>VXBI01002843.1:82590-208052 GCA_013397375.1 Toxostoma redivivum | reverse complement strand
TTTTGCCATGTCTCATTTCATTCCTCATCAGATGCTTTCCCAGAGCATAATCCCGGCTTGTCAGGCAGCCCTTGCAGAAAGGAGTAAATCCTGTTTGATCCATTCCTGTGCACTTTGAGCATGCAGAGAAGCACCTGAGGCAGAAACACAATTCCCGGGTGCGGGGGGGGGGTGCTGGGCTCCTTAATTACCCGGCCCCAGAGTCCTTTAGCTGCGGTGCAAAGCGCTTTAACACGGCTGTTCCCCAGCTTATTTCCAGCCTGTTTCTCTCTCCCTTTAACTCAAGCACAGGCATAACGAGCCAACAATTGCCGGAAAACAATAACAACGTTTTTAAAAGACAAGGTCGGGGTTATTTCTTTTCTCTCTCGCTTTCATGAGACAATAGCGAGGATGATGGTGGTGATTACTGGGAATTTCATGCTGTGATTGAGGGCCTACAATAAGCAGGAGATCATTCATTGTCTGGGTTCAAACTGAAGGAGGGGAAATTTAGGTTTGATCTACGAAAGAAATTCTTCCCTGTGATGATGGCGAGGCCCTGGCACAGGCTGCCCAGGGAATTTGAGGCTGCCCCTGGATCCCTGGCAGTGTCCCAGGCCAGGCTGGACAGGGTTTGGAGCAGCCTGGGACAGTGGAAGGTGTCCCTGAGCACGGCAGGGATGGGTCTGGATGGGCTTTAAGGTCCCTTCCCACCCAAGCCGGGATTCAATGCAAAGATTCTATTTTGACATAAGGACCTGGATGAAAGACAGGCTGATACCGCGTGCTTCTGCCTCTAGGAAAAGATGTTTATGGATTTGTTGCAGGCTGCGTGCTCGGCCAGGGCTGGCTAACCGGGATCAAACTCCTTAACTAGAGAGCGCTTCCACCTCTCCTTCCACGGAATATTCCCACCCCACAAGTGAGGCAGTTTGGACATGGACCCCCGAGATGGGGACCATAAAGACATCTTAAATTGGTGTGACTCTCTGACCCAGACCCAAAAATACCCTCTCGCTGCACAGCTATTGGGGCTGTGCCGCGTTAACCAGACCCATCCCAGAGCAGCTGGAGCCGCAGGAATGCGTTCGAATCGGAGACAGACCCTGCGAGGCAGCGCGGAGATTGTCACGGAGTATTTGCATTGCCACAATGCACGGCTGGCTCCATTACGGCCCTTTCTGAGCGCTCATAATTACCGATGTATCCTGCAACCCTCCGCGAAGGCAATGTTCCACTATTGCTTCCCATTAACAGGCGGTGATCTGCGGTCAGGAGAGGCGAGGAAAAGGGTTTGCAGAATAACACTGAAATTATGCTGCAAGTGCTCAGCAGGGTTTGCGAAAGCATCTGTGTGAGTACCTGACTTGTTCTGCTACGCGGATAAAATCTGCCCAGGGCATCAAAACTAAACCTGGTCACCCATGGCACAGACTTAAGGTCGTCCTAGAAGGGCATCAGAGGGAAGCAGAGTCCCAGAAGAGCATCACATCCACCAGATCCATCCCACCCACCCTGGCAGCTGCCTTGGGGGGTGACAAGGTGTCATCGGTAGCATCGCTGCATTAAAATGTGTCATAAACGCCTTCTTCTCCCATCCCTCCCCGGATTCCTCTCCTCTGCCTTCTCCTTCCATTCCTGTCTGGGTACCCCTTCCCTGCCTTCTCCCTCCATCCCTCCCCCGGGTACCTCTCCTCTGCTTTCTCCTTCCATCCCTCTCCCCAGATTCTCTCCTCTGCCTTCTCCTTCCACCCCTCTCTCTCCTTATTCCTCTCCCCTGCCTTCTCCCCCCATCCCTCCCCAGANCCCCTGCCTTCTCCCCCCATCCCTCCCCAGATTTCTCTCCCCTGCCCTCTTCCATCCCTCTTCCCGGATTCCTCTCCCCTGCCTTCTCCCCAACCCCACCACACCCCCCAAATCCTTTTCCCCGGCTGCTGCCATGAAAGGCACGGCACCAGACAAAGTTGTGTTGCAAAGTAATTGCACCTGGAAGGCAGAGCCACCACTGCGCCCAAACACCGGGCGCTGCCTCTTTGAAATCGGGAGAAGAGCTCCGGAATACATTGGGAATAAAAACAACAAAGAAGAAAATTGGGACAAGCTGCACTAATACAGTGGAGGTGGGAGCAGGCAGGAGCTGGAGAGTGGGGGTGGAATGATTCTCCTTATTCCCACGTGAGATATATAGACATACATATAATATCTATATAATTTTAATGTTTTTTTAAAAGCTGTTCCTACTTTTTTCCCCTCATTAAAATCCAGCCTCATTTCAGCTGCTGTACCATTACCTCCAGAGAAATCCAAGCCATAGCTGTGGCTCACAGAGATGTCTCTGAGCCAGTTTTAAGACATCTCTTTCAGGAAGCTGCAGTGATCCAGCTATGGAGGGACTGAACTGGTCAAAACTCAGGCAGCCCAAACCCTGCAATCCCATGTGCAGAGTGACATAGATGAATAATCCAAATCCTACTTCCTTTTTATTTTTTTTTAATTACTATTATTTTTTAAACCCCTTAGGGTGCAATTCTTTGGATTGACATTTCTTCTGGCACTGGGCTCTGGGCTGGCAGGCACTCACAGGCAGCAGTGGGAGATGGATGATGAATACAAGCAGACAGGGACACCCGGGAAATCTGTGCTGCCCCCTGGAAATCACCCGGCTGCTCACCTCGTGCATCACTTCACAAAGGTGATTCTGCTTGAAGCCAAATGTATTATCCCTATTTCTTTTTATAATCCCCTTTATTTTGTTTCTTAAAGCACCTCACTTCAGCAATAACTTGGAGAGATGTCTTGGGATGCCAAATAAAATGCATTTCCGCCGCGGCTTCATAATTAATGTTTGCATCGTTTATCTTTCATGGAAAGATTATTCTGACTAACGAGGTTCTGGGCCACTAATTCATTACAGTGCCTTGTCACTTCCTGCTCCTTCTTATTACCTAGAAATAGACTCATTAGTCAGAGTGCAATGACAGGGAGAAATTGTGTTCGTTAATTTAATTCCTCGTCTCTCCCTTTCTGGGTCGGTGTTTGTCCAAAATCAGGGATTAGAAGGAGAGGGAGGAAATAGGACCTGTTGCAGTGCTTGGTGCTTCCCCCGTGATTTCCATCGTATTTTGGGGGAGGAGGCTCAGTCCATCCCTCCTCTGCAGCAGCAGACACATGCAGGGATGGCTCCTCTGCCAGGCTTTAGCCTCAAAGCTTTTCCAGGGCTGGGAATTCTTCCCATCAGCCACACTCAAGGGATGGAGGGAACCATCTACCCCTGGCTTGGCTGGAGCTGAAGCAAACCAAACCCCCTCCAGGTCCTGCTGAACCCACCCCCTTTTCCCTACAATAAACTCCCCTTCAGGGATTTCCCACCTCGCTGTGATGGAATTACAGCTCCATATCTCATGATTATCCATTTCTGTTTCTGTTATCACTCACTGTCTTGCTCCCAGTGGCATTCCCAGCTGGATATCCCCAAAAAACCACAAGAATCATGGACTTTGAAGTTCAAAGGGACCAACAAGGATCATAGAGTCCAACTCCTGGCTGCTTAGGACACTCCAAGAATCCCACCCTGCGCCCAAGCACTGGTTAAACATTCCTTGAACTGGGAGCCTTGAAGCCATGACCATTTATTTCCCTTTGGAGCCTGTTCCGAGTGCCCAAGGGAGCTTTCTCCCGAGCAGCAAACAAAGGAAAAAAAAAAAAAAAGGGTAACAGTCACCAGTTGGGGCTGGGGAGGAACTGCTTCCAGCTCATCCTTCCTCATGAAAGGCAGAGGTCCAGGGACAGGCAGGGGAAATTAGAGAAGGAGCAAAAGCTCTTTTATCCCTTCCTACATCTCCTAAACCCTGAGCAATTTGTGTAACACCTGCAGTATTTAACACATTTAATACAGCAAAGCCAGAACCCAGCAGGGCACCCTGACCGGGAAGCATCTGCTGCCAGGGCTGCCCAGCAGGGAAAAGGTTAAAAACCCTTGGATTTACACAGGTTTGACGGCTCGTTCCTGGTTTTCCTACAGGTAATTACAATAATTGTGAGGTGTAAACACTTTACAGAGATCAAAAACGGGGGTGTGAATGGGAGAGGGATGAGGACAAGCAAGATCAAAGGAAAAATTATTAAAATCAATATAGTGCCGCTTCCTAATTCCTGTGAAGTCTGATAGCGGGGCTGGGGGGATGTGAAGGAGCAGCCTGGGTTCTGCGTTAATCTCCCAACCCATAAATTACAAAACGTTTTTTGTTAAATCATCCACGGAAACCTCCATCGAGCACCACGCCAAACCCAGCCCTGCGGGACGCCTTTCATACTCCTGACACCAAACCACTGAGGGATGCACAAGCTCATCATTTTGGGGAAGAAATTGCTTAATTTCTCACTTTTCCAAGCGGGATCCGAGCAGAAGCTCTGGAGCTTGGGGCTGCTTTGACTTTGCGGTCCCCCCATCAGCGATGCTCTAATCTGCGCTCGGCAGGAGGATCCGCTTTTCCCTGCGGGATCGGCTATTAACAGTTGACGTTTAGTTTAAACAAAGCCTTGAGATTGTCCAAATATTTGTCTCAAACACGCTTCGTGTTTTGCCTCTCGGCTCGGCTCCCCTCGGGGTGTTCCTCTCTGTTTTTCCCATCCATCCCGGGTCTCCCGGGCCGCCGGCAGCGCGGGGATGGATCTCGAGCATCACCCGATAAACCTCGAGTTTACGCATCGACTCCCTCCCTCCCCCTGAAACAAAACATCAAAGTGAAGGGGAAATTATCTTCTTGGAGCAAAGTGGGCTTTAAGTCATTTACTTTTAATTTTCCCTTCTGTTCTGCAAATCCGAGCAGGAGGAAAAAAGGAACACCAAAGTTCAACATGGAAATAAAAACACTGACTTTTTTTTTCAAACTCTCGTTCTCCTCACAGCTCCCCCCCAAAAAGGTTCAATTGATACTTTTAATATAAGTAATTATTTGTGGGAATGTGCTTCAGCTCCGGCGTGCTTTGTCTCCTCCCCATGTCTCCATCCCTGCTCCTAAAACCCTCACATTGAAGCAGCAAAACAGGCTTGGAAAAGGGTTTGATACTTCCTTTTGGTAAAGAAAATAAGCAGCTGAAAACCAAGAACATGGCTTAAAAAATATTCTTCCCACAGCAAGCTGCTAATAAAGAACAGCAATCCCAGAGAATCCCAGGGAGCTGCTCATCCATGCAAACCTGGGGTAGGATTTCATGGAAATAACAACTTCCTACAGAGCTGTGATCTCCACGGCCTGTATTTATTCTCTTCCAGCCTCTTTTCCTAGTTCTGCCTTCAACTGAGTTAAAAAAAATGTAGATTTTCACATGTTTCTCCAGCTCAGCAGGAGCTGAGCTCTGGGATAACCCTTAGAGCATCAGCGCCAGCGTGCACAGAGTGGAATTCACTCAGTGGTCAACTCGGTTATGAGGAGCAGAAATGGAGATGAAAAATAAAGGAAGAGCTGACAATAAAGGTTAGAACCTGCTGCTCTGCACTCCTGGACTCCAGAGGAATGCTGGGAGGAGGGATGTGCTGCTGTTTGCTTAGGTTGGGATTTTTGCTGTTGTTTACAGGTATTTTTGTGTCTCCCAGACTCCCAGCTCAGCCCTGCAGCCGCATTCCTGCTCGGCAGAGCCCGTCCTGCTCATGTACATGTGGTTATAAAGTCATCTTGCTGCAATGTAAAATGGGGCAGGAAACAATAATTCTTCCCCAGCCATTCCTGGACGGTGCCCAGGGTATTTGCTGCTGTAATTCAGGTTTGTCTTGTCAGGCCAAATCTTCAGGAGAAGTCAGCACACTCGCAGCAGATCAGCCTGGAACGGCCCCCAAGAAATTACCTCATTCCTACCATCAGCAAAAACAGCTCCCAGTAAATTATCCCAGATATTCACACGTGGTTTCCACAGGCAGCAGCCCAGGAAGGCAAGAGGAGGGTTTGCCCCCATTGCTGGGAGCTTTTAGGGATGGGAGGGATGCACAAGGAGATGTCCAGTGTCATTGAATACACATTCCAGAGCTCAGAGAGCACTTCCATGCTCAGCTGCACCCAGTTCCATGTCTGTCGTGCTTCCCCCCACACCAAAGCACTGAAGCATCATCGTCAATAAAAGGCTGTAAATGCTCCAGTGAGCTGTCATACCCATACCTGACCCTCACCACATCCACTGCACTCAAATCCCACAGCAGCACCCAGAACCAGGAGTGAGCCCCGTGCTCACAGCCCTGACCACCAGCACGAGCTTCTCTTCCCAACAGTCTCCACCCCTGCTTCCCTACAGCTGCTGGGAAGGCCCCTCCTGAGCATTTCCCCTATGATTTTCTCAAAACTGGACACACCAGAGGATTTTGGGATGGCTAGATGTCCCCTGAGGGCTGCACCCCTTCCCTGGACTGGTGGCAGTCCCCACCTGGAGTCACCTACCTGGGCAGATTTTGGATGCCTCTCTCCTGGTGCCACTGGCTGCTGTGCCTGTGTGGCTCCTTCCCTGCATGTCTTATCCCCCCTTGCTAAAAAAAAATAATCCAACTTTGCCTCAAGGATAAGTAGAATAAAATGTCACTTACCTATTAGGGGGAAAAAAGAGAAGAAAGAGGGAAAGTATTACACACGTATTCTTTGAAATCAGGTCAGCTTAAAGCTTTGAAATGGCAAAAATTGAAAGATATTTTCCTCCTACTTCTCTTCCTCTCTTTTTTCCCAACTCTTTTAAAGGACTCTCTACTTTCAAAGGTTTCCTGGAGTCCAGTTTTCCCTCTGGTATGGTTGTTTTTTTTTTTTTTTCTCTGTTCTCAGCCAGTGCCCATCTCCTCCTGTCCCACATGTGTTCACATGGCTCCTTCCCCCCTGAGGGGGTGAAGGAAAGAGCTGGAGAGAAGCAAAATAACAAATAAAGGAGGTGAAAGCAGAGACTCACAGCATGGTTTAGGATGGAAGGGACCTGAGAGATCTTTTAGTTCCACTAGACCTGGTCCAGCCTGGCCTTGAACACTTCCAGGGATGAGGCATCCACAGCCTCCTGTTCCATGGAGGAATTCATCTTTGGTGGCCTCATCTTCACACATCTCAGCACATCCCATGCAAGGGATGGGAAATCCAAGCACAAGGGGAGCTCTGGAAATCTCCCCGCTCCTCCTGCAGCTCAGGACTCAATGAAGGGCTTTCTCAGCTCATTCCTGGACAATTTAAGGCAAATTTTCCTTTCCTCATCCTTTCCAGTGCTATCTGCAGCCTAACAGGCCGTATCTCTAAAGAAAACTGAGTGCCAAAAAGAGATATTTGTTATTAAAGAGCACTTTTATCATCCCCATCCATCTGCCTGCCCACCTTTACAGCACATATATGAGCTACAGATAGAAAACCTCAAATGTAGGAATGTGATGTACAGCCACGCTTGCTCCAAACAAGAAGGGGGAGAAATTTGGTCTCATCCCTCCTGATTCCTCTGCAAAGCATCTCCAGCCCCATGAGCTGCCTGGAGGGGAGTGCTCAGGGTTATTTAAGATGTGGTGGTTATTCATTTAGGCTGAGCATCGTGCTGACAATTCCCACCAGGAGCAGAGGGAACAGCTGGAGGACCCCTGCATCCATCCATATGCCTCTCCCATCTGCAGGGCTGCAGCAGCAGTGGCAGGGGCTGTCACACGGGGAGCAGAGCACGTCCTGCTGCAGCCTGGGCTGCTCTGCAGCGCTCCATCCCCGGGCCCCGCTCCTTCCCGGGCAGGGTGGTGGGTGGTACCGAGAGCAGGGCACGCACAGAGCCCTTCCTGCTGCAGCCTGGCTCAGCCCATCGCTCTGGGGATGGGGTTTTATTGCGGAGCACCGGGCTGAGGCAGCCAGCAGCCCCTGCCTGGAGCACTGGGCACTCCATCACCTCCATCCCTGCAGCCACAATGTCACAGTCTGCTGCCAGTGCTTCATTCTCACCTCCCTCCTCCTCCTCCTCCTCCCCTTGAGGGATTCACAAATCCCCCCCAGCCCTACCCTGCCTGCTCTCACACCTCTCCTCTGTGGGTACATGAAACATAAATCCCTTTTTCTTCCCTGCAAAGACCTGGGGTCGAGACCCGCTTGGAGGGTGCTCTAAGTGCTCTGCAGTCCCAGCCCAGAGCTGGCAAATGAGCCCCGCTGTAATGAATTACTGTTTTCTCATTCTAACCCATCCTAAAATATAGGAGTGGTGACAGCCTGCCTGCTCCTCATCCCCTTAAACTCTCTGGGTTTTTCCCTAACACCATCCAAAAATCAGGAATGGTGACAGTCTGCCTGCTCCTCATCCCCTTAAACTCTCTGGGTTTGTCTCTAACACCTTCCAAAAATCAGGAATGGTGACAGCCTGCCTGCTCCTCATGCCCTTGGGCTGCGGAGTTTCCTCACTTTCAGCTTTAGGTGCAGAAGTGCTGGGATGGGTGTCCCTCTCTGTTTCCCTGCCGAGGGTTTGGAGCAGAGAGATGAATCAGAGGTCCCGAGGCAGCGGAATCAGCGCAGCAGTGCCAGGCACGGCTCAGCCATCGCTAGATGGGGACAGAGTCCCACCGAGCCTGGAGCGCCCGGCTGCCCCGGCCGGGACACGGGGATGCTCCAGCGATGGAGAGGGACCGCAGCCCCTGAGCCCAGCACCACGGCAAAGCTCGAGTGGGAATGTGAGAAAACCCTTCTGGGGAAAACTGGGTGAGAGTCAAACCCTTCGCAGCAGTTTGTGCGTCCTCCCGCCGGGAGCTGCAGCATCCCCCGCTGATCCCATTCCACTTCCCCAGCAAGAGCTTGGATTTATCACCAGCTGCCTAATATCTCCCTTTGCAACAACTATTCCTTTGAGAGGAGCTCTTGCTCTCCCTTCTCCCTGCTTTTTAGCAAGTTTTCCTGTGTATTGGGGGTTTTTGCTGCTTGGGATTTTTATTTTTTTTTTTTTTTTGCATGGAGCATATTTATTGATTTTTCACACTGGGCAATGCAACACATTCTGCACCTGTGGGGATCTTCATTTGCAGGACCCACCATCCCCTATGGAACAGGAGGGAGGGCTGAGGGGCAGAAAATGCATGACAGCTTTAAACTGTTATTCCTGTCACCCAGCAGGACACAGGTCCACAGCAAGCACACAAAAAACATTCATTTTTTTCATTTTATACTGAAAAAAAAATTATGTGTTTTTCCAACTGACAGGATTTTCCTGGTTAAAATCCTGCTCAGGAGAAAACTACTGCAGGTGGCCCCGGGATGATGTGAAGGGTCTGCTCAGATTGGCATCAAGGGCAGAGCCACTGACCACCCTCCCCATGAATAACTGAATATCTGCATTTCTCCCAATTCTCTGCATAAAGCACCCCATTCCAGCCACAGCAAAGTGAATGGATCCTCTCCAAGGAGCAGCACAGGGGGTGCTGCATCCCTTATTGCTGATCTTCAAGCAATATCCTGATCTTCCCTTTTCCAATATCTGTAAATACATTCCAGGATCCCCTTTGACCCCCCATGTTCAATTAGGAGAGGTGTTCTGGTCCTTTTCCCCTTCCCAGGCTTGGAAATCTCCCACAGCCTTGCAATTCCAATTGATGGAGAGGAAGTCACAGCTCTCATGTCTCCTCAGAGCTTCCCTCCTGCACAGCAGGATTTGGAGGGGTTTGGAAGACACCAAAGACATTTCACTAACCCAAAACTCCTCTCCCTCCTCCCAGCCCCTCTTGCTCCCCAATATCACAACCCTTGTCCTTGTTGCATCTTGTTGCATTAATCCCTCAAAGCAGGAGAGAGGGAAAAAAGCAATAATTATTTTAAAAATCCATACAAAAAAGAAGGGAAAAGAAAGGAGGATTAAGTCAGAGAAAGAGGGATGTGTGATGTGTTGCTGTTATCAATGCCAGAACCTTGCTCCCTCCCCTGCAGTTTCTTCAGGGCTGAGAGTGGTGATGTGTAAATAAAAGAGGGATAAGAAATTTGGGCAAGGAGGGCAAGGAGGGCTCAGGCACTGGAGAAGGAGAGGTCCTGGTGTCCAGGGACCAGGAAAAGCCATGTCCATGGGACACAGAACCAGCCACAGCCCTGAGAAACTCCAAATTCCTTCCCTCTCACTGACACTTTTAATAACCAATTAATGTTTAGTCAACAAGTAGCTGTGCTAAATCCAAGGAGATGGATTTC
Organism: Toxostoma redivivum; assembly: GCA_013397375.1. NCBI lineage: Eukaryota > Metazoa > Chordata > Aves > Passeriformes > Mimidae > Toxostoma > Toxostoma redivivum. The sequence continues at coordinate 197,925 of VXBI01002843.1, read as the reverse complement.
ACAGGAGGGCTATTTCCTGTTAAATGAGCACTGACTCATCAGCAGCATTTACTGGGGATTATGGATTAGCCTCGTGCCCAGTATCCATCTCCACAAATCCAGTGGGAAGGCAGCTGCTGGCGGGGCCAGCACGTGGCTGTCCCGTGGTGGGGGAACACCTGGGGACCTTCCACAGCCCCTCTGAGGGGCCCTTCTCAGGCACAGCCCTAACAGGGACATTCCAGAATGGGATGGGGACCCTGACCCATGATTCCAGACAGTTCCCCCTAAAATATGGCACAGCACAGAGCTGGGATTGAGCAAAGTGGATACACAGGGATGGAGGGGAGGAGAGCACCCTAATTACCAACCCCTGAAAAACAGGGCACACAGCGTCCCAACATACAAAAAATTCTGCAGAGGGATCTCCCTCCCAAAGTGTGTTTTGCCAAGGCTGGACTGGTTGTGTAAAGGAGCAGAAAATACAAGGTGGGTCCTTCCATCCTTGGAAGCATTTGAGGACAGATTGGACAAGGCTCGGAGCGAGCTGGTTGAGTGGAAGGCATCCCTGGTTTAGAATCAGATTGTCTTTAAAACTCCTTCCAACTGAAACCAATCTAGGATTTTAGGATACAGGAGCACTGGGCTGTGGCAGACAGCATGGGAAGCATCACTCTCTGATGAGAAGGGAAACACTCAGTCCTGTCTCTTCTGAACAACAAAACCTGCTGCTGCTGCTGCTCCCTGTGCCCTCCTCACAGAGCCAGGAGACCCCTGCCCTGCCACAAACCCACTTCAGGCTCAGCTCAGGCTGGTTCTGTGCAAGGGGACCCCTCCCCAGGGAAAGTTATTCCCTGCTGCTCCAGATGCCAATGGGCACATGGCACGTTCCCCAGGCCCCTTACACCCCATCCCTGTGGGATCCCTCTCGGAGGCAGAGCCGGGCTCTGCTCCGCCGCTTATCAGCGTTGCTGCTGCTGGAGGAGGTGATTAACTCCCTGACCTGCCAAGCTTTAACGCGACCTCCGAGAATAGATAGAATCTTGTTATCTTGTAATGAGTTTTATGGCTTATTTCAGTACATTTTGGCCATGTTTCTCCAGTGATTAGGGCAATTATCAGCCTGTGCGTTTCAGGATTATGAATTATGGAGCCTCTGAAAGGCTACAGAGATTTAATATCTCTCAGTGTCCCTCTGCCTCACTTTCAGCACTTAACTGGCTCTAGACTCCTTCTGTTTGGAGCATGGGAATGACGGCACAGTGAAGGAATTATGCATCAAAGCTTGTGAGCAGGATCCAGCGTTACAATTAATAACATGGAATATTTAACTCTGTGTGACCCGGGGTGCAGGGCACAGCCACATCCCTGGGGCACCCCAGCAGGGATGCAGGTGGTGCCTGTCAGGGAATGGGGAGCAGGGCCTGGGTGTCCTGGCCTTGCAGGAATGAGTCACAGATTCCAGGCTTTGCCATGGGCTGGGATTTGGGGGATGTGATTTAATCCCAAACAGAGCCTGGGGAAAGCCAGTCCATCTGAGCTGGCCTGTGGCTATTTTGGGGCACAGTGTCTCACCTGGCTGGGGACACCCAGTCCTACTTGTGGCCCTCTCCCTGGGGTGCCCTGTCCCATCTGAACCTTTTTTAGAAACCTAATGCCACTGAGCAGCTTAGGCCTGGACTGTGCACACGGGATTAGCAGGGAAGGGACACTTCCCATCAGACCTGGGCTTGGACCTGCTCAGAGCTGTCCTGGCAGAAGGCACAGCCAAGCTGGAGCCATCCACGTGGACAATGGCAGTGGCACCTTGCTCTCCTAAGAGGTTTCAGAGCACCTCAAGGAAAGGTATCAGCATGCTTTTGTGGAAGGGGAAACTGAGGCACGATGTGGTGTTGTTACGAAAGAAATCCACTTTCAGCCTGGAACTCAAGGATGGGGTCACTATGAACAGAGCAAGCCTGAGCTGAGCCTGAACTGGAATTGTGGGAGGGCAGGACTGGCTGGGGGTGTCCTGGGTGGATAAGGAAGAGAGACAGCATCAGCAGCACGTTTTGCTGTCCAGCAGCCCTGCCGTGGGTGTGAAACCAAAGGGAAATCCCTGCCCAAACCCAGCCCTCACATGCAGAGCTGGGTTGCACCAAATCCATGCCCAGCACCCTCCTGCTTGCAGGGCCTCACTGCACAGCCCAGAGGCACAAAGCACATTTGGAGGCTCTTGCATGTCCCCAGATCCCACCTAAAATTAAAAATACTCTGTTTGCCTGTCCCTGGCTGCAATAGGGACAGCTGAGGCCAGGCAGGGCCAAGTCCCACTGCCATCACCCGTCCTTAGCACCATCCAGATGGAGCCTTTTAACGATCTTGATCCACTCTTGGTTTTAGTTTTATTTTTTCCTTCCTGCAAATGATCACTAGAACTTGATGTCTGCTTGGGAAAACACAGACGACAGCAGAAACCTTTTGGTGCGAGGAGCTGTGCTGGCTCAGCTTCCTCCTCTCCCCCTTCACATGGATGCGGGTGCTTTTTCCAAGCAGAACAACGAAAAATATTAATTTTGCATCGAAATAAAATTAAGCTTTTGGAAACGAGCTTCAAGAAATAAAGCCATCGCTTGAGTTAATTAAGAAGTGATTATACTGAAAGGCTGTGATAAAAGCTTCACGACACACCAAGCTGCTGCCACAGGCTGGGATGGGGAAAGCGGTGGGATTCATCCTGGGGAGTGATGGGGAAGGGCAGCACCAGGGCTGGTCCCAGCCCTTGCTCTGCCCCCTTTGCTCTGCTCCATCTGCTCTCCATCCCTCATCCTGCTGCTCACCCGGAGCCTCTCCAAGTGCTGGACTCGGTGGAGTCATTCCACAAAGCACTAGATGCAAAAAATATGCAAACCCAGGCTTCCCCCAAGGGGTGCAAGTGCCTCTGCTCTCCACGAGATGACAGATAAAATCCCCTGTTACTGGAGGAAGGTAATTTGACATAACAGCTGTTCTGACATTCTCTCCCTATGGATATTGCCTGCAATAAGAATGCAAATCAGCACTCTTTGCACTTCTCCTGGAGAGCAACTTTCACCTGAGAGCACTTCCAAAACGTGAACTCATTACCACCAGCCTCCTCCAGAGCTGCTCTGCCCAGCTGCCTCTGCCCTGGCCACAGCCACCCAGGAACAGAACCTGCACCCTGCTGACCAGAGCAGCAGGAAAAAACAGGGAACTTGTCTTGATCTTGGCAGTAAAACCACTGTTCATCACCTTGCCTCAGTTTCCACATTGTAAAAACCAGGATCAAGATGCCTGTGGTGGTAAAAGAGCTGGAGATGAAGCAGAGATAAAGGTTGCAGGTAGCAAGAGCTTGGGGTGACTTCTCAGAGAGATGCCTTCACTCATCAAGCACCATTTCTCCAAGTCAGAATGAAGCCACCCACGTACAGACCCTTCCCTGAGTGCTCCCATCTCTGGGATGATGGGCTGTGCTGGTGTCAGGGCTGTTCCAGGAGGAGGAACCTCCTCAGCCTTCCTCCCCATCGCTCCACTGCCTGGGCAGAAGAGGCTCCAAACCTCAAGTGAAAATGGTTAGTGCCCTGCTGCTCTCTGTATGGCAGCTACTAATTATCCCTGGAATTTATGGGCTCCCGGGGTGCTCACAGATGGATACTTAACAGCAGCCTGGGATCATTTGCCATTCATCCCACAGCAATACCTGATTGGCAACCGACCTCTGTGGAATTAACTCCGTCCTGTGCCACCCCACTGCACGCTGGACTCCCCAGATTTCACCACAGCTCAACAGGAGAAGGGAAAAGATCCCAATATCCTCCACTCCAGATGGGAGCCTTTCAGCTTTCCCCATCCACAGGGACTCAAAGCCACGTCCGGCATCCTGCCAGCCACCCCCTCATCCAGCATTCAGGGGGGCTTGCTCCCTCCTGTTGATGATATTTTACTTTGTATAATTAAACCTTAATTAGAATAGGGACCAGAGCTTCCCCAGCGAGTCTCCTAACCTCTGAACGAGGGAGCCACTCGGATTCCTAATTAATAAACACCTATTTGTACACAAGGCAGAGACCTCTGTGCAGGGGCCAGCTCAGCACCCCCTATCTGCCAACATCCCTGGTGCTTCCCAGGGAGCTGCAGGTTCAAATTCCCCAGGCAAAAAAAAAGCAGGATTGATTCCCAGGCGGCTGCTCTAAGTCCTCAGCTACTGGATTAAAACACAGTTATCACCACTCCATTGCTTCCGTCAATCTAGACCCGATTTTTTTTTCCTCCTGCAGTTGAGCATTTTGATTAATTCAAATCACATCGCTCCCAGACAAGTCACAGGGATTTACTATCCACTGGAAAACAGATGTACAGGTGGACTAAGGCTCCTCCACATCCAAAGAGTCAGGTTGGAGCTGCTCTGGCATAAGGAAAACCACCTTAACCTTAAACTCAGCACTGGGGAGCCTTGGGGAGCCAGGCTGAGCTGGAGCATTCCCATCCATCTCTTCAAACAAGCCCTGCAAAACAAATGTCACAACGAAAGGGATGTGGGACTGCAGAGCCTGCAGCCCCCTCCAGCCTGGAGGAGATGCTCCAAGGCATCCTGAAATGCAGGGTTTGATGGATGCAGGAGGGATGCTGGTGGCACAGGGATGGGGTTTAAGCTTCATGTGGGAAAAATGTCAATTTTTCCATCCTGCAACACAGAATATGGCTCTGGTTCAGCCTGACCAATTAAATTAAACTTGTTAGCAACTCCTCTCTTATAATTTTCAGTTGAGTTGGTGGAGCAGCAGCTTTTTTTCCTGGACAGACACCCCCTAAGGTGATTCTCACCGCCAAGGCAACAATGCTCCTACAAAACAGGAAAAATTTAAAATCCCCCATCCCACATAGGAAACCAAGCCCCAGAGAGGAGAATTTGACAACATCTATGGCAGAACAAGAAAGGAAAATCAGGTTTCCCAAGGCCCCCCCAAGGACTGGGCCATCCTCACTCTCCAAACCAATGAAACCCCTGAAAATGGACACACTTAAACAGGCTTAACCCTCCATTAAATCAGTTCAGTCTCACTTGGTAATTTACTGTTGCAAGCAAAATCAATTTTAGCAAAGGTTAAACTAGTTCTGTCTGTATTAGGAGTTTGCACCATTTTAAATAAATTGATTTAAAATCAATTCACTTCATTTTGTGCAAATTTCTAATACAAGCAATTGCTAAACTCAGTTTGAGTTTCGGCCAGTTGCTTGCTTTATTTCTTTGCTGGTGCTTTCCCAAAAGATGTCAAGTGCCAAATTTGGATGATAATTCTAAGAAATGATGAAATCTCCATAGTTAACCCAGATTTAAATAGTGATTATTCCTTATAAAATCATGATACTCCTCCAAAAGTATTGTCCCAAGTTTTCCGGGCAGCACAGAAGATTCCAACCTGCTTTTCCCAAGCAACCAAGGGAAAATCAATACACAAAAAAAAACTTTTCATTTTTTTGTTCCCCATCCTGGGCTACTGCCCTGCCCTCTCCTCTTTGGTGGTCCAGGCTTAGATCATGAGCGGGTCCAGGTGTGGTTTCAAAGCATCTTTAGCATGATGAGGACTTAATAATAACCCATCTCTTCAATTCCTCCAAAGGCCTCTCCGAAATGAGGCCATGAAAGCACCCTATTGACTGCCTGCCCCATCACAGGGTGGAAAAAGGAATAAAAATAGCTCAAGATCAGTGCAAGAAAAAAAACCCCAACAAAGTCCCCTCCCTTTGTCAAGCAGAACTGACCTCTCATCCCACGAAGAATAACCCCCAGCAGACTGCCAAAAGCTCGGAAGAAGCAGGCAACCATTTGATTTTCACCCCTGTGGGCTGCATAAAACGGGGAGGCAGGACCTTTTGTGAGCATCATCATCTCTAATCCAAAAATTCCCGGAGCGTGAGGGACCATGGAGGCAGCTGTGGGGGGGGGACATTGCAAGGCAAGGGCTTGGATTGCAGTCCTGAGGAGGGGATGAGGATGGAGGACCCCCTAGAACTGGGGTAGGAGAGCTCTGGTCTCATCCCAAGTGCCCCAAGACCTGGATTCCCCATTGCTATTCCCATTGCAGGAGCCACCTTGGCAGAGGTTTCTCCCCCACCCCACAGTGTGCAGGATGACGTGATTCCCTGGAACAGTTCATTTTTCCTGAAGTCTGCTAAACTCTCAGCTCCGTAATGCCTTGGGGCAGGAGGGGTCACAGGGCAATTGCATCCTCACTAAAATTTTATTGGGGATATTAAATTCCCCTGTATCAGCCTTAATTTTGTCCATTTTCAATTCCATAGGACATTCCTTGGATGCTGAATTAAGTAGAGCCAGGAGCAAATGCAGCTCAGTTCCCCTCCAGTGCCAACCCTCCCATAAAACAGTTGAGCTGTCCAGGGAAGCCTCATCCCTGGAAATGTCTAAGGTTGGATCTGGCTTGGAGAAATCTGGGATAGTGGAAGGTGTCCCTGGCCATGGAGGGGAATGAGATGAGCTTTAGGTCCTCCCCAGCCCCAACCATTCTGGAATTTTATGAGTCTGTTCACACTGAAATACACTTCAGAGAAGAACTGAACTATCTGGTAAACAAGACCCTGATCCCATTGTCCCGGCCCTCTAAATCCTTCCACCTCTCCCATCCCCAGGCATTCCAAAAGGAACTATTTGCAAGTTCTATATTTTATGGCTGAGGATGCAGGGAGTGATGTGCAGAGATTGGTTTTTCTTTCCCAGCTCTAAAGATGGAGAGGAAAAGGATCAGAGGGGAAGGGAGAGGATTTGTGGATTTGGAGGAGAGAGTTGAGGAGAGGACAAGGTTGGAAATTTCCTCCTGGCAGCCCTTTTCAAGAGGAGTATTAGAATTTATTTTCAATTATACACAAGAATAAGCTGTCTGCAGTATAGTTAACTTTCAATTTCAACCAATTTTCGACACATTCAATCACAGATGCCTCAGTGATTAAGAATCTATGTTGCAAAACAATTCCCACTTTGCAACAATGCAATCAAACAGATCTACAACTCATAACCCATTATCCAAGAGTTTTTCAGCTCATTGGGGAAGTGAAATGGGATTCACCAAGCATGCCCTTTTTTTACCCAGTGAGCCCCCAAGCTCATTTGCAAGCAGAGCTGCGACTCCAAACAACCCACACGGGGATGGGGCTTTTTTTTTGTGGTTTGTGTTGCTTTTTCTCCCTCTCTGGAGATGTTGAAGTGCAAGGCTGGGATGCTGTTGGAGCTGTATGGGAAGGCAGTGGGGTGCTGGAGGGGGGCTCTCCATCACTCCTAAGGATTAAGAATAGGAAAGGCTTTGGAAAAGCTGCTTCATTTGCAACTTTATTTATCTTAGAACAATGCTGTGACTGACAACGACAATGCAACAGGTCACAGCCAGCAACAGGCCAGGCCCCTCCCCGTGCTGGGCTTGGGGATGCCTGCCCTGCCTTCCCCCACCCTGCTGCTGCTCCTGGCAAGGACAGGAGCTCCCCCAGGATTTGCAGGGTTTTGGTGGCTGCAGGAAATGCCCAGCCCCTGCAGCCCCAGGAAGCACCAGATAAACTGAGCATGGCAAGAACACTGATGTCTTTTTAGGCTAAAACCAGAGTTTTAAAGTTAAGAGTTAAGAAAATAAAAAGCAGTTTAGTTATTGAAGGGCCTTCAGGTATATTTAGGGCAGACAAACCAAAATGGACAATGGGTCACAGGTTTGCACACTTTGGTCCATTTGCACATTGGGGTTCATCTTCCAATTCCAGCTCCAGGTAATGAAGTCATTTACCCCAAGTTTGCTCCCCCAACTCACTTTTGTTTCCATCTCTCAGGCCTGAGGCAGTGAGGTGTCCTTGATTGTCAGCCTGGAGAGGAATTGTTGTGTCTGCCCCAAATGGGAGAGCAGCAGCTCACACTGGGTGCGGAGTTTGGAGTTCTACACTAAAGAATTGCAGGGTTACAAATACATGAAAAATACAAAAGCTAAAATCCTAAGGCATCAATGCCACAGGGGCTGTGACTTCAAACCCAAGATGTTTCCTCTCCAGAGGCTATTTTGAGTACATAAATATGATTTGGAGCTGCACAGACCCCCTCTCCAACCCTCAGGAGCAGAGCAGCCAATTATCCCTGCTCCTAGAGGTGCCACTGTGTCCATTTGCTATTCCACACACAGAGTGTGACTGTCCAGCCCCGCTCACAGGGACCTCTCCAAAGGCCATCGGGTCCCTCTGGGAAGGGACACGTCACAGCTGAAGACATTGGGAATAGAAGGGCTCAGGCTGATGGGAGAGGAGAAGGAGGATTTTAAAGCTCTCTGAGCCTGGAGGAGAGGCAATAAAGCAGCTGAAGGAAATTACTTTCCTGGGTAAAGTGTCATTTTGTCAAGACCAAAGTTCTCCCTGGGAACGAGTTGATTTTGAGTAAAAACCATCAGGAACAAAAAAAAAAAAAAAACAGAACTGTGAGGGACCAGGTGTTTGCATCACACACTTTGGAAAGGCAAAGTGGAAGTGCCACAAAACAGCTGCACAGACCTCAGATTGCCTCCCTGTGCTCTTACACTCTGTACAAAGTACATTGGAGATGTCTCAAATTCACTGTTTCACCCTGGTTTGGGGCAGCAGGCACTGATGGATGCATGGAAGCAGATGGATGCACCCACTAAGGGATACCCTGGCAGAAATTGGGCTCCCCATCCCGAGGGACCCCACGTGCACCCCCTGCACCAGCTCCTCTCTGCCTTTGATGCTGACAAATAACAATTTCAAACTGGGGAAGACACCTGGGAGAGCCGAGGCACTTGTGCTACAAGATAATTAGAGATTATTATAATCGAAATTTCATTGCCACATCAAACTGTGTCTTTTAGCATTAATTAATCTCCTCTCCCAGCCTCTGAGCACTCCCAGCTCCTGCGCTGTAGGACAGCAGCTTGTCAAACACACCAAAGACTTGCATCTCATTACCTTATCAGAGGGGGTGAGTGGGGAGCAGGGGAGCAGCACTGACACATCCCCCAGCTCAGCCAGGGACGTGAGGACGCCTGCAAAGCCGCTCCTGGCATTGCACACTTGTCAAACAAGGCACGCCAGGGATCTTCATCCCCTCACCGTGCCCTCCTTCCTCTACCTCTCGCCCCTCCTCGATATAAACAGGCTTGGCAAAAATTCTGCTTTGTCTGACCTTGATTAAACCACAAATGAGAACAGACAAGGTCCTTGCAGGGCGTGGAGTGCTCATTCCTTGCTCTCCTTAGGCTCCTACACGTCAGTGCAGCCATGCTGCTGTCCCAGTTACTGTGTAAAAATTCCCCTTTAATATCCCATTCCCAGCCTGGTGCATGGGATTTCCCTCCTTCCAGAGGTTTGGGAAAGGTGTGAAGCTAAATCCAGTTTTCTACACAGCAGCTGCTGGATGAGACCAGGCAAGACTGACCTTGGAGAACCAAAGAAGTGGAGGGAAGCAGGACACAGCTAAGAGCAAATTCAGACTCTTTCCAAAAGCTCTCAGCACCTCTGAAAAAACACAAACGAAACAAAAATCCTCCTTCAAGGGGAGAAACACCAGCACAGGAACTCACTGCATCCTTTTTAGTAGCAGCTGAAGGAATTTTGGCACCACCAGCCCCCCTCAAAACCTGGCCAGAGCTGTGTATATATTGGTGCTATGCATGAGGTGCTGTATGTTCTAGTCATTGATTCTCCACTCCTTCCATAGCTCAGCTGAAAATAAATATCCTCTCCCTTGTTTCCACCTCTCCACTCCCCCTTTCCCCATTATTGGCTTTCTGACGGAAGGCTTTAATTTATTCCCCCTGCCATATCTTTGTGCCGCTGTTTTCCAGCGCTTTACACCATATATTACCCACTGTCCTGTGTCATTTAACTCCACAAAGCACTCTGAGATACAGTTTGCTTGAAGGATGCTGGGGCCATTAATCCTGATCCCACAGCCCTGCGGAATGCCCGTGGCATTGTCACCGTGCACACACAGAGCCCTTCCTGGCTGCTTTTACAGCCACATCTCCATTGAAACCCACCCCCAGCCCTAATTTAACACCAAGTCAGTAAAATCAAGCCCTTCCTGACCACTCATGGTCTCCACATTCCTATTGTCCAAGCAGAACCTCATGGGTGCAAACAGTCCCAGCTCCAGGAGAGTGGTGAGCAGCTGGATCATGGCAAGCAAGAACCAGTATGGAGAGGGGAATACCAGTCTCCTTCATCCTGGAAAATGGGACAATGAGATGATGAAAAACACATCAACCACAGCAGATCCTCTCCTCGGAGCCGCTCCGCACCACGCTGCCTGCAAATTGCTCACCAGAGGGAGAGCTTTGATGAAAAATAGAAAGGGGGGAAAAAAAATTTAACAGAATGAAAAAATGTCATTTATTTTATTTATTTATCGGGATATTTCCACGTGGGGAGAGGAGGACAGGCATGATTATTCATGGGATTGCACAGGGCAGGCTCCGCAGGGAAACGCCGCCGTCGCGCTCGCATCCCTGCGCCACCTGGCACGTCGTTAGAGTGTATTAATTGTGCCAGAGTCAGGGATGAGAGACAGCCCCTGTCTCAAAGAGCTGCGAGCCCAACACAGCACCCTCCCACCTCTGCAAAGCCAGGAATCAGCAGCTCCAGCTGCAGGAAGCAGTCACTGAATTCCACAGCTATCCCGGCTGGAAAAGGCAAACTAATCCCACCCCAAACCCTTGTGCTCTGGCTTATTGCACAGAATGAGTGTTTGAAATCACAGAACTTGGTTTAAAATCGTATCTGTCCTCAGCATCACTGACACAACAGCAATCTGTTCCTTCCATGGCATTTTCCACGTGCCTCCAGAATCGCAGAATCGTGGAATGGTTTGGCTTGGAAGGGACCTTAAAACCCATCTCTTCCACCCCCTTCCACAGGCAGGGACACCTTCCACTGAAAGAGGAGGAATTGATCTCACCAGGAAGGATATTTCCCTGTTGTTGCTTTGCTGATGGGGAAACTGAGGCACTTTGGCAGGTTTTCCCCAGGCCATGTGGTGCTGGAGCAGCACCACTGTGGCTCCTGCCTGCTCCTCCTCTCCCAGGCTGCTCTGGAGATGCTGCATTTCAATAACTCCTGGATTTTCTGCTGCACACATGGGAATTTTAACAGCCTTCCACTGGCATGGTGATGAAGCTCCAAGGTTTGTGGGAGAGCTGATATCTTTCATTGGAGCAGTTGAGGCAGGTGGGAAAAGCCATTTTTATGCCAAAAACCCAGATCTGATTGAGCTGATGAAGGGATGCTGCATTTGTCCACCTCCTCTGGCAGCCTAATAAAACCTCGCTCCCACAACTTTTTAAAACAAGGGAGCAGCAAACAGCTGCCAGCCTCTCCCTCCTACATTCAAACATCCACAAAACCCCTTGGGATATGCAAATATCTCCATGATTTCCCAGAAGCTTCACAAGCAAGAAACTATTGCAAGGCCCTGAACAACAGCATGACCTGAAATTCCTACTTGGATTCAAGCAAAACACTCACAGGTCGCTTTTTTCAGAGCTAGTGGGGATCAGTTTTTTGAATTTGTGGGAGAAAAGGAGTTGTTTTGGAAGCCACAAGCACTTTGTTGCCATTACTGAAGCCAAAATAATGGCCCACCTGGAGACACACTCCCCTGCACACAGCTCAGCATTCCTGGGATGAGGAAGGGAAGAAGTCTGAAGAGAGCTGGTTTTGCGGTTTAGTTGTTTGGAGTTTTAAAAAAAAAAAATCACTATAATTTAAAGGCCAAAGCTCTAACGAGTGCACAAGGGCAAGAGGCGACAAATGCCTCAGTGAAAAATACAAAATTACCATTTTAATGGATGAGTGTTGACTCCCTGGCTCTCCCCGGGGATGCCTGTTTGATTTCCTCAGCTTGTTAGCACAAGGATTTGACACAAGCGATTAATGCTGAGTTCATTAAGGGGGGGAGAGTGCTTTTTTTGCTTTTCCACTGGATTCGGCATGGGGAAAAAGGCTGGGGGGAAAAGCAGGGGATCAGTGATAGGGAACTCCTGCCCTCATGCAGAGGATGGGAGCAGCTCATCACACCAGTGCCCAACAGCATCAGCCTGAGAATTTCAGGGCTCAAACTTCAAATCTCTCCCTCAGCATCCTCACATCCCAGAGATGGGAGGAATTTCTCTCCTTTGTGCCCTCCACCATCACAATAGAGACCAGCTCTGATCCTAAAGCCTGAAAATCCCCAACCACCATATTCCCTGGCAAGACCCCAGTTCTGCCGAGGGGAGAAAGTGAGACAGAGTGCTGGGAAGGGCTGACCTTGCCCATGGGCACCTGGAGCAGCAGTGGCAGCAGTCACTGTTGGAGCAGAGTCACCAGCCACAGGGACACACAGCTGGCCCTTGTCAGAAGGGCAAGGCAGGCACCGTGCCCACGGCTCTGCCATCCCAAACTGCCCCTGCAGAGGGGATTGCAGAGGGATGGATGGATGGATGGATGGATGGATGGATGGATGGATGGATGCAGAGGGGTGGATGGGCTGCATCCAGCCCTGCTCTTCCCACAGGCACTCACAGCACCAGCTGCTGTCTGCAGCCACATCCGTAGAGGAAAATCAACATCCCTTAGAAGGATGGCAGAGCAGTGCCATCCAGAGCCAGAGCCCATGCCAGGCCTGTTCCACAGCTCCATCTGACACTACAAGGCAGCTCCTGCCCCCTTCCCATCAGCCATGGCACCTCAGCTCCCAGGGGAAGCTCCCTCTGACACAGCTGGGAGGTTTCTGAGCCTTTGGAGAGAAAGAGCAAGCAGGGATGAATCCCCCTTTCCCAGGGGAACCTGGGAGAGCCAGGGCTGCCTGCCCTGAGCCAGCAGCTCCCGGCAGCCCAGCTGCCTGCTTCCCCCTTCATTCTGATAAAGTCCCTGCTCAGCAAGAGCAGTTTGTTTGGGGTTTTTTTGTTGAGGAAGCACAAGCAGAGGTGGAAGGTTAAGTCCACTCCGATGCTCTTTGCAAGCTCTCTGGCCGATTTGGCAGATGAATTCCTGCACAACAGGCAGCTTTGAGGAATGAATGCAGCTGGCGCTGGCTGGCTGTGCCCTGTCCTCTCCCCCTGAGCTGAACATAAGGCTGGTGATCTGCAGAACCATGAGCTTCACTTTCCTGCACCCCCAGAAGTTCCCCACCCATCACTGATGGTTCCACAATTGAACTAAGGGATGTATGTCCATTGTTTTCCAGCTCTGCACCAGAGAGGAGCAGCAAGGCAGTCATGGGGAAGAAGTGAACTAAGGCAACTGAAAAAGACGTATTGTTACTTTTTCTTTTAATAATACAGCCCTTCCTCCCTTTCTCTGACTCCTTCCCATTAATCCTCTCTCCTCAGGGTTTTTGGCTAAGTGCTGCTCCCCAGGCATGGGGCTGTGATTTTATATCCTGTCACCTGGGAAGACGCTTCCCAGTCACAGCTGTGTCCTGCCACATCAGCTCATGTCATTGGGCCATGCTAAACCATCAGCAGCTTCCTGCAGAATTCCCTCCCCCTGTATTCCCCAGATGCCCACAGATCTCTGCGGGTCCTCGGAGGGAGCACGAAGACGTCACTGGCTGCAGTGATTCCTGGTTTCTCTCCCGGCTGGAGAGGCTTTTATTTTAGACAGGCAATTACTTTGTGCTGCACTCTGTATTTTGCAGCACTGCTGGGTAGGGCTGGGTGGAGTTTCTGGCTGGGGTTAAACCATGGCATGCAGGGGATGGACACACTCCCAGAGCCAGGATGTTCCAGGAACACCCCCAACCTCTTCACTCCCCAACAGCAGCCCTGCTCTGCCAGTTTACAATCCATCCCCTCTGCAAGGATCCATGTCCTCCTACCTCCCTGCAAGAGATGGTGCTGAGATGGGCTGGCTTAAGGAGGGAGGCATCCTTCACCTTGCACCTGGACACAGCACAGGCCCCCAGGGAAAGCAGAGGACAGAGGGTCTGACAGAGCTTCCATGATCCCATGACTAATGAGAAAAGCCAGGATGGAAAAGGACAAAGGACCCCTCACACTGGGGATGCAACTCAGCAGCCCCAGCACAAAGATCAGCTCTGCTGGAGAACACCAGGATCTGAGCCAGGACAATACTGCACCAGGAGCCACCTTGGGTAGAGATGCACAAACCAACTTGGAGCAACCTGGTGTAGTGGGAGGTGTCCCTGCTCATGGCAGGGGGTGGGACTGAGATGAGCTTTAAGGTCCCTTCCAACCCAAAGCATTCTGGGGTTCTATGAAACACCCATTTTGCCCTCAGCTCTGCCCAAAACTCACGAACAAACCCATGCCCAAGCTCTCCTCAACCCACAGCTCCCCAGGAGCTGGGTTTGGGGCAAACTGGCACCCACAGCCAAGCCCAGAGGGGCAGATCCAGGCTGGCACAGCGGGTTGGATGCAGGAAAGCCCTGATGACAAATGGCATCAGCACCACGACACCAATTAGCTGCTCTGCGAGGTTAAGACAATGCGAGTCCCGTCCCTGCCAGACAGAAGATGCCAAGGGAACGTGTTCTGAAAGGTTTGGCCTCCTTAGCATCTCTCCAAAGTAATTCCACTTGTAACTCATAAAGCTTCCCCAGCCGACTGCACGGGGCTTGCCAGCTCCTGGATGAGACAGACATTTGTATGAGATATACAAAGCCATTTAGCTGTTCAAAAGCTATCAGCACTTACATGCAAGGTTGAAGCAGGACAGATTCTGCTGTATTCAGGGCATCAAAGGGGATTATCCAGGAAATGATAACAGATTTTAATTTAGATCCTCCAAGATGGGTATTGGGGCTGGGCAGGGAGAGGTAGAGAAAGAGAAAAGGGGAGGTTGTAAGGCAGGGAGGGGGAGAAAAGAAAAATAAATAAGCAAGGGGAGATAGCTGATTAGAAAAGTTGTGTCCACACATTTGCCATGCTGACCACGGAGCTGCCACTGCCACGTCGTCATCCCTGCACCCCCCCACGCTCCTTTTCCCTAATCCTTCACAGTTCCAGGGTGAACACTGAGCTGCAGCCCCTCCACGCCAAATATTGCCATTTTCCTAGGCACTGTGTCTATTCCTGCTCAGAGCTATTTTTTTCCAGGCAGGAGAGAGAGAGGCTGCCCATCGGGCTGTGACTCCAGCTATCAGACAGTCTATCAGCAGCTTCTGGGTACATTAAGTTCTCCTTTGCAGTGAGATCTTGATATTCCTGTCCTCCCAGCCTGATTTCCCATGCAGATTTAAAGAGCTTTACACAATGAACACCTCTGCACCTCAGACACGTTTGTGTTTATGTATTTCATCTAATTTGAGGGGCAGGGTCTGAGGCTTTCCACTGAAGGGATGGATGGATGGATGGATGGATGGATGGATGGATGGATGGATGGATGGATGGATGGAGGTACCTCCAGGGATGCTCAACATCAGCACTCTGGGAGTCGCTTTGTGGAGATGCTGGAGGCTCAGCTCAATTTTGAACACTCCCTCAAAATCTAACCATTTCATTAAAACCCTAAAAGCAGTAGCTTTGTCTTTTAAACTGTTTTAATTGAGGATATGTGGCAAATCCTTCCAGATTGAGGAATAGTTTAAGTCAATCCCAAGCCTTGTTTTCTTTTTATAAGCAGCTCCTTGCCTCATGTCCTCTCCTGCCACATGGCTTCTTTGCAGGTTTTGCCTTTCTATTTCCGACAGTCCCAGATGGGATCTATGAATAAAACTGAAGAGGAGCTGGAGATTGGCTCCGAGTCATTAACGCAGCAAATATAGACTCTGCTCAAGATCTAAGGCGTGGAGGGGGGGTTAGAAAAGCTCCCACCTCTCCTCTCCAGGACGGATCCAGGCTAATGTGGAGTGACATATCCCTGCCGACATTAACAGAGCAGAGGGGACAGTTCGTGCCTTTTAATCCCCAGATCAATTCAGTGTGAGCAGTGCATATACAAAATGCCTCTGGCTATGCATGACACAGCTTTCCTGCCCAAAATGCCCATCTCCTGAGGCTGCTCTTGGAGAAAAAGCCCAAATATCCCAAAATAATCAGTTCAGTGACCCGTATATTTTGCCTGTGGAAAGATGTTTTATACATGGAGTTCTGTAAGAATCAGATCCCATGGGTGCAACATAAATTCACCCTCTGGTTCGACCTGGTCTGCCCAGAGATCTTGCATCACACCCATCCCCAAATAACTGCTCTCCCCATGCAGCAGGAATGTGGCTGGCTTGGAGAGGAGATATTTATCCCAGAGGACAGGAAGCTAAGTCTGAGTTATTTTTAGTCACATTGATCACAATCCTGGTATTTGGTCAAGAAAATTTCTTGGCACAATTTCTCATCCTTCATTGTACAATCAGGCTGCCTAGATGGATCAGGGGAGGGATCAAGCTCAACAAACACACACAACATCCCCCCAGAAAACCCAAATCCCCCTTTTCCTGAGCCAACACTCAGGACAGGTCTGTGAGCATGCCCTGCTCACAGGTTAATTAAACAACCCAAAACCGAGGGGGATGAGCCCAGTGTGACAACCTGGGTGTCACCAGCCCCACCAGCACAACCTGGAGAGAGGACAGTGCTTCTGCTTCCAGGTCATCAGGTCAATATTACAAGATCATCAACTGATGGAAATCTCTGAAAACAACGGCAGAAAGCCACCCACCCTTCAGCCGTGTTGTCCATGGAGAAAATCCCTCATCCCTGCACCCCCACTGTCCGTCCTCACTTCCCCTTCTTGGCAATTAAAGCAATAAATAAAGGTGAAGGAATCTCATTCCATTTTTAAGGCAAAAGGCATGAAAACAGCGAGTGAAGGGCACTGCTGGGAGGGAAGGGGCTGTAATTAAACCCTCCCTCTCTTTATGTTTTTGCTGTTTTACTGAAGGCCTGACTAAAATGCCTTTAAAGCCTTACTCCACAAAAGCGGGAGAAAGACCCCCCTTCCCCTCCCACCACCTGCCACTAAATGGAATTAAATGGATTTTTCAAATGTCATGCTAGTATCCACTTAATAATACATTTTCCTATAGACAGGACAATAATATATATTTTAATCACTTTTCTACAGGCAAATAAACGGCATGGAAGCCTGGCCTTCACTGGCGCTTGGAAATTATGAATTTTTCAATAACCTTTTCTATTATTCATCCCGTGTTATTCCGTAACATTTCTATGTGAGGAATGTGCTTGCCAGACACTTTATGAATCTCTTCTTTTATTTATTAAACAGCAAGGTGTCTCCCTGAAACCCCTCCTCCCTCCTCTGGAAAGATGTCAGCGGAGCTGAGCAAGGCTTAAGACATAGATAATTACACCTTGGGTCATTAATAATTTCCTCTCTGTAAGAGTGGCCACGTGAGCAGCTCCTGGGATGCAGCTGGCTCAGCCTCAGGTGGGTTTAGGGGCAGATTCCCAGAATAAAATCCGAAGTTTAGGGAAGAGGACAATGGGGGATATGGCCTATAAACACATCTTTATATAGGGAGGGATCCACAGCTGGCACAGCACAATTCCCTTGGCTCTGGTAAGGATGAGCCAAGTTAGAAATCAAGGCTGTGTCTGTGGATTTTGGGTTTGGGAGAAGCCAACTCTGCATGCCTGGCTCCTATGGGCACCCTTATGAGGGTCTGCACTGTGTCCTGCTGGATTGGATGGCCAGAGGCCAAAAAAAAGCCTTTTCCACACCAAAAACACCACTGTCCCTCATCATTTACACAGTGACCTGCTGCAGGAACGACCCTACAAACAAAACCAAAGTCCTTTTTAATGTGTGCCTCCACCTGCCCCTGAGCAGAGGGAGCAGCGTGGGCTGAGGCTTTGCCGCGTGCTTGGGTGCCGTGTATGGCACAGGAAGGGATCAAACAGGGAAGCACCACTTCCAACACCTAATACCAGCTTAATTATGGGATGGCATCTGCGACTTACGTCCCTGCAGAACGCAGAGAGCTCAGCAGCTGACGGCAGAGAGCCTCTGATGCGACCCAATTAGGAATCCAGGCCCGACACTGAGAGCTGAACGCACGGCAAAAAGGAAAAGCAAAGGAGGCGACAAGGAAGCAGACCTGGAATTAATCTGAGTGCTGTGCTCACGGGTACCCACGAGGTAATGGTTAAAAAGATTTCTAATTTGAAGGCAATGACCTCGTGGGGGAAGAGTGGGGGTGCTCTTCTTGCAGCAAGCGGGACCTTATTATTTTGCAAATGACATCTCCATCACAAGGCAGAGCCTCTCACGCTGAAATACAGATGAATAAATGATATGTGGAGGAGCTTTATGCAGATTCTTGGTGGAGACATGAAGAAAAGGGGAAAAAGAAAAAAAAAGATAGAAAATTAAGGCATAGATTTCCCACAATGTTCCCATCCCCAAGGTTCAGATAGCAGCGTCACTTGGGAATTAAAAAAAAAAAAAAAAGAAAAAGAAAAAATCGAAAATACAGCCTGGCTTGGAGCTCTGCACTTAAGAAAGAAGAAGGAGTTTTAAAATGGGATGCTGGATCTAAGAGCAGGTTTGGCAGTGCAGCTCAAAGCACCCAGAGCATCCCTAGGCACGGTCCTGGTTCAGCATTCGGGAACTTTATCCCACACATGGAGAGCTGGAGTTCATGGGACTGGCCAGACACCCATCCAAGCCTTTTTTCCTCAGTATCTTTCATTAGCCAATGCCTCCTGCCTGCCACAAGGACAAGAGGAAGGACATCACCCCAGCCTGTGGCCAGCAGCCTGTTCCATACCTGTTCAAATACTGATAACTCCTACTCCAGCTGCCTCAGGTGGCTGTGGGCTGACACTTGGCAAAGGATTTCTCCGATAACTCCTTGTAATCAGGATGGGAAAACAGCCCCACGGAACCCAACAAAAAAATAGATTAAAATAAAATAAAAAAAAGCAACTGTGAGAAAAAGCTGGTGACAGGGACTGTAATGGATTTTCAGGGGTGGGAAATGCTTTTGGTTCAACTTTTTGTTGTTGCAGCAGGGGGCTGGAATTGGAGGAATTGATTGCAGGGCAGGGATGCAGCTCAACATGCCAAGGCCAGTGTCGCTGCTCCAGGGGCCTTGCTAGACAGCCTCCAAGGAAAAAAATCATTCCACTATTGTTACTGATACTGTGCTAACGTGGGGAATCCACGAGGCAGAGGCAGCATCCTACCGCAGGAAAGAAGTCCAAATAAAATGAGGAAAATCGCTAGGAAATTCATTATTTTCTATACCCTGAGGATGAGGAGAAGCACAGAGAAACACCAGCTAGGTGCCATGCCCAGGATGGCAAAAGTCCTGTCTGAGGAACAAACCCTGCAGGTGTTATCCAGGTGTGAACGGGAGTGACTGTGGGCAGTGAATCCCAGTGCCCTCATTAGCCAGAATTCCTATTTCATGCCCAGCACGGATTATTTTTAAACCTGCACATCCCACATGAGCATAAAGCCTAGAAGATGGGCGGCTCCAGCCAGAGAAGCAAGATCCATGGACAATGGCAGCATGGAGGGGTGAAGGAACAGGAGAGCAGAGCTGGGGCAGGATGCTGCGAGAAAGGACGAGCACAACAATCTTGGGGTTCAGTGTGGATGGTGAACACCAGAACTGCTCCAAGACAGACAGGAATCTTGGAGATTCCCAGTGACTGTGAGGGCACTGAGGTGCTGGCACAGGGTGCCCAGAGAAGCTGTGGATGCTCCATCCTGGAGGTGTCCAAGGCCAGGTTGAGTTAGATTAGGGTTAGAGATGGATGGGGTTGGAGCAGCCTGGTCTAGTGAAATGTCCATGGCAGGGAGTAGGGATGAGATGAGCTTTAAGATCCATTTCAACCCAAACAATTCTGGGATTCTCTGATTGTATGATCCACAATCAGCAAGGGTGGGAGGAGGGAAGAATTGCTCAGGGGGGATTTCCAGGTGGAGAGAAGGGGTGGGTCAGAGAGGAGAAGGGATCAACATCCTCATGCATTCCTTTCAACCACCATCAGCATGGAAGGCTGACCTGGCTTCCCCAATCCCACAGCAATTTCTGAGCTTAATGACAGAGGCTCCCAACTGCACCCACCTCTGCAGCTCTGCCAAAAGCACCAAGAGCAACCCAAAATTGAGATCACCCAGATCCCAGCCCATCACATTCACTCCCTGTCTTTGCCCTTGGCATGAAGGTTCTGGCAATCAGATACAACCCCAGCTGGTGGGAAGTGAAGCTTTTTGGACCTTGTGAACCTCATGACAAAAAGATTCTCCAGGAAAATGGAACAAAGGTACCAACATGTTGTGCTGGCCAACTTCTCCAGAAGGATCTGGTGGGTTTGGCTCAGTGCAGGTACCAAAGGAAACAGCCACGTTTTCCAATGCCCTCAAGTTGGCTGTTGAGCCTCTGAAATGCAGGAATTTGTCCAGCAATCCAAGCTGAGCTCTTTGGGAAACACAGAACTAACCACTTGGAAAACAGCTTCCAAGTCTCTCTGAAGCTTTCCCCTGAAATGACAGCTCCAACTTTTTAATGGCACCCAAAGTATTTTCAGCCTGGTTTCCTGAGGAAATGAGCCTTACACACCGGCAGTGCCTGCCCGGCTGTTTCCTTTCCCCATCTCCAGTGATTTCTAAACCTTATAACCCATTTCAATAAAATCTGATGGAAGGACACATTTATCTCCAAGATACAAGTTTGGGGAAAATAGGGAACTAGTCAGATGAAAGATACTATTAAAGCTTTTACCCAGAGAAAGGCAGCACTGTGAATTCAACTTTTTTAAAGCATCAGAAAATCCAGCCTGAGTTTGCTCTCGAGACACAGGCACAGGGATCCAGGAATAATTATTTCTGCTGCTCATGGAAGTAGCTGTGTGTGTTTTTTATATGTATGAAATCAACACTAGAATATTTGCCTGGATAAACTAATCGAAATTGCTTGTTGGATGAGTTCACCGGCTATAAAACCCTGCAGTTACAAGGTATAATTACAGCAGCTTTTATTTTCCTCAACAAAAAAAGTCTTCATTAAAACAGAGTTAAGGTTGTAAACAGATCATTAATTTACAACAACATTATCAGATGGGTTACAGTTATTAAAAGAGCACACACTGAAGAGCCAGGAAACCGAGGAGTGAAGGTTAAAACCAGCTGAAATTTGGAAAGCTGAGTTTCATAAATATCCCAGCCCCAGCCTGATCAGTTGCAGGGATACTGCAGCAAGGACACCTGGGGAGATCTGCATTATGGATGGGCTGGTGGGAGGCCCAGCAATGCCAGAGATGCTCTCGGATCAGGCACGGGCACGGAGCTTCCCAGGAGAGCTCTGGAGATCTGGAGCTGCTGACATCTGCTCTGGGGAAAGGTGCCCCTGCTCGTGGCAGGGGGGTGGAACAAGAAGGGCTTTAAGGTCCCTTCCAACCCAAACCAGTCTGGGATTGCCCCACTGAGCACCACAGGGACCCCAGGAGGCTGAGCCCCACCCTGGATGACACCTCCTGAGACCTTTTTGGGCTGCAGCTCATCTCACATAGATCACAGAACCCAGAGGGGTCAGCCCAAATATCCCAGCCGCACCTGGAACCCCTGGGGTGCCCAGGTGAGCCCCAGAACAGTGACAGCATGAGGACCACACCAGGGGATGCCCAGCAAAGCCACCCTTTCCTCTGAAGGAAAAGCTCATTTAAAGTCTGCCTTTGGAGAGAAAAGACCACCAGCACCATGGAATCATGGTGAGAGGGACCAGGATGGGATTTTACCCAGGATCTCAGGACCTGGCACATCTCTGTGCTGCTCCATTCAGGCAAAGGTCTCCTCTGAGCAGCAGAGCAGAGCTAACAGCAAATGAGAGTGAGCTCACACAGAGGGGGAATCACAGGAATTCAGAAAAAATTGGGGGTTTCAGCTGTTTGCTTTCCCTCTCAGCCTTGGGTTTGCATTCCTTTTATCCCTTATTTTTATTGTAAGTACAGAGTATTAGCTGTCCTTCAGTAGCTCCTGAAGGAGTCAAGAGCTGGAGTGATGAACCCAGCAGGGAAAAGACAAGCATCCCATGTGTCTCCAGCTCCAAGAAAATCTGTGATTTGGTGTCTTGCCATAAAGCAGGACACAGGCACAACCAATTCCCTCACGGCCATGGCTTGAGGCCTCCTTCTTCCCTTGAAACCTGCCCCAGGTTTGCTTTCAGCACATTGAGTGGAGAGAGAGAGAGAGAAATACAATTGTGGAAAACCTTTTAAAGCCTGCACAGCTCTCCCTTGATAGCACATTGTTAAAAGGGATGTTATTGCAAGGGGACACTGTGAATCCATACAGTCGATGCTCCAGAACTTTAGTGGCAAAACAACTCAATAGCCTCAATTGACTGCATGAAATTCTATCATTTTACCACTAGACAGAAAGAAGGCAGGAGAAAAAAAATAAATAAGAGACTACATTTCATTTGTCTTTCGTTAACTCCCTGGCCAAGAGCATCTCAATCCCTGTCCTTAGCACAATGTGAGCCAGCTCCTAAGTGGCTCCAATAAAAAAACAAAAAGCCAAATACATCCCAAATGCACTCCCACACTCCAGAGCTGCTCTCCTGACTACCCCAAAAAGAACAGCCTCGGCAGCATAAAGACACAGCACCAGCCTCAGGCAGCTGCCTTGATTACCACCTTCCCTCTGATGAAGATGACGTGGGATATGATTAAAGATGCTCTGAAAAGACACACAAGTAATAGAGGAGAACTTTTTGCCTCCTTTCCCCAGCTAGGTCACTAGGTGTTCCTCCTCAGCTGCTGATTTCTTATTCCAAATTTGTCCAGACCCTGCTCTTCTTCATCAGCTGAAGAGCTCGGAGACTGCCGGCGCCTCGGCTGCTCCTCTCCTGCTGATTGGGCTTTGTGGCTCTTGGGAAGCTCTGCCTGATGGCAGGAATCTGTCTGCACCCTCACCAACTGGTGCTTAAACGGGCTCCAAGGCATTGTGGAGGGTTCAGAGCATCACAAAGAACCATCAAGTATTACTTTTGTAAAGCAAAACCCCTGCTTAGCTTCTTTTCCCCCCTTCTTCTCATGCTCTGCACTCAGGAATTCAGCTGCTTTGGCCACAGCCGCTCAGAGAGATGCATCCCCACGAGGGAGAGAAAAGATCTTTTATTTTGGGCAGCACAATCCAGCGGCAGGTAAGGGGCTGAGAGAGCAGGCAGGGCCTGGCTGCCTCCCCACACTGCACTGTGACTTTGGGAAGTCACCGCACTCCGCTGGGTCCCTCCCATTTTCCTTCTCCGCTGCCCTTCTCTGCCATCTGACACACGGGCTGTTTCCTTGTCCCCCGTCCAAGCCCCAGCACTCCCTGCAAATGCTAATGAGCGGTGCCATTGCAACCTGGACGTGCAGGGCTGAACATCTGTGCTTCCACAGAAACCTCTGGATGAGGGCTGCAGGGATGGAGCAGCACAGCCAGCAGGGCTCTGCCTCAGTCCCAAAGCATCCTCTGCACTTAGAGCTGCCCAGCCCAAAATTCCCTCTCCATTCCCATCCATATTCCACCGAGACTGAGCATGGAACGAGCACAGGGATGCAGGAGGGACTGAGCCGACTTGTGCAGCCTCCTCTGTGCAAGGCAGCACCTGCCGGGATGTCTCATCACAGCCAATTGATATTCTACTGAGCATCTTTGGAAAAATAATCTGCAAACAAGACGCTGCAGGCTATAAAATCACTCCCTCTCCTTCGCTTTAGTTCGCAGCTTAATAAAAGCATAACACAAGGTAGCCGAGGAAACCGCCGCACTTTGCCCAACCACATCATCCCTTTGTGTATTATTAATCGGTTTCAAGTTGTACCACGGCTTCCTGGGGTGGGGAGGAGAAGGGCTCCGGTTGTGGAGGAGACTTGTCTTTCCCTTTCAGGATTTGCTACTAAAAGTCTCACTTAACAGAGCAGTGGAGAAGGAGAGTGGCACTTACACCTCTGGCTCCCCACCATGATCGCGGTGAGGATCGATAGGAAAATCATTTGGGGTTTGTCTCTGCTGAAGGACACAGGCGCAGCACTGAAATGGAGAAGTTTCAGCCAAATTGGGTGGAAAATGCATTGTTGGGAAAATGGGGAAAACATACCCATTTCTGAGAGCAGAATGAGGCCCTAAGTGGCACCCTGGTATTTTACAGTGAGTGTCTCACTCAAAGCTTTCCAACTCTCCCTTGCTCCATAAAATCATGGAATTCAGTTTGAGAAACAACAGCTCAGTGCAGGGGTCTCCTCCCTGATCACAACACATCACACAGGAACATTAATTCTGAGGTCTGCAACCTGTTCCCAGACCTCCACATGGGTTTGGTTTCAGGCACAGGCAGAGCCCTCTCCAAATGCTCCCAGGATGGAATCAGCAGCTCCCTGGATGCTGCAGAGTGTATCAGAGAGCAGCTCTGAGATGCTGAGTGCTCCCATCTGTGGATTTCTGCATCACCTGGATGAAAAAGGGTTTTACAGTGGGGAAGAAAGGCATGGAGCATCCATCAGAGCCCCAGGAGCAGCACGGGCAGGAGACCAGCAGGCTGCTGCAGAGGCTTCTGATAATTTTTCCACTCCCACTAAAAAAGTACAATATATTGTCTATTTGGGAACAGTTTAAGCTGGTTCATTTCACACAGTAAATTAACCTGATTTCTTTAATAGAGGATTTTTATTTGGTGTCAAGCCCCAGCTGTTATCCCAAACCCTGCACCCTGGGACTCCAGCTATTAAACCTTCTCCCTGGACATGGAGCTGGAAGCACTGCTGGGGCAGCAGGTTTGGTGACACTCAGAAACAAATGGCTCCATCATTTCTAAACATCCTGGCCATTTACTGCTGCCACCTGACCAAGAGATTTCTCAAAGCAAAGTTGCTTTTTTAGATTTTCCAAATGAAAAACAAGGTATTGGGAACCCTCCTGGAGTACAGACCCTTCACAAGCTCCTGTGGGCATGCTGAGGGCAGCTCCATGCATAGAAATTCACTGTAGGATGAGATAAAACATTAAAACTCCCTGAATATCCTGGCCAGGGGGAAAATCAAGGTTTTCTCTTCTGCATGGGCTCAGTCCTGATTTTCTTTCACAAGGCTGCTGCAGTCCAGATGGGAGCTCAGCTCCTGTGCTGGAAATTGGTTCTCTCTTCACAGGATGAACCCCAGGATGTGGCCAGGGCAAATAACAGCACGGATCCAGCAGCCCAATTGCACCCCCCGCTTCCCTTTGGTGGCTACTGGGATTCCACAGCCTTTAACGGGACCAGAACCAGTGGCCAAGCTGGGAGTCACCAGCCCTCGCTCTGCCAGCAGAGAAGCACAATATTTTGGGATTAAAAAATACCCTGAGATTTTGAATTCCTGACAAGTGAAGAGCAGCCCTTTGGAAGTAAGGATGTAGTAATTTTTTTTAACTTCCATGGAAAATCCCAGCTCAATGTGGCACTCACTGCACCGAGCAGAAACTGCCTGTAAGGCAGAGCCCAGTCCTGAAGGCGAAATTCCCCCTCTCCAGTGAATCCAGCACCCCTTCTGCCCCTCTCCCTCCTCCTCAAAGCCTCCCAAATCCCATCCTGGCAGCTGTCACCTCTGCATCCAACCGCTCTGCTCTGACCCACGCCTGGTTAACCAGGTGACAAATGCCCCCAGTTAATTTTTCTCCTCTCCCCTATCTGGGGTGCCGCTGACATTTTGATATTTCCCGCTGCGATTATCCTCCACATAATGAATTTTCTCCCCAGCCCCTCCTCTCCTCGCGCCTTTTGGCTTTGCTGCCGCACGCTCTCCCTCAACTCTGCCGACTCCAGGAGCACGCCCGACACAAGATGAATCGCCCGGAGACTCCTGGTGCATCCTTCTTTACACTTCACATCTTCCCAGCGCCGATGAGAAATAGGTTTTTTCCTCATCCATCATAAGTCAGCGTGACAGGGCTGTCGCTCTCGGGCGCCGCTCCGCTGTATCATGCGCCTCTCCGTCCCGCCTGGCTGAGCAGCCCGCTTCCCTGCCAGCATCTGGGACCTTTCCGAAGTGCTCTCGCTTGGATCGGGAATTTGGGCACTGACAAAAAGTTATTTCTGAACGTTTCCAGCCTCCAAATTGCTCCCTGCCTCCTGGGCTGTGCCCCAGTAAGATCCTGCACGGCTCAGGTTTTGTTCATCCTAAGGAGAATCCTTCGTGTGGAAGGGGAAACTGAGGCACGGAGCAGCTTTGTGACTCCCATGAGGTCTGGCTGCAGCCATCCACAAATCCTGCTTTTTGTCCCAGCACTGCTTCAATAACCAAACTCCAAACCTGAGCAATGGCATCAAAACCAAAGGAATAAAAAGGTGAAATTGTCAATTCTCATCGCTTCAATAAACTCCAAGTGTTTCAGTTCAATTTTTTCCTAAAACATCAGCCAAAGAAAGCAGAGGATTCTGCCTCAGGTACAATTTGATATGGACACTTCTCTCTTTTTGATATGGGATGTTTTTTTCCAACAACTTCCCCTTACTCAGAAATTCCTCTTAGGCCTGGGATAGAGGGAATTTGGAGTGGGGGAATCACCCTACTATGAATTCAGCAAACACAAAGCCCAGTAGAAAGCTGGAATCTCCTGCCAAGGTTAGGAGCAACCCTCTGCTTTCACTTCCTGCTGAGCATCCACCCTTGGAGCCAGTTTGTGAGTGTGGCAGCAGCACCTTGGGTTTGGAGTGAGGCTGTCAGGAAGGACAGGGGCAATCAGGGGCAGGCAAGGGTCAGATGGCTCTGTGCTGCCTGCTGCCCCCTGGCCCTGCATCCCAGCTTGCTTCCGTGACAATAGCAGGTAACTTCACTCCAAGCCATCAGAAAGAGATGGGATAGAAAGCTGTCCAACAGAGGCAGAGAAGTGACAGCTCAGCCATGGGATCAGACCCCCATGAGCAGCTTCCCTCTCAGCTCCACTCTCCATGCCCACATAAATCCTTACATTTTGGGGTTTTCCCTAAAAACAGCAGCAATGCCGTGGTGATGAAGAGCCTGCAGCCCTTTCCATGCCAGATCCCTACAACCCCCGCTCCCCCAGCAAAGCCAGGTGCAGTTTGGAGAGCCAGGAGCAGAGAAGGAACATCCCTGAGTCTCCTGGCTGAAGCAGGGAAGAGCTCCCAGCGTCTGCCCTCCTGTCATTGCAAGACAAGCAGCTCAGCTGGGAAAAGAAGATTTAGCTGTGTTTGCTTCAAAACCCCAAAATGAGCTCCCTCCCATCTGCCGGGAGAGATTCATCTCCTAAGTCAGCCGTAAATCGCCCAAAAACTCCCCTGGAGCATTTAGGCAGGAGAGGGATGGGGCTGGGAATCGTGTGCTCTCCTGGGTTCACAGCCTGCAAGGACACTGCCTGGAAACAGGTAAATTATCCAGCTTGGATAATAGTGATTTCAGCTAGTTAATAAATTTTCTTATTTATTTATCTGCAGGTAAAGATCTTTCCACCCCAAAACGAGATCTCCAATTTCTTATTCAGCTTCCTAAATAATGTTGACTCAGCATTACTACAAGGAGACCCCTCTGCCATCACTGAGGTCATGGATACACCCCAGGACAAACTTTGCACCTACTTAATGTCACTTTTGGCCACTGGACAGCATCACAGGGGACAGGAGACTCTTGCAACAACACTGGAAGTAGTAAAATGCAGAAAATTCGGAATAAATAGTGGACATCTAATATCATGTGTGTTTGCAGCCCAGCCAAACCCAGGATATCCAACTGCCAGTACTTCAAAGGTACAAATGTGAGATATAGAGATACAGAGATATAGAGACATACATAATCTTTTTTTTTAAAGTCTCAGGCTCATTAGTCCAGTTCAAGCTGTGTTGCTCCACTAGAAAGGCTCTGATGATGCCAGTTTTATTCCCTACTGGTACCTTAGTTTTTCTTTAAATTTTTGCAAGTAAAAGTTTTCAAAGAGAACTGCTTAAAAGTTCTTTTCTATAAATCCACATTAACTAATTCCATGCAAAACCCATGGAAGGTGCTCTCAGTATTGTTGATCCCAAACCTTCAGCAGGAGTTTAGTCCTCAAAAACCAGATTGGAAAATATTTGGGTTGCTTTTTCAGTCTTTTAATCTAAAACCTGCTTTTGGTCCATGTTTTTAAGTCGTTTCTTTCCTCAGTGAAAGAGGACATTTCTCCATGGCATTCAAAAATCCAACAGGTGTTTGCAAAGGCTGGGCACTCAGAGACACAGACAGGAATCCAAGTTGTCTGGATTTTGCTGTGGCATTTCCTGCTGAATGCAAACTGCAAAATAATTGGGGACTCGAGATGCTCGTGGCTATTCGGAATGGCAGGATAAAAGAATAACTCTTTCCTGTGAACAATCACCAAACAAATCACTCCTGAGCATATGCTCAGATAAATTAGAAGGAAAACCAGAGAAGCCAGTCATGGTACACAAAATGCAGGAGGCAGGAATTCCCAAATGCATGGAATGGATGCTGCTCAGCCCTGCCATGCCCAGGAGAGGGGCAGAGGGTGACTGGGGAGCCAGAGGGAATTTGGGGGAGCAGCCATGGGGTGAGTCCTAAACATGAAAAGGACTTGGAGCTGCTGGAGAGATTCCAAAGGAGACAACAAAGAAGCTCCAAGGGCTGGAGCCTCTCTGCTCTGGAGCCAGGCTGGGAGAGCTGGGGGTGCTCTCCTGAAGAGGAGAAGGCTCCAGGGAGAGCTCAGAGCCCCTGGCAGGGCCTGAAGGGGTTCCAGGAGAGCTGGAGAGGGACTGGGGACAAGGGATGGAGGGACAGGACACAGGGAATGGCTCCCACTGCCAGAGGGCAGGGCTGGATGGGATATTGGGCAGGAATTGTTCCCTGGGAGGGTGGGCAGGCCCTGGAACAGAGAAGCTGTGGCTGCCACATCCCTGCAATGTCCAAGGTGAGGTTGGACAGGGCTGGAAGCAGCCTGGGATAGGGGAAGGTGTCCCTGCCCATGGCAGGGGGTGAGATGGGACGAGCTTTAAGGTCTCTCCCAACCCAAGCCATCCCATGACTCTGATGATTCCCTGATTCTGGTTCTGGCACATTCACACTCTGCAAACACTCCTGGGATATTCCTAAACCAGAGCCTGCTCTGCCTCTGCCCCAGCAGGGGATGTTATAAAGCTGCATCAGCACCACAACCTGAATTTCATCCCTCAGGACAAATGCAATTCCTGGCACTGCAGGAGGTCCAGATGAGCTGGATTTACATGTGGGACATTCAGAGTGAGGTGAGGACATCCCTCTAACCCACGTAATTCCCTCTCTGTCCTGGCAGGTGACACACACCTGAGATGGCAACAGCACTGGCACTGCAAGGGCAGGATGGAGATTTAGGAATCCAAATCCTTCTATTTTCAGATAAAAATCCTAGATCTTGAAAAGAAGCATCCCTATGGATCTCACAGCAGTTCCAAATCCTGCCTGAGAAGACAGACACCAGTGACCTTGTCTGTCTCAGCTGAGTCACCTCCTGCCCACCACATTCCCATCCTCACCGTGGTGCAGGATGCAATTCCCAGGGCTTCCCAGTGCTCCCCACCTTATCTCCCACCACCAAGGCCTCTCAGGGCCAGCTGAGAGGGATAAACAGCTGGAGACAGATATGGGGAGGGAAAGTATCCATGAGGAAAGTGATGGAAGCTGCCACATGTCACCGAGCTGCACCACCAAGGCTAATTGAGCCTTCAGGCCCTGCTCCTCCCGATGATGGGAGCGGCTGAGATTAATGAACAGAACCAATCTTTTTCCTTTTTTTTTTTTTATGGTTCTTTTTTTCCTAGCAGTGTCTGAGCACGGCAGCAGAACCAGGATCAGTAGGTGGGAAATGTAGGAAATAAGTGGCTTTTAAGAAGGCAGCTGGGACCTGCATGTCCTGCTCAGCTACAGATCCCAATCCTGCCTGACAGACATAACTGGCACACAGGTCCCTGGACTGATGCAAATCACAGGACAGAGGCCACAGCTGGAGCTGCCTTAAGGACTGAGGTCATCCCTCGGTCCCCACATAAGGAAGGAATCCAGGATCTGTTTCATTGTGAGGGGCAGCAGGAGTGGAATGGCTGGAATGAGATCCCCAGAATGTGGAAGGCTGCTTATATAACCATCACTTTTGGGAACAGCTCTGCCACACCACATCCACTCTTAGCACCTACCAGTTAGTTTAAGATGAATATAATTAAAGTTTGCAAAGAAGCCCCTGGCACAGCTTGGGATCTTGAAGCACCCTTCATCTGCAGACCAAGAATGGCTGGAGAGGGACTTTGGAAAAGGCCAGGAACAGGTCAAAGGAGAATAGCTGTAAACTGCCAGAGGGCAGGTGGGAAGAAGTTGCTCCGTGTGAGGGTGGGGAGGCCCTGGCACAGGGTGCCCAGAGAAGCTGTGGCTGCCCCATGCCTGGGAGTGTCCAAGGTGAGGGGGTTTGGAGCAACCTGGGATAGTGGAAGGTGTCCCTGCCCGTGGCAGGGGTGGGATTGGATGAGCTTTAAGGTCCTTTTCAAATCAAACCACTCTGTGATGATTTGGTGATGATGGGAGGGAGGGAGAGCACATTCAGATGGGTCAGACCTGTGAGCAGCATCACATCCAGCCAGAGCCAGCACCACCCATGAGCTGCTCAGCCTTGTCCCGAGTGCCCTCAGCCCCCCAGAGCCGTGGGTGTGCAGGTGGGAGAGCAGGGCACCCCCAGGAGAAGCAAAGCCCCTCCTCTGGCTGCAGCTGGGCCCCCACTGCAGAGGGTCGGGGCAGCGCGGCTGGGATGGCAAAGCCAATTCCTGCATGCCAGCACTGCAGCCGAGAATGCCAGCAGCCCGGGGCTGTGTGTGGCCCCAAGTGCTGGTTGTTATGCGAGTCAGGCAGCTCTGGTGACAATTAGGCATGGCTGGGAGGCGGCGCAGGTGGCTGCCTGCACCTGGGGCTGCGCTCCGGGAATGCAGGGCTGCTCTGGGAGAGCTGCGTTTGTCCCATTGCTCTCCTGACTCGCAAATCGCACCAGGACCCTGCACGGTTTCTTGAGCCTCCTCTCCACAAAGCTCGGGCACGTTTCCCCAGAGAGCAGCCCCTCTGAGGAAGCCACCTGAGACAGGAGAAGCACTGCCCGTGCACAGGGGATGGACTCAATCATCTCCTGGCCACCAAAAGCATCCCAAGTCCTGGCTAACGACCTTTCCCATCCTGTCGAGGCATTAATCAGCTGGGAGTGCTGATTTCACACGGCTGCTGGAGGCAGGCAGGCTCCCTGGCAGGAGCATGGCCGTGGACTGCTCCAGACCTCTTTCTCTGCTCATCAGAGTTACTGTTTTGGGTAATGATGAAGCAAGGGAATTGATTTGAAGCCTAATGAATAATCAGCCACCATCAATAATTGTAATCACTAATCTGGTGCAATTAGAAGCAATTATAGTAAATGCAATTTCCTCCCGAGCTGCTAACGAACTGCAAAAATATGAATTGACTTGAACTGGCTGCCTGTGATTTATGCAGCCGCAAGATCAAGGATCCCATTACACCACCAAAGGCTCTTAAAGCGACACGGAAGTTGCTTTGTCCCCTTTTTCCATCCCACCCTCCCAGCAAAGCCACCAAACTTCGGCGGGAATCCCAAGGTAGAGATGAATCCCCTTCTTTCCCTCTACGTGAGATGTACCACATCCAATTCCCGCAGCAGCTCCTGCCAACACGTGCGAGAAGAAGGTGCCACATGCCACGTCCATGTGCGTGGAGACATTGCCACCTATTGGCACATCCATGGGGATGGTGGAGGAGGCAGCACCACCTCCAGATCCAGCAGGGTCTGTCGGTTTGGAGATGAAGCAGCGATTCCGAGCTGCTTGTTATCCTCCCGACGCTGTTGAAAGTGATGTTTCAAAGCACCCTTTAATTTCAAGTGCCCGGGAGGACACGCACCAGCCTCAATTGGAAAAGGTGATAAGCACAAGAGTGGGATCTTAGGAGAGTTTTTGAGATGAAAAGAGAGCTCGCGAGCGCTTTTTTCCTCCCAAACTGCAACAGAAACTGAAAGATCTGGAAGAAAAGCACGAACCACTTTCCGAAACAAAAGAGCTGGATTCAGTGCCAAGAATCGAACTCAAAAGCACCAAAAGGAGCAATTTTAGGGATTTGGGGCAGGTCCCAACTCTCTATCAGTTTGGGAACTCTACAAAACTGAATTTTGAGTAGAAACAATCGATCTTGACAAAGGCGGCTCTGTGGAAACCTGGTCTAGTGGAAGCTTTCCCTGCCTGTGGCAGGGGTTGGAATGGGATCATCCTCAAGGTCTCTCCCAACCCAAACCAGTCTGGAATTCCATGATCATTTGGAGATTGATTAGTTTTCCATTCTCAAAGCCCATTTGATGGCCAGCCATGGGGAAACAGCTCTCACCAGGCAGGTGCACACACCAAAGGGTGCTGCATTTCCATAGTCTGTCCATTCCAAGGCTGGAGAGGCACAAACCACTGGATCAGACATGGAAATTGAACCTGCCTCCATGAGCAAACCCCCCACTCGATTCCAGCTATTATTCTCCTCAGAGTCAATAGCTTCCACTCTCCTGTCCGTAAATCTTGATATTCACCTCCCCACAAATCAATAGCTGCCTATTATTGGTCTGTAATTGTTACAAAAATTTAATCAAGGGTCAATAAAGGAAAGGAACAAGTCTATTGCAGCAGCAGAACTTCCAACACAAAGTATTTCACTGCCCAACTATCCTCTGCTCCTGACTTTTGCTAATATTTATTATTCAGGCAACTACAACGCCCAGAAGACTCAATCTGAGCTCTGAACGATGTTCCTGCACAAGGAACAAAACTCCCACTGTTGCCCAAACCACTTGCAAGGCAAAGCAGCAACTATATTGTACAGAAAAAGGTACAAACTGCTGGGGAAATGATCACTGCAATAAATCTGTGCCCAAAACTAAGCACCAAGTGAGCGCTGAGAAATTAAAAGACAAATGAGAGACTCGTTCCCAGAGGAAACACAGGTCGGCGGTAACTGGTGGAAGCTGGGGATGTTTTTTCTAGGTGTATTTTGGAAATGTAAATTGGTTTTCTGTGCAAAATTGCTATTTCTGTGGAGATTATTGGATCAAATTCACTTTAAAGTAAAAAAACAACAACAAAAAAAAAAAACACAAAAAACACCACCACAACAACAAAATACTAGGAGAAAAAGGGATTAAAAAATCCTTTGTAATTTCCACCCAAATCAGTTCCAGGGGATTGTAAGCTCTCCAGGCTTCATTCGTCTACGTTTTGCAGTCAAAAAGAAGGTAAGGAAAATAGCAGGGACATTAAAACAAGTCTAAAATAAGAATAATTGTCATTTTTGACCTGTGTGAGTCCCACTGATAATTTCTGAGAGGTTTGAAGGGGTGAGAAACTTCCCCACAGCTGCCACATCCCACATTGAAAAAAGTCACATTTCCAGGTTCCCGATAGGTTTGGAGACACTCTGACCTGGAGATGTCTCCTGCCTCATTCTCCACTTGCTTTTTGGGCTTTACAAATCGAATTTTAAAGCCTCCCATAAATCCAGCATGTTTATTCCATGCAAAACACAAGCAAGTGTCACAGACCTTCTGCTCAGTCTGAAAAGCATTTATGAGGAGCTTTGTGGATTTTCCTAAGGAATTCAAGGGTCACTTTCACTTCTCAAACTCCCCCTCCATTGATGTCTGCTCACTTTCCACCCTTCAAAGTGCATGGAACCTAAACATTCCAAACTACAATTTCCCATTGACATTTTCCCTCAAAACAAAGCAGAGGCTGCATTTGTGCTCTAAGGTTTTATGCCCAAGCAAGGATCCAAATAAAGCCATCACATAAAACCCCCTAAGAAAACATAACCATAAAAAAACCCACCAAAACACCACCTTGAACAGATGAAATATAATTATCCAGCAACAAATGGTGCCAGCACTCCAAAGAAACAGGAGGAGCACAGGCAGCTCCAAACCCACTGAAATTTCCAATTGCAAAACATTTTTCCCCCCTGTGGCGCAACACAAATAATAAATATGGAAATCTGTAAAAAAGGAAAACCAGGGACTCTGCTGTGTCTCACCACCAAAGTACAACATGGGTTTGTAAGGAAATGAGCTTTATTCCTTCTCTGGGCTTTGATGGGCTCTGTAGGGTTTGGGATGTTGCTGGTCCATCACTGGCCTGGGGGATGGACACAGGAGATGTGGGGATATATGGAAAGTAGGAGATGCAGCAAAGCATCCTCACCTCCCCAAACCCCATCCCAAATCTATAGGTTTCAGCTTCATTCCGCTCTCCCAATCAGCTGCTCCCAGTCGTGTTTTCCACCAGTGACTTCACAACCCAACTAAACCCTGCTTAAAATTTCCTTGGATCGTGTATTTCTCACTTTGCCATTTCCCCGAGAACTTTGTCATATCCTTCTGCCAGGCTGCAGATGGCTAAACCCCCCCAAAAAAGCATTTTTAGAGCTGTTCCTCACTGCATATATCCAATCACAAAGCCTCCAAAACCAGGATTAAACCCTTAATTTGCTGCAAGTTGGTAAAAATTTGGCTTTATTCCAAATCAGACCCAAAGCTGAAGTTTCCTCCAAATGTTTTGCTGCTGGGCAAGTGGAGCATTTCATTTGCACACAACAATTTCTGTTTGCTTCAGTTTTCCCTCTTTCCCAATTCTATAATGCGAGATGCAATCAGAGGAGGGAAAATAAAGCAATTAAAGGAATCGCATGAGATTCCCAGATGGCCACTGATACCAATCAACTTCAAGAGGGTCTTGGCACCCAACCTGCAAAATATTTGATTTTCTGGAGTGGGTTTGGGTTTTTTAATCTTTGGTAAGTGGAGCTGGAGCTCAGATCCACATTTGCATATAAAGAATGACAAGGATGAGAAGACCACAAGTGGCGACTGAGCTCCAGATTTTTGTGATGTTTTTCCTATTGGTGCAACCTGGATTTATTCCCCAGAGCCTGAGGATCAGGTTTAGTCCTTCCTCAGCCTCTTGCTCTTTCCTTGTTCATCCCTACCTTTATCTCCTCCTCCCAGAGCTCCCATTTACATCTCCGTGTAAGCAGCCGCACTGGTAATCACAAAGCAGCTTATTTTTAATTGTGCTGAAACCAAATTGTTATTTAAACTTCAGATCTTGCTTTTCTCCCCCAAGACCCCTTTAATTCCTCCCAGATGTTAATTATACTGAATCACAAAGCTGCAAAAATCTCAGGCTGGCTGAAGAAAGAGCCCCTCCAGCCTGATCCTGACGGGAAATCAATGCCACCACTGGGGCTGTATCATCTCCATCCATGCTAAGCTTTGGGAATGAGAACCATGTTCCTGTCTGCAGCACCATGGACACTTCCCAAAGGACCAAGGTGATTTTAGAGGTCCAATTCCCATTTTTCTGTGCAATTCCCACTCTAAGCTCCATTGATTTTTAGTGAAACCTTGTGGTTTGCCAAATCTCCTCTGGAATTTGGAGCAAAGCCTCCAATCCATCAAGGCTGTTGTATCCTGGGTCTCTACACCTTTGCCCTGATGCTTGATCCCCAATTCCTTTTTCCTTGGAGATGATAAGGAGGCAGGAGATGATCTGGAGGCAGCAAGGATTTTATCTGGGTGGGTTTGGAATAATTTTCATATTTGGAAATACATATTTGGAATATACAATTTCATATTTGGAACTGAACAATTTAAAAGGAATTTCAGGCTACTTCCACCAGGATATATTGGTCTAGTGGAAGGTGTCCCTGCCCATGGCAGGGGGTTGAAACAAGATAATTTTTAATGTTCCTTCCAGCCCAAACCATTCTAGGACTCCATGATTCCATGACATTAGTGGTTCACACAGGATAACATTTTTTTATTACAGCTGGACATGGGAAGCAGGATTTGCACCCAGCTTCATCATTTCAGATGTGGTTTAGTGTTTCTGCTGCTGCATTACTTTGCTGTTGGGATTAGGTTTTATTTTAAATACCCATCACGTTAAGTCGTGGCATTTTGGTGGCTGACTTGATAACTCTTAGGATATGAAATGGAATATGAAAAGTGCAGAGAAAAAACTGTTCTTCCTTCTCCTCCCCACCACGGTTCACGAGCAGATATAACCCGTAACAAATTGATTTGTTAGAACAAGCCAGACAGCACATGGTATTAAGAAATTATGAATTATTAGGGGAGCTTTAAAAGCCAAAATTTTGACACCTATAAACCATTGCTCTGAGCAGATGCCAAACCCTTTGGAACTCACAATGCACACGGCTACAGTGCAAGTCCTGCAATCCTGCATCCGGGCTAAAAATACCAGAGAACAGGGCCAAGCTCCATTTTTAAGCCCTTTTCCATGCCAAACCCTCAATAGGGATGCTCCAGCTCTGATTTCCCTCCTGCTCATCACAGCTCTTCACAAATCAAAAGCATTCCCAATTTATTCCTCTCCTTTCCAAGCTCCGCACTCCTCTCATCTGCTCAGCCTCGCAGAAAGCTCGTTAAACAATTCATCGCAAGCGCCTGGAATATAATGAGCAACGGGAGGGTTTGTGCCAGCAGGCACTCAGGGCTCTGCATTCCCGGCGGCTCTGCACCCCCAGCACGTTGGGGATGGCCCCAAACCCCACGTCTGGAAGCTCCAGGTGCTGCAGAGAGGCTCCAGCCCCCGGACAGGTGAGTTTAGTGCTCCTCTCCCTCCTGCTGGTAGGGGAGGAGGTGTTTGGAGCAAATAAGAATAAAAAGAAGGCAGAGGAATGCACAAAAGCAGGAGGAAGCCCAGGGGAGCTGGGGCACGGCTGAGAGGGAGCAGCCTGACCTCCACTGAGAGCCTGAGCAAAGTGCAAATAAACCACTGGCACTGAGCTGCGTGCTCCCAGGATGCCCCTGCATCTCCCTGCTCTCCTCCAGCCCCAATCCCAAATCTCCTTACCCCTGGGGAATCACCATCCCTGGAGGTGTCCAAGGATGTGCTGGATGTGCTCAGTGCTCTGGTGTAGCTGACAAGGTGGGGATCAGTCACAGGCTAGACTTGACCTGGGAGGTCTTTTCCAACTTTAAAAACTCTGGGATTCAGCAGCTCTTTAGCATGGGGGGGGTGCTCTCCTGGGGAATAATTCTCTCCTGCCCCACCATGGGCACACAGCCCCTCCTGGTACCCAGCCAGGCATCCAGCACTGCCCCTCCCGCCTTCCCGGGAGATCTGAACCCACCCCATTCACACCCCATTAACCCCAGCGCCGCAATCCCCGGGCGAACCACGACTTTAGCCTAATATGTATTTAAAAATTGAACGTATGCATCTATTTCCAAATATCCGCCGTGCAGACACACGGCTAATCCACTTCCAGACATTTTGCCAATTATGCCAGGGTCTTCTGCACAGCCCATTACCCCGTAGATGTTACTAAGTGCTGCATAAACAATCCTCTGCTGCGTGGCTGACACTTAAGCGGACAAGTGGAAGCCAATTGCAGCAGGACAGCAAATGGAGCCGGAACAGCCGCAGCAGCAGCTTCCCCTCTGTGAAAGCCATAATCACCAGCACATCTGGGCTGCCTTCCCACACAGGAATCAGCTGCAAGAGCCACCTCTGCAGAGAACTGCCCTCCTCCCCACTGGTGATGGGCTGCCTGGTGGGGTCTAGGGAAATTTGGGGTTTGCAGGAGGCTGGGGGCTCTGTGGAGCCCATGTGATGGCACGGATGCAGTGTGAGACAGGACCCAAGCAAACCTCTACTCCCCTGGCTGTCCATGGGGAAAGCACTTTCCATACATCCCTCCACACGTGTGTGTGTGTGGGCTGGAGGGGAGCAGAGCTACAGCAAGGTCAGGAGGCAAGCCTGGCAAAGGAATGGCATCCATTTCATCCCCGCCCTAGCAAAGCCATGGTCCTGCTCCTCATGGCAGCTGCAGGACACTGGAGGAGGCAGGGGTGGTGGGACCATGTCCCCCTCTCCATCCACGGTGGGATGGGTGAGGGATGTGTCCCAGGACAGCTTGTCACCCTCCATCCTCCCACAGCCCCAGCACAGCCTGGCCCCAGCTCAGAGACCTGGCACAGGACAACCCAAATCCTCACAGGCTGCTTAATGCAGGGAATCCCCCAGCCCCACTCCCTGCCCCTCTCCAGGAGGCAATTCCCTCTTTAAACTGGAACCAGACCATCCTAACTCTGGGCAGCACCTTGATGCTCCTGGAGGGCACTGTCCATCCCCACGCTGCCATCTCTAAATGTCACCACATGCTTTCCCCCTTCCTTTCCCTCCTCCTATTGTTTTTAAAAGCAGCCAGACTGTTAATTAAAAAGGCAGAAATCAATTGCCCTCATCTCCCCATCAGAAGCTCCTCTGCATGCCGGGATTAAAGCCGGCTTCTACTTTAAGTCAATTAGAGATAAGGGGAAGCTGACATTTCTACAACCCGCCTTATCAAACTGCTTGAAAACTGCTCAGATTAAAATGTAAAAAGATTATTTCCTCCGCTCTCTCTGCCTCTCTTGCCTTTCTTTTTTAATAATTATTCATAAGAAACCCGACAAACGGGTGCTGATAGTCTGAGATAGCCCTGCTCCTCCATCAGGCTATTCTCAGGATCATCCTGGAGCATCCTGTGGGATTCTGAGATCCCCCAGCATCCCCAAAACAGGGGAAAGGAGGCAGAGAGTCCTCAGGACTGCAAAACTCAATCCCTGTGAGCCACATCCTGCCTTCCCATCCAAGAGCTGCAGGGAAAGGGTCAAAGCCCTGGTCTGGATGCCATCCTAATGAGGCTCTGCTGTCCCTAATTAGCTGGAGGCAGAAGGAGGCTGGGATTAGAGGTGGGATGCAAGCCAGGGACCACATCTGAACCCAGGACAGGGCTGGAATGATAAATACAGCCAGGGACAGGGGCAGGGACACTGCTGGCATGGCCCAGCCTTTGTCAGCAGTGCCAGGAGCTGCAGCCACACGGTGAGAATGCAATTCCTGCACCAAAATCTACCTGCATAACTCAGCTCCCCCTGCCCACAGCTTTCCTGGGACTGGGAGAAAATGGGGCTGGAGATGGAAAATAGCTCAGCACAGAGTGAGCTCTGCTGATGGGGAGTGACCTGATGAGCTGAAACTGTGGCATCTCCCCTGCCTGTCCATCCATCATCTCCTCTGAGGAGAATACAGCAATTGGGCTCCTCCTCAAAATGCAGGTTTAGGGGAAAAAAAAAAAAGAGAGGAAAAAACATAAAAGTTTCATATCACAAATGCATGAGGATTTTTTCAGAAATACTCCAAATGTTAGAAGCAAACTGCAACAGCCACCGAGGGATTTCACTGATGTTTTTCGCATTGAAGAAAAAAAAAATCTCATTCCAGCCCCAGCTGCAGGAAGCAGAAAGCTCTTTATTCCTCCAGGCAGCAGTGCCACCCCCAAAGTCACCAGGCAGAAAATCTTTACGTCACAAACAACAAGAGAGATGTTCCCTGGGCTGATCCATGTCCCCAAAACCCCCTGTGGGATTCCCAGTGCAGTGAATCTGTGCCAGGGCTGGAGCTGCCCTTGCAGCAATAATGCTCCAGGTGGATCCAAGGCCATGGGGTACTGCAGCAGCAGCAGCCTGGGAAAGCCAGGAGTGGGATTTTGGATTTACATCAGCAATGCCCCCTGCAAAGGGAGTGGGAGATGAGAGCACAAAAAAAAAAAAAAAGTGGGGAAAAAAAGGGAAAATAGAGTGAAAATAAAATCAAAGAGAAAAGGAAAAAGAGGGGGAAAAGAGAAAGGAAAAATTAAAATGAAGGAAAAAGGCAAAGAGAAAAAAGAAAAGGATAAAAGGGAAAAACTAGAAGGGAGAAAAAATAGGAGAAAAAAGAAAAATAATAAAAAGGGAAAAGGTAGAGGACAAAAAGAAAAAATAATGGAAAAGGGGAAAAAAAGGAGGAAAAAGGGGGAAAGGAAAAGAAAGGAAGAAAAAAATAGGAAAAGACTGATGGGAAGGAAGTGGGGGCAGAGGACAGGAGCAGAAGCTGTCCCAGCAGGACACTTGGTGCATCCTCTGCTTCCACCAATATTTGCAAAATCTCACGAAAGGCAAAAAGCCCCAAATCCAAGGAGCTACAAAGCAGAGCGTTGTCTCATCCCTGGGGAAATGCCACGAGGTGTCTGGGCTGCCCTGCTCCACATGGGACTCACACATCCCAATCCCCCTGCTCACATTCCTGTACCCGAGCCTCAGTGTCCCTGCTGCCAGAGGAGGTGCAATCCTTCCCACCAGCATAAGGATTTCATTAACTCAAAGCCTTCAAGATTTATAAAGCACTTGTGAAAGCTCCCGCCTAGGAAATATTCCAGTATCACTGCAAACGTCAAATGTAACATATTAAATCTCTCTCTCTTAAAAAAATAATAATATGAGATTATGTCCCAGGAGGAAGTTTTCCCACTAGACTTCTCTATTCTTATAAAAACGATCCGGCATCACTTAACGGCTCATAAATTCCATCTCCCATTAAGCAGATATTAAACACGTATTTATAAAGGTTTAAACAGATCAGTTCGCTTAATTTTCAGTTCGCCTTTAGGCAAAAAAGGGTGTGTTTGAAACAGGAGAATTCCTGACAGGGGAGGATCCCTGAGACCAGGGGCAGAGGGGGACCTCTCCCAGCATCAGCAGCACCTTCTGGCCCTCTGGAACAGCACTGATGGACAAATCCATCATGGAAAATACAGGGGCCTGCACTTCAGCAGGTCAGAGACTTAAAAATTAAGTACAGGGCATAATTCTCTCATCTATTTTAAAAAGGGAGAAAAACCAGTTTAATTCCTCAGGCAGGTGCATGGAGCAGAGCTCTGACAGCAGCCCAGCCACCAACCTGACCTACATCAGTGCTATTGATATTATTACATTATTCCTCATGATTTAATTACTTTGGTCAGTCCATTCTAGCAGCCTATTCCAGTACTGAGTGACACATCTATATTGAATCCTGGAATGAGATATTGGGAATATCAGTATTCATAATGGGACAGGTGGTGACACTGAGAAGGTGACCTGCAGCCACAGGTTGTGGAGGAGCCTCAGACCCACTTATTCCAACCCAAATTTATAATTTTTCCTTGAAAACAATGGCTGGGACCACCACCCAAACCCTCAAAAAAAAAACAAAAACCAAGGACAGAGCAAGCAGTCATCCCTATAGGGATTCAACAGGAAACCTCTCTAAAGACCATCTAAATGAAATACATAAAAACAGTCACATGGTCAAATTAATCCTGGTCTCTCACAAGATTTAGAAAGATTATTCCAATGCCTTTACTTAAAGCAGCCTAAAAATGGGGAAATCAGACCTGCTCCCTGGGTCAGGCATTGCTTTTTGTGACCACAGTGCGAATTTTAGACAACAAATACAGACACAAACTCTGCAGTTCATGTGGAAAAGTTTTCCCTGTTTGTTTTAGGCACACAAAGGCCTGATTTGCTCAGAAAACCGAGGGTTTAAAGCTCAGTAAATAGCACAGAAGGACACAGTGACCCAGGAAAAAGAGCCAGGAGGTCTCCCCAGTGGGCAGCGAGTAAAGCCAGAGAAGAGAGAACAACCTCAGCTCTTCCCATCTCACCCACAGCCTCCCCAAACCAGCTCCCAGGAGCAACCCCTGAGCATGGACAGCAGGAAGATTTCCAACTGCACAGGTCTGCTGGGGAGCAATTAGAGAGTAAGGACGTGGAGGAGAAATGGAATCAATTCCTGGGCATCCTCCCCACGAGCCCTGGGCTCGTTCCTGCTGCATATTGAAGGGGGATCAGCAGGATCAGAGCAGGAAACAAAGAATTAAATGACAAGTTCTGGGACAGGGGGTGACATTGAGAGGCCAAACTCCTGACACAGGGTGTGGTAGAGGCTCAGATCCCTTATTCCAAGAAAAATTGATTACCTCTTCCTTGAAATCAAAGGAAGTGTTTGCATCCATTCTGTACCCATGAAAAATAAAAAAAAAAGGCAAGGACAGACCAAACAGGAGTCCTTACAAAACCCAGTGATTTGGCTGAGGTGTGATGAGCAAACCTCCAGCCAGTTTTCCATCCCTAATCCTCTTGTTGCTTCCAAGACATCCACAAAAGGCTTTAAAAAAAAGCAAACACAACTCCATTATTATAGTATAAAGCAATCTACAAATATAATATTCCTGCAATGCCCTGTGCCCTCAGCTGGAAATTTCTAGGTGTGACAAAGTTTGAGTGTTCCTGTCTTGATGAGTGGGATACAACAGGAGCAAAAGCAGACAGCTTTATTTCCTAGGGGGAAAAAGAAAAGCCAAAAAATATAAATTCTCTTTTCTATGAGAAAGACTTTGAAATCTGGGGCAAAACCTGGGGCAAAAAAAAAATATCTGAAACTGTGAATTTCCTTCACATCACAGAATATTCCAGGAACAGAATATTCCCAGTGATCAGTGAGATCACTGAATGCTTTCATTTTGATTCCACTGGTTTTTATTATATAAAATAAGACAAAAGGAGAATGCTGAAAGTGTCTTCCAGTGCCTAAAGAGGCTACAAGAGAGCTGGAAAGGAACTTTGGACAAGGGCCTGGAGGGACAGGACAAAGGGAATGGCTTCAAACTGCCAGAGCGCAGGAATAGATGGGATAATGGGAAGAAATTCTTTCCTGTGAGGGTGCTGAGGCCCTGGCACAGGGTGCCCAGAGCAGCTGTGGCTGCCCCTGGATCCCTGGGAGTGTCCAAGGCCAGGTTGGATGGGGCTTGGAGCAACCTGGGACAATGGAAGGTGTCCCTGCTCATGGCCAAGCATAAGCTTTAAGGTCCCTTTGAACCCAAACCATTCCATAATTCTGCGATATTTCAAACTATGGAAGTTTTATCCACTGGTGACACCATGCAAAACTCCAGTGGAAAAGATCTTACCAGATATTCTGATTTCACTGTAACTAGTGGTGGAAAAGCCTTTCACCACAAACCCAATGCCTGGTTCTTCCCAGTCCTCAAAGAGGAGAAACAGAGGAGCCCCTTGGTGAAATTCAACAGGCAGAGGCAGGAGATGAGGCCCCTCTTTGCACAAGGCATGATTAACCCCTGCCACTGGGGATCATTAAACAGAAGAGCTTAAAAAGGCTGAAGGACTTACATGAGCAATGAGAACCTGCACAGCTCCACAGCAGAATAGAACAAGCCTTGTGCTTTCAGAGAAAGAAACTTCTCCAAGTGGGATGTGCTGGCAGTGCTGGGCTAATGGTTGGACTCAGTGATCTTAGAGGTCTTTTCCAACCTCAGAGATTCTGTGATTGTGTGATTGTAACTCTGCAGCCACATTCTGAGAAGCTTCTTGGACCTTCCCCAGACTCCTATTTTTCAGAAAAGAGGACAGGAGATGAGCTGGCCCACTGATCCTGCAAGTCCCTCACTAGTCCAAAAGCCAGGAGTACTGCAAAATAAATGACAAAACCCTCGTGCTCCCATGACAGGGTCTCTGGAAGCGTGGCAGTGACTTGTCCCTTTTAATGAGTGTTAATGCTCCCCTTTCATTTCTGCGGCCATGGGATGCCAACACATTTATCTGTTTTATGCGTCTCCGTTCAATTTCCAGAGACATTTCTTTGGACATGGAACATTGTAATTTGCACTGGCTCCCCATTGCGAACGGCTGAAGTTGGAAAAATCACCGAGTGAGTGATCAAACACATTATAAAAATAGTCAGGCAAATGCACCACTATCTTCTCAAGAGCCATTTATAGGGGCCAATCCTAAAGCCATTGAAGTCAATGGAAAGACTCCTGCAGAATTCAATGGGGTTTTGATCGAGTCCTTATTGTGCTATCCATAAGAAATAGGTCAGATATTTATATATAGTCCTGAAATGTTGTGTGCCACCATGCTGGCAGCTCGCCTTTTGAGGCACAGCCTCACTTCTTGCCGTACCTGCTGCAAAGCTGAGGACTTTGCAAGTCCAGCTTCTGAACCTTTCCCCCTTTGGCACCGCTGCCATGTGGGCTTCCACCCTCAGCTGTCCCTTCTCCTGCATGAAACCCACAGCAGCACGTTCCTCCTCTGACCTGGGGATGGCTTCATGTCCAGCCTGTGCTCCCTTTGCACATGAGTAATGCAAACCTGAGGTGGAAAACTGCCCCTGGAATCCACATGTAGGGAATAACAGAGGGTGTGGAGCTGAGCAAGAGCCTGCATCGTTTAACAAGACCCTGTTATTAAACCAA
The DNA here is from genome assembly GCA_013397375.1 of Toxostoma redivivum. Taxonomy (NCBI): domain Eukaryota; kingdom Metazoa; phylum Chordata; class Aves; order Passeriformes; family Mimidae; genus Toxostoma; species Toxostoma redivivum. Next base: position 153,826 of record VXBI01002843.1, on the reverse strand, counting down.
CCCACCTAAATGGGGGCAAACACTCGTGAGCACAAACTATTTCAGCTTGAAAAGGGCTTGTTCCAGCCTAATCTTAAATAAGTTCCAGATCAATTTGAAGCAAATTAGAGCCCTTCATCCTCATGTGTTTTCCAGCTTAAATATATCAGGTTAAACTCACATAGGACCATACAAGCAGATGAGTCTTACTCTGTTGGCACAACTTTCATCACACACACCTTGAGAGCACAACTGCAAATCAACCATCTAATTCTGCATTCAGAGTGTGCTGTTTTGTGATGACTTGGGAAGGGGTTTGAAGCAGGTTCGGGGAATATTATTTCAACTGAACACAAAGGCTTCCAGTGAATTAATTGTTATTTGTTACCAAAGTGACTTCCTCCAGTCCCAGTTTTAGTTTAGATGAGGCTTTAGAACCAATATTTTCTGGGGAAACAAACCTCACCTTTCTTCATCTGACGCACCCACCGGTTTTTGAGTACTGTGAGATGAATAAAAGCGAACCTCAGCCCTTCAAACCATTATTCATAAGCTTAAATTTATACAAGTGAATCATCCCACTGAAAGTGGTAATACCTCTCATGTACTGCAAGTGAAATACATGGCTGTTTACCAATTAGTTGGACTGCAGTAGGTTTAGTCGCTGTAGTTCCACGTTAATTATTTATAACACTTTGCAGTACCACCAGTAAATGTACAGTAGCATCTTCTTTAAAAATAATGAGACCTTAGTCCTGTGCAAAGTCCCTGCAGCAGTTGTTATTAAAACTTCAGTGAAGCGAGAGAAGAAATGGATGTTTCTGCATCTGCAGCATGAGCAGCAAACTTCTGCCTTGGATTTAGCCTTTGCATGGTTTGGTCCTTTCAGAAAAAATCAATGGGGAAAAATAGCAACATCTAGGTTTTCACTGGCCCTTTTATTAAAAAAAAAAAAAAAAAACCCAAAAAACTTGGGAATGTGTCACTTTAATGACTTGTCATTTTAAGCAGCCAAGGACCAGGAAATGGGCGAGCAGCTGTGAGGTGCCCTAATGGAGCTTAAGGTAGGTGTTCTTGTAGGATCAATTTGACTGTGGATAAGTCTTACTTCTTGGCATGGATTTGATGAATGCTGGGCATGGCTTAAAGATGAGATAATCTGCTCAATTTATTCTTATTATTTATTTGCTATCCTTGTGACAAAATGAATTATGGTTCTGCACGGAGCCAGAAGCGGGGATAAAGTTACCATTGGGGAAGAATATGTCACTGTAATGGGATCTTTGCTTTTTTCCTTCCCCTGAATGAAATCAGCACGCTGAAAAAAACGCTTCACACATAACCTAAAGGAATCATTTCCAGACAGCAGAGGGGTAAACTGAGCCTTTTTGCTTCACTGTACAAACACAATTACTACAACAGCAGCTTAATACAATTGTTTATACAGATGCCTCATGTTTCCAACAGCCAGAAAAATCCTTGTCTTTCTAGGAAGCGATGCAGGGCTCAGCAATCCTGCCAAGGTATGTGCTTGGGAAGAAGAGGGGTGGGTAATGAGGCTGTGATTTGGGGGATTTTGGTGATCTCCATTTACCCCAGACCCTACTCCCTCACTCCAGGTTGGCCTCCCAAGATACAACAGCTGAAACTCACAGAATTATGGGATCACTTAGGCTGGAAAAGCCCTCTAAGACCATTAACCATTAACCCAGCACTGCCATGGCCACCATTAACAATGTTCCCAAGTGCCACATTTACGTGACTTTTCAATCCCTCCTGGAATAGGGTCTCCACTGCTGCCCTGGGCAGCCTGTGCCAGGGCTGGGCAACCCTTTCCATGAAGAAATTTTCACAATATTCAACCTAAACTTCTCATGACACAGCTTGAGGCCGTTCCCTCTCCTCCTGCCCCTGTTCCCTGGAGCAGAGCCTGACCCACCGGCTGTCCCTCCTGTCAGGGAGCTGTGCAAAGCCAGAAGATCCTCCCTGAGCCTCCTTTTCCAAGCTTCCAGCTCCCTCAGCCACTCCAGACCCTTCCCCAGCTTTGCTGCCCTTCTTAGGACACATCATGGGACAACCCATATGAACAAACACCTCCACCATCAGCAGATGGTTCCTAAACCCCCCGGGCATGAAGCCAGCACAGACAGTTTGTGTGGGGGATAGAATCATCAAATACCCTGAGCTGGAAGGGATCCATCAGGATCATCAAGCCCAGCTCCTGGGTGGACTCACATTTCACTGTCTCCTTGCCATAACGAGATGTTTGGTTTTGGCTGGTTTGCCTCCTCTCCCCACCCTCATCAGCAGGTGAACAATTCCCTGCCATACAACTCACTAGTGGATAAACCCAGCAGCAGCAACAGGCTGATGTTCTACATCCCACAGCCCATTAATTTACTATCAAAGGGGTGTTACGAGGATAATGATCGAGCCTTGGATGTCTGATTGTTGGGCAGCCGAGGGTGCGTCAAGGAACGTGGCAGACAAGTGCTTAAATTTGCTCTCTACACACAGCTCCAGGTATTAACCCTTCATCAATGCTTTGTGTTTATTTTCCCTGGAATAAAGGAAGGGCACGAGCCCTTTGAAGAGCTGAGCTGCAAGAAGAACACACAAGGTTAAAGCCCTGAAAAGTCCTGATCAAGGAGCCGACTGGATTACAGCCAAAGCTGCGGCAAATTTCTCTCTTTCTTCCCAGACAGGGATCTAAACACAAAAGAAATAGGTTTTTGGGGGGAATTCCGTCTAATTCCATCAAATCCTTTTTGTCATTTCCTCACCATCCTTTAAACATCTGACAAGGCCAATCGACCGCGCCAGGCACGGAGGGAATCGCAGCACCGGGGCTATAACTCTAAGTTCATTAAGCGTGAATTATTATTTGAGCCAGCCTCAATTTTCACCAGCAGAATTAGACATTCCTAAAATAATGTCCCTGACACATGCAGAAAATGGGCTTTACAGCTCTCACCTTGAACTCCACCAGAACTCCCACCTCATCTGTTACCCTTCCACGGGCAGGAGACGGAGCGCGGCGCTGCGGCTTCACCTTTAATTATGCCAGGTATTTAAGGGCTAATGTTCATAGAAGAGGAGTATACGAGGCAATAAATGGCTTTTGCAGGTGATTAAATGCCCGAGCAGAACAGAGGCACTTGATAAGCGCAAAGGCCGTTTGCTCGATTATGTTCCCGGCGCTGTGAACTTTATTCCAGATGAGGAAGGGGAATATTCAACAAGAGAAAGAAAAACATCACTGGACTGAGTTTTACATATTAAATATATATTTTGCACATATGTAATTCACGTATTTTTTCCTTCACTGTGCATTGAGGTTTGCTCTGCCCAAGCGCAACAACTTCAGAAGTTTAAATGGCAGGTGAAATGTCACAAATCACCCGGATCAAGGAGGATTTCATCCCAGATTCTTGCTGCAAGGGATATAAGTCACCCCTCCCCACAGCTCCTTTCCATGGAGTGAACCCGTGGAGCAAGGAGAATTTAAAGAAGGTTTGCAATGTTTGCTGATGCTGTTGGTTCCCCCAGGAGCCAGTGGGCAGAGTGTGAGGTGCCAAAGGCTCACGGAAGCCCTGGGGACAATAGAATAAATCATAGGAGAACCAAGTCTGGACAAGTCTTTGGCATCAAAAAATGTCCCAGTGGGTCTGGCTGTGCCTCTGCTGGCTTAATACAATGGCTGTGTGGAGAAAAAAAGTCAGCTCTAAGTCAAAAATTTTATTCTTTTTAAGTACTTGAATTCATTGTGGAGCTCTTCATATAATGTTGCACTGCAAAAGTCTTTATTTTAATGTTTATTTTCTTGGTAATGATGAGGAGTCTCCAGAAACATCTTTGCACCAGCAATTCCTTGCAGCTGCAGCTACAGCCCAGAAGCTGCAAAAGCAGCTCTAAATCCCACTCTGGCCATATGTCCAGCAGCACAAAAAATCTATAACTCTATTTCACATCGGGTCACTTCCACCAGCGTGACTAAGGACATCAGCCCCATGTGTTAGGAGATATCCATTCCTTCCTGCCAGTGCCTCACTGAGAGCTTTTCCTTGCCATAAAATCACACACAGAACCCTCCTCAGTGCTTTAATTTCCTCACATCTCTGCTGAGCCCAGAAACTTGCCTGGTTTTTGCCAGCGGTGCATTTTGGAGCTGCCCCTCTGCAATCCTTGGGAACCTGTGAAATCCCACCACTCCACAACCACAGCATCACCCATCCCACTATCTGGAATAGATTCTCCACATACAACAGATTTGGCCAGTTTTTTCCTTCCCCTCACTTATACTGATCATTATGTCTCCAGGAGGACACTGCCATCGCCACACACAAGGCCACAATCTAATTTATCCAGTTCCTTTTCATAACTCCCAATGCTCCATTATTAGGGCAACTTTATATTTCTCTTGCAGTCAAAGGCCACAGCCCCAGCCACCCCGTGTTTCAGACCATTAAGAAATAAGTTAAACAACATTAGACCCCAGAGGAAATTTGAAGCCCACGACTGCTAAGCTTTTGATGCAATGAAAATTGATCTATTTGTCTTATTTTCCATTTCCCGTCAAGTAGAAAGTTTGCAGCTCCTAACAAGGCTTGGCCATGCATAGCTTTCACATCCATTGTATCCCTGGTAGGGTAAAGCTTCAGACTCTTCCAAGCTCAATTATTTAAAAAAAAAATCAATTAAAAATATTTAATATAAAGTTATTGAATGAAAAATGTGCTAAGGTTCGACAAGAGTATAGGAAGATCAAGAGCAAATGGACTCAAGTCATACCAAGGGAGATTTAGGTTGGATATTGGGGAAAATTCCTGCACTGAAAGAATTGGCACAGGCTGTCCAGAACAGGGGTGAATTTGCCATCCCTGGAAGGATTTAAAAGCCATGTAGATGTGACACTTGGGGACACAGATAATGGTAACCTTGGCAGTGCTGGGTTGGTTGGACTTGGAGACCTTAGAGGGCTTTTCCAACCTAAACCATTCTAAGATTTTGTTTTCCCTCTCCTCCTTGTTTGTCTTCCTCCCATGAAATCCTTTCAACAAATAAAACCCAAAGATCACCACTACAACCTCATTTTTCTTCTGAATGGGAAAGGAGCATCCTATTCTGGTAGGGACAGGAATAAAACACTTCTCTGAAAGCCAAATATTCATCTTTCTTCTGCCTTGCTTGCACTCACTGCTGAGCTCTTTGTTGTCAGTGTTTGTTTCCTACCTGCAGAAATGGATGTTTCCATTGAAATCCCATTGCTTTGGGATATGTTGCCAGCAGTGCCAGAGCCAGATGCCTCAGGAGGTGGAAAACCCCTTCCAGGGCCCATCCTGGTTTGCAATACTGCACTGGAGATGCAATTTTTCCTCTCCAAAGTCCAAATCCTCCATCTCCTGACTGCTTGTCAAGCAAATGGATTTGGTCACAGCCAATTTTGGGAATAAAACAGGGAAGAATCTCCTCTCCTTCTTCTGCTTCTCACCTTAGTGTGCAGTGCACCCTGACAGGTTTGGGCAGGGGATGGAATATCCTGGGGTTACATGGAGAGAGTAGGACCTACCAAAATATATCCACACACCACTGAAGGTTTGCAACACAATTCCAGATCATTTCCTGTCTCACTCCAAGGACTGAAAACCAAGGTGACAAGACCAGATTAATTCATCCAAGGGACATATCTCCCCTGGCTTTGACAGGACCTGACACTCAGTGCTCTGGTCTAGCTGAAAAGGTGGTGGTTGGTCAAATATTGGACTCCATGATACTGGAGGTTTTCCCAATCTCATTGGCTCCATGATTCTATGATTTGGAGAGGCCCTTGGTCCAGGAGAGGACATTTCCCCCATTCCCACCAAAACCTGTGAGACATTGTATTGATTTGATCCCAGTTCCAGGACTTTGGGAGCACAGAGGGCTGCAGCCACCACTCCAAGCAGAGAAAAGCTTGGGATTTTCAGAATCTGGAAGAATTTAGAGCAGCCTGAGCTAAAACACCACCTGGTAAATTCAAGGGTTGCTGTCCCCAGCATGTGTCTCACCACCTCTCCTTGCCCAGATGTGCTGATGGAGGATGGAAAAGCATAGGAAGCAAATCCTGAAGTGCAGCAGATGGTCCCAATTTTGCATTAACTCTGCTGCAACCAGTGGCAGCTCAGGAGCCCTTTTCCATGACATTCCCAGGTCCTGGCTGCAGAGGTGTCACAGAGATATCCCTTGTGATAGCCCTATCCCCACTTCCTCCACTTCCTCCTGCAGCTGAGACTCTGAAAAAGCCACTTTGCTGCTATTTTATTTTCCCCAAACATATCAGTCTCAGAAAAGATATTTTCTCCCATCACAGATTTTCCCTCAATAAAATGTGACATTTTCCTGCCTTCACCCATTTATTGCACAACACGAGCTCATTCTCTGGTGCCGATTTACATGCAGAACTTTTCAAATTTGTTTTATTTTTTAATTGGGGAAGGAACTCTTCTGCTTTGGTTGCATCCTGACAATTTAAAACCCTGGAGCGAGCTGTTTACAGACTGCCAGATTTCTGTTTAGCGCTCTCCACATCTCTCTTCAAACCTCAGCCTTCTTTTATAACCTTGGGAAAATCACAGGGGGATTATTCGAGGAGTTTTTATTAACTTGGACCACACGTTTCCCCTTGGCTCAGCTGCCTGTAAAATGGGAATAAGGAGAGCTGCTCTATTACCTGTGGGGCAGCTCTGTCTCTCACAATCAACCTGTGCAGCGCTTGGCGTGAGGATTCCTGACGTCAGGGTGGGACTTTTGGGCAGCTGTAGGAATGTGATGACAAATAAGATTTGCGAGAGAGGTAGATGAGATCTTGTTAGCTCTCGGGCAGAGGTGATAATAGATAAGATAAAACCAACATGCCCACACTGCTGTAAAACAAGAAGGGTCGGGCCACTCTCCTGTACCAATTTGCAGTAGGAGTAGGATGAAACCCCCGAGAATGTCCCAGGGAAATAGGTGCTACTCTGAGCACAGCGTGGGGAGCTGCTTATTTACTCATGGCAAAAAGTGTGGAAGCAGCTGCAAGGAGCCATCAACCTGTGATTGCCCTGGAAAATAATCCCGTCTCCCTGCCTTCCCGCGATCAAGGCTGGAGGAAAATCAATCCCGAGCTGAGATTGGATACAGTGATACAATATTTATGGCTCTGGCACTCGGGCCAGCCACTGCTGGCTGAGGAGGGGATGAAGTGCAGTTCCTGGTGTGTCCCATGGGTGCCAGAGGGATGTTCAAATGGAGTGGGATCTGTTTGCATCCATGGATCCTGCCCTCTCAGCCAGCCCTGCTGTAGCCAAGGGATTTAGAGCAAGGCCATAAAAACATCACTGTCCTACAATTCCATCAACATTTCCATGTGCATGAACACAAGGCAAGAAATAGGGTTCCAAAGACATTATATTCCTGCTCTTCCCTGACCAGGGCAGGGGCTCCATGCATGGTCACCCTGGCCAATAAACCCCTGTCCTGTCATCCCACAGACTTGATGGTCCCACTGGCCTGGGCCCAGCCCTGGAGCTGGCTGGGAAAGGCAGCTGGGAGCTGGATGTGACCTTCACACTGGAGCCTTCCAGCCACTGGGACAGAGGAGACACGGGCAAGGGACAGCAATGGAGGGGAGGAACAAATGGATCCTGCTGGAACATTCCCAGATTTGTCAGGGCTTTGCAATTCCTTTAAGCCAAGGTGAGCACCCATGAGCACCCAACTCTTTGCTTTGCCTGCTGAGAGCATCAGAGATGCTCATCCTGGCACACATATGTTGGGGGGAGGGAGCAAGGAGGGCACAGAGGCAACAAGGATGGTACAAAGGGTAAGTGCAACATTTCAAACACCAACCCTAAAAACCTACTAGAAACAGCCAAACCACCCCTGCCCCATCAGCCCAACCACCAGCCCATCAATACTGCCCAGTCAAGCCATGGTGATGCTCCAAGAGCTGGAAAACAGCAATGGGGCATCCAGGCAATCCTTCCCAGACATCATCAGCAAGGGCACCATTCCCCCTCCCAAGTCACCAGCCCCCTCCATCTCCAGAATTTATAGGGCTGTCCTGGTGACACACCGTCTCTGTAACTGCAGAATGGCAGTTGTAAAAAATCCCATTTGCCAGCGTATTAGAATCCTATTAGCGCTCCCGGTGGAGAAATAACACTGGCCCTCCTGGCGGGATTAAAGGGACTAGGACTCAGCCTCCACAGTTTTATGGCCCTCTCCCCCATTTGCTGATCAAACTGACAGATATAAAGCTGCAGGCGAGAAGTGTCCTTGGCCCATGAGCTCCAAGACGAGAAAATGCCTTGGAAGAAACATGAGTGCCAGCAAGGAGACTCCAGTGCTGCCAGGAAAGGAAAAGGGACCATTCCTTCTTGCTCACAGCATCCTCCCCATCAACCCTAATTCTGGGGTGGAAAATGCACAGGGACAGGGTGGGAAGGACAAGCGGGCAGTTCCTCCCAGACACATCCCTGTGCAAGGTAGGGTCCTGTGATATGGGCCAGCAAACCCTGACCATCTCCTGGCTGTTTAAAGGACCTGTTTGCACAAACACAGGAGGCTGTAAAATTACTGGAAGGATCACTCATAAATATCTACTGCTTGTCTGGGAATTATGCAGGTGGAAATGGCTATTTCATAAAATCAAGCCCCATCCTCAGAATTGTTCAAGGCCAGACTGGATGGAGCTTGGAGCAACCTGTTCTAGTGGAAGGTGTCCCTGCCCATGGCAAGGGGTGGAACAAAATTATCTTTAAGGTCTCTTCCAACTCAAACCATTTTATGATCCTCCCTTATACCCCAAACCAGCTGCAGATACATTCCACATGCAACAGGCTCCTCTAACACATCTCCCTGCAAAACATCCTCATCTTCTACAGTATGATTTTCCTTCTTTTTGTGGCCCTGGGTACAAGAATGCTGAGCCAGAGCAGGGCTGAAAATACCTCAGCACAAGGAAGAGTGGGGTTTTATTCCCTCCAAAGACACACACAGCACACAGATGCTCCCAGGGCATGTGTGATGCCTTTTGGGATCTTCAGGGAATTGCCTGCCCACTGGGAGCCCCAGGCAGAGGAGACATTGTGGGGCTGGAGTGGGAAGCCCTGGCAGCATTCCCAACTCTCTGGGTTCACCAGTGCAGCGTCCTAGGGAGAATAAATAAATAATTGCAGACTGCTTGCTCAGCACTGCTGTAAATAGTTCATGAGTTCCAGGAGATTTATTTCCCTCCTCTCGCCTTAACGAGCCCACAGCCGCCATGGAGGGTGGGAAGGTTCAGTCTCCAGCCACCAAGCAGGGCTAACAGGGAGCCCTGTTATGCAGTGGGATTTTGGAAACAGCTCACACAGACCCACTGGCATCAGCTCATCCAGCACCTCATGCTGTGCCCATTCCCAAACCCAGGATTTATTGGTCCACATGCCAATGAACAAATGCTTTTTCCAGCCCTGGAGGATTTGTTACGAGGTCCTTGGCGACGATCCCAAGTGCTGCCTGCCTTCCCCTTGAGATGGCTCTATCCACCAGCCATTAGAAGACACTTCCCAAGAGATTTACAGTGTGGTCTCACACAAACCCAGGAGACTCAGTCGGGCTCCCAGGGAAACAATCTGTCCCCAAGGGATTAGCAATGCCAAGAGGACACGGGAAGTATTAAGAGCTAATGAAGAGGTATAAGTGTGACAGCCACCCTGGGGACAAACTCAGCTGAGGACTGCACAAGGAGGAATAGTTGTATTCATCCAAGCTTTCATTTTGAGGTCCCTGCTTTATTTCAAGAGCAAACTTGGCCAGAGAGAGTTGTTCCAGGAGAATTTGTCCCATGTCACCTCTCCCTTGGAGCCACCTAACAAAGGGACCAGCAAAGGGTGTGAGCTCCAGCGGGCACCCACCCCTCCTCACAGCAGCACTGGTGCTGTGAAGGCTTTATCAATCCCTGGAGCCATCCAGCCTCCCCTGCTAGGTCTCTTTATTATGTGCCTTGACATTTCCAAGGGTTATATTTCCGCCTGTGAGAACCATCAGTCCAGCAGCACACAGTAATATATGGAGTAATAGAGTCTCAGCACAGCAGGTTTAATCTCATATTGCTGAAGCCCCTGGTGTCCTAGCTGAAGTAAGTTTGTCATTAGGAATTCCTTTCTCCCGACCTTGTTTTGTTTGGGGTTATTATTTTGCCCCTAAAGAGAAGAGAAACACTCGAGATTGATTTATGACTTTCCCATTTCTTCCCGTGCAATGCAAACTGGCGAGCTCCAGGCAGGAGGAGAGGAGTGGGAGAGAGCCCAGTGCCTGCTCCCCCTGGGCAGCCAGCACAGCCACAGCGTGCCACCAGCTGGGTGACACCTCAGGGACCCTCCTGAGCCCTGAGCAGGGTTAGAGCCCTGTGCAGAAACGACTCCACAGCTTCACCCCAGCAGATTTACCAGCACAGCTCGGAGCCAGGGAAGATTAATGATCAGCACTGGTGCATCCACTGATTCGATGAAAAAGGGGCAAGGCAGGGGAGAGGAATATAATCAGGATATTTTCTACAGTGCCAACTTGGATTTGGAGGCACAAAGCAGGGCAGCAGAGACTGAAAATTCAGAATTCCTCTGCACCTCTTTAGGGCTATCCAAGGGAAAGGGGTTGAGCCCTAAAAGTTGAAAGCATTCAGTGCAGATCAACGATATGCTGGAGGAAATAGCCTGCCTGCACAGGAGAGGAGCCCAGCACTCCCATCCATGCCCATGGATCTTGTTCCTTCACTCTTTGGAACCTCAAACTCTCATCCCTACCCAAACACAACACTTGGGAGAAGATACCAGTATGAAATCAGTTCATATCTCTGGGAAAGATCATAGAATAGAATCATGGAACAGTTGGAGTGGGAAGGGATTTTCTAAATGTAATCCAGTCCTGCCTGTGCATCCCAGCACCTCCCCATGGCTGCAAGAGCTGTGGGAGTATCTCCACAAAAGCCCAGAACAAGGCTGGAACACGTGTCTCTATATCCCTAATGTGCTGTGCCCTGGTGGCCGTGAGGATTTTCAGGCTGTTACACAAAAACCAGGATTAAATCAAGCCCAGGAACAGGGCTGGCAGCCTTCTGCAGCCATCTAAGGGCAAGAGGGCCCAAGGGACAGAGCAGCTTTGTGCTCTGCTCCTGTGTGGCTCCAAAAAGGAGGGGATGAGGTGGAGGAGCTGGGACAGGGATGCACGTGGCAGTGCCAGGTACCAGCCTGAGAGCCCCACACAGAGAGGCTGCCCCACTGTGTCCAGCTCCAGCAGGAAAGCAGAAACACCACCACAGCCTCCAGCTCCTCAGAGCCCTTCCCAGTCTCCTGGGATAGATGAGTAATACTGAAAGGCTTTGTCTCAGACCCCAAAGCACAGGAAAATCAGGGAAAGTGCCAAACACGCCATTCCCAAACAGAAGGACCAGCTGAATGAAAGGACTTGGGAAGCCTGTCCACACTAGGGGCCTTGGGAATAAGTTTTGCTCTGTTGTAGGAGCTTTACTCCTTGCAGCATTTGATTGCTGCTTTCCCCTGGAGCACAGTCATCCCTGAGATCACAGCTTCATGGAGGAATGAGATAAAAAGGTGCCAGGAATGATGCCAAAACCCCTTAATCCATCCAAGGCTAGCTGACATTTCCCAGCTGAAATCTCTGGCTCTATCAGAGCAGGAGATGCTCTGGCAGGTACCACATTGCAAATCTGAGGACATGGACACAACGTGAGGCTTCACTCTGATGTCCTGGCCATGCCAAGGAGCTCAGCTGGCCTGTGAAATCTATAGATTTCCATTTGGGAAACTAATTGTGGAAGTTTAGGGGTGCTTTGGGGGTCATCCAGGTGCAGCTAAGCAAGCAGGGACCACGTGGACTTGCAGAAGTCCTTTGGGGAAACAAATGCTGCTGGAAAAACCCAGTGGGAGTTTTGGAGCAAACCCATTGCAGCTCTGCACTGGGTTTTAAAGCCTCCAGGAACCAGCAGGTACGAGCTGGAGGGGAATGAGGTTGAGCTGAGCGTGGCACCCTCCCGTTCCTGGGATGTGCACCCGCTGTGTGCTGTGATGGCAGCTCATCCTCGCTGTCCATGGCAGAGGAAGGACACCACTGGCTCATGAATATGCAGAGGCAGGGTCAGAATTAACATCTTTAATGAAATTAAACTCAGCCCAGAGGGTTCTTTGCCTGACCACGGTTTGGGAAGCATGGGAAAAAGCTGTGCTGGAGACAGCAAGCCCTGGAGACTGCCTGGCAAAAATATCCTTTCCTCCTCCTGGCATCTGCCCTCGTCTCCCAGCCCCCTCCCCATCAGGAAGATACCTATGTCAAAGCCATGGGAATGGGAGCAGAGGCCACTGGGAGCATAAGGACCAGATATTGAAGGCATGTTGTATATCCTAAACCATGAGGATGAGATCCAGTCACACTGGAGCAGCCTGGGAATCCCAAAATAGCATGGCTGGGATCCTCAGATGAGGCCCCTTATTTCCCCAGATATCAGCACAGCCTGTCCCTCCAGTGGGAGAAAGGGATCCTCTCTCACCAGCAAACCAATCACTGCTGTATTGATTACATTTCAATTAGCAAAATTCCCATGGGATGGTGGGCTGGGCAGAACTGGAGAGGCCAGGACAGGGCTGGTGGGACTATTGAGCCTGGCTTGCACTGCTTGTGCCTCTTGCCATAGCAAGAATCCTTGGAAAAAACAGCCTGAAGACTCTGTGTTATATGAGAAGAGCCCTATGCTATGAGTCCCAGCCATGCTGCCAGGTCCTGGTGCACATTCTTGTTTTCCTTGCTTCCTTCCCAATCCAGTCATTTTTGTGCTAGTCAGGATGGCAATCAGTCCTTCCCATGGGCATGGGACCAAGGCTCACCCTCACAGCCCCAGCTACAGCAGGAAGTGTTTTTTCTGGTGCAGAAGCGATCCCTGTCTTTCCTTACCAGGTCTGCATGGCAAGGACAGTGTATATCCCACTGCCAGGAATACACTCTGTTTAATCTACACCAGCAGCCCTTTCAGAAGCTCCAGCTCCATCAATAAGACTTTCCACAGGGAAGTAATTTCAGGATCAGTGACTTCACACAGACCATCCTGACCCAGCCCTTGGATGTAGCAGCATCACAGCAAAGCCTTTCCCACAAAAGTTTAGGGCTGCTGTGCCCAAACCCCAGCTCACTGTGGGGTTAGGAGACCTTTATGGCACTGAAGGAGGCTGAAGTTTCTCCCTCTCTTTTGTCAGGTCAAATTTACTGCAACAGGAGAATGTTTCAGGAGAGATTTGTCATTGTTTGTGGCAGTTTGGAAAGCTCCTAAATATGCTCTGTGCAATCGTGAATGTAAATTGAATAGAAGGAAAAGCAATTTGCGAGGCATTAAAATCCCTCTGCAGGTTCCTTTGAAGTGATCGATGTCTCAAACCACGATGTTATCTCCACGTAACCGAGTTGGGCAACGCAATCCAATCCCTGAAGTCATTCCCTTCTCAGGTAACTGATCAGCCCATGGACCACATGCACTCCCGACCTCTGCAGGCATCTGCAGAGCACTCCCCTCCCTGGCTGCTAGGGCACCTTTACTGCAGAGGAAGAGAAGGGAAGGACCTGGCATGGCCAAATTTTGGGATGCACACACCCGGCCTGGCTGAGCTCCCTCTGAGCAGAATCACTGCAAAGGAGAACCAGGGTGGCTTTTGATCTTTTTTTTTTTTTTCATGATGCATCAAAACCAGGTTGCACCGCTGGGTGTGAAGCTGTCAGCCTTGAAGAAGTGCAATTCTCAGCCCTGTACAGCGTGGCCTCGCTGATACTCAGCTTCTCCACCCCACATGGGCAATCTGCAGCCACATAGGAGCCATCACCACATCCCCAGTGCCTGCAGGAGTGACTTTTTGGGAAGGATTCTCATCACACCCAGTGCCTGGCAGATTTCTGTGTGCTGTGATCCAAGCCCCAAGGCAACACATGGAACTGAGATTTGTACTCATCAAACTCCTGGATTGTCTCTACAGCCTTTGTATCTCCACCATGAAAAGGTGTGTGTCCACTGGATTAAGGATTATGGAGATTTAAGAGCTTTTATGAATTTTCACAAGATAGGAATTAGTGAGAAGCCCAGACAGCTCCAGCAGCAGTTGTGCCAAAGTGCTGCTGGGATGGCCAGTCTCCATGATGCTTTTTATGGGGATCCCTGGATCCTGGATCACAGACCCTGGGAGCATGCACAGCACGTGCATGAGAAGTTGTGGATGCCCCATCCCTGGAAGTGCTCTAGGCTAAGTTGGACAAGACTGGGAGCAACCTGGACACTTGGAGAAATGGAAAGGAGAAATCACATGGAAAAAGATGAACTTCAAGGTCCCTTCCAACCCAAACTATTCCACAATTCTAGGAGCTGCGAGGCTGCTTCCCACCAATCCACCTGCAAGGAGCAAAGGGGCCGTGTGGGCTGGGTGTTGTTGGAGGCACCACGGAAAGCAGCTGTGATGAGGAGGATACAAGAACTGGGATAGAACAGACAATGATCCACCATGCCAAGGCTTCTGCCTCCCCCGCTGACCGCTGCTCCCGGCATCCCGGGGCACCCAGCTGCAGCAGGCAGATAGGCAAGGATTCCTCTGCAGGAAAAGTTTCTTCCTAATCATATTAGCTGGAGCTGGGCCCATGCCCTGCAGCAGCAGGTCTGTATCTATTTCAAAGCTTTCACTTATGAAAATAAATTTACTGTTAGCGCTGCGGACCTCGGGCGCATGTGTAAGCAGGAGGTGTGGGGAGTGGGTTTGGAGTCCTCAGGCAAGGGGAGAAAGCAAGGGAGGAGTGAGACAGCAGAGAGGGAAGTGTGAGAAAGGGTTAAAGCTCCCTCCTTCGCTCGCAGCCCAGGCAGAGGAGCTGCTCTCAATCAGTGTGTGATTGCAATCAGCGGGAAGGTGCCGTTTGCATTAAACAGAGCAGACAGGGGAAAAAAAGACAAGACAGGCTGTGCAATCTGAAAAATTTATGTAAAAATCACAAACAACAATAAAAACCAGCTTTTTTTTTTTTTTTCCTCCCTCTGCTTCTCCTTGTTATTATTTTCCCCAAGGGCAGAGAACTGGGATGGAGCAGGGAGCCAGTGCTTCCCGGTGCTCCTCTGCCGTACCTAAACCCGCCCTACATCAAACCTTGCAATCAGGCTCCTTTACTACTAATTTTGCCTCATGTTTTTTAATTAAATTTGCCGCTTCCTTCGAATACCAGTCAATGAACCATCCATATTTCCTCCAAATACCCTTCAAAATGTGGAATCAAACAACTAAGAGCAATGATACCCAAAGAATTGTCACTGAAGAGGTGGAGCATGCATGGCCACAGCAGGAGCCAGGGCGGGGAATTGGGGTAAAACACAGGAAATTTGGCCACAGAGGATTTTCAGCGAGCTCAAACTGCAGTAGCAGCACCCAACCTGCTCGTTAGAACTTCAGGAAAAAAGGTAACAACAATCCTGAAGATGGCACTCCTGGGCTACCCTTCCCAAGCCAACCTCCCTTCCTGACCCTCCCCAGCCAGAGGGTGCCTGGCTCCCTGAAGCGGGATGCTTCAGAGCTCCTCCAAACTCTCCAAGGTTGTCCATGCCGGGTGGGAAATGCGTCCTTCCCTCTCACCCTTCCACAGCTACTCTTTGGTTTCAAAGGTAGCTCCCGACAAGAGATTTGAGGCCAAAGACCGAGGAAAAGCAGACTGAGAAACTTCAGGAGTAGCAGTGCGATCTGTGAGAAGGCAGAAGAAAGGGAGAACAAAGATTTTCCTTTCATCGATTTGACATTTGCTGCTACGTGGTTTCTCTCAGCAGCATCTCCTGACTGTGCACCACGAGACAGGGGGGCACTGTTCCATTTATTCACCTGGATCCTCTGTGCCAGCCTGGGACCAATTTATTGCATCCGGGCTCAGTGGCAATCGGATGAACTACAAGAGTTTTGCTCTGCGTTTCTCTTTGAGGGCTGAGGCTCGTTTGAACAAGCAGCTCAAAGGGAAGGGAAAGAGCTTTTGAAGCCCCCCACGGTGTGGGACTGCATGAAAAAGGCCCCTGAGCTTCCAGTGACTCGGTAACACCCTCACTCCCTTTGTGCCAGGGCTCACTCTCCTCCCTGGAGCATTGCTGAGAGCTCAGGGCTGAGCCCACACAAGTGCTCGTTGCTCCACAGGATCCTCTTCCCACCCTGAGCTGTGTGTGGAGCACACCAGACTAACCAAGCCTCAGCTGGGCTGTCACTCCTGCAACCAACAAACCTTCCCAAGTCATCCTCCAGCAGTGGAGAGGCTCAGGCCACCAGCAGCAAGACCTAGAAAAGGAGGAAGACCTCTGGGAGCAGCTGGAATCAATGATACAGAGCTAGAGTGAATCCTAAGAGGCATTTTCTGCATCACAAGCCTTGTGGGTGAAGACCCAACCTCAGCTACATCTGAATCTCCTCCACGTTCTCAGATTTGGCATTCCAGCTCAGCACAGGGACATATTCTGCATTTAAATGGACAAGAATCTTTTCCCCAGGATGAAGGGGGATGGAGGGAAGGCAGCATTCCAGCCTCGGGGGGATGGCAGGAGGATAATCAGGCACATTTTTCCCCTTGTCCTCACATCACCTTGAGCAGGGTGACTTCCAGAAGCAGTAAAGCCAGGACAGCACTCAGAGCAGGGCATCCCGAGGGCTGCAGGGAGAGGATCAGGCAGGAATGGTGGGAACCAGAGGCTTTCTTTGGCTCCTTAATTCATTTATTTCTCCAAGCAGTAAGTGTTAGCCTAAGGTGAGTGAAGAGGAGCCGGCATGGAGACAGGGTAATACGTTATGGAGAAATCTTCTCCATGTAAGCAGAGGGCTGGGCTGGCTGCTCCTGTGCTCTATGCATTATTTATGGCCCTGCCAAGCACTGCCAGCTCCTTCATCTGCCTTCCAAGGGGCTCAAGAAGAAAATGAATCTTTGACTCAGCAATTTTTATCCCAGCTGAATGAAAGAGAAATACACACACACACACATATATATAAATATATATATATATATATATATATATAAACTGAATCCACTCTGAGGAGGTGACAAGGAGCTAATTCAGCCCCCTGAGAGGCTGCAGGTACTGGCTCTGGGCAGCTCAGAGTGAAGAGATTTAGCTCCTACATAAATTGTCTGCAGCTCTTCCCCTTCTGCTGACCTCCAGAACCATGTCTGTCTGTCCTTAGGCTAAGCACAAACACAAAGCCCGGCCTTTGGGAGAGCTTAGGAAGTGCCTAGCACACTCCAGGTGCTGCCATCAATTAAATAAATCTGCATGATGCATCACACAAATAAATAAATAAGTGGAAATGACTGAAGAGCTCCATTTTTTTCCCAACTGCACATATACACACGTGTACTTAAAGCCAATTTTTCAAACAATAAAACACTTGAATTTTTTCCTGCATGAAAAATTCATCCAGTCCCACAGCCATCTAAAAAGCAAATAAGCAAACAGACAAATAAATTCTTCGTGGTGGAAAACATCACCCAAATCATTCCTTGTGATCTTCATCACACAGACACAATTCCCCACCAGCCCTCGACACCCTGGTTGCTCCCACTGTGGGAGGGAAGAGCAGGTGCTACAGCTATGAAAATAAAACAGTGATAATAAATTAGCAGCAGCTTCTTGGAGAGAGAGGCAAGGAGAAGGGAGTCAGTCATTTCTGGGTCCCAGCAGGGTTTTTTCTGGCTGTGTGGATCTCCCTGTTAGCACAGGGACCCATCCCAGCCCCATCCTGCAGTGCAGCCACTGCCACCAGCTAATTATCACCTCTTCCTCCCTGCATCCAGGCTCTTTAAAAATAGTTCTTTTAATCAGGGCCGCTTCCCCCACCGGGAGCCTGTGTGCAGTCCTGGCACCGGTTACAAATGGGTGCCCCAGATCTATTTTGAGCTCCCCAGGGCTGTGTCTCTGCCAGGTCCCCATCACAGGACAGCCTGGCACTGTGAGAGGAGCCTGAGCTGCCTGAGCCACAGGAGCAGCGATTTTCCTTCCTCCAGGAAGGAACTGCAGAGCTGCTGGTTCCTGCAGGTGAGGAGCCACAGGCACTCACATCCTTGCAGCCAGGTTAGAGCCTGTCTGGAGAGCCCTGAGAAGTGATGCTGAAGACATTTGCAGTATGTGCCATGGGGAAAAGCTGCTTCCAGGCTCTGTGAGTGGGCAAAGAGCTCCTCCTTCCTCTCCTTTACAGCCCCCCTAGGAATTGTCACCTGGCACCTCCTGTCCATGATGAAAGGTGGGAGAAGGGCCAGGCTGGACAGGGCTTGGAGCAGCTTGGCCTGGTGGAAAGTGTCCCTGGCCATGGCAGGGGGTGGGACAAGATGAGCCTCAAGGTCCCTTCTAACAGAGATCTGTGATTCTGTGACAGGGTGGGTTCCTCATCCCAACTCTCTGCAAGACTTCTCCCATCACAATGAGAACAAAAACCAAAACGCCAAAACAGGTTTTCCAAACCCCAGTGTGAACACAGCCACAGCATAGCCAGAGATTAACCAGCCACAGAATCCTATGAAATAACATAAAAGATATAGTATACCATACTTAAAACATCATGAAATACCATCCTTAAAAACAACCAAACCAGCCCAAAAGTCTTCCCTGGGATGTTTTTTGGTTTTTTTGGAGGGCAGACGGTGGTTCAGATGCTAATGCTGAGTATTCTTCACCCTGCCACCACCCTCCCGGGGTGACAGAGCTGCATACAGCCATGCCTTTGGCTCTGGGACAGCTCTCCTCTACCAGCTGGTAGGGGAGAAAGGTCAAACCAAGTGACAGCCAGCACTGCTCACGGCTGAAATCCATCACAAGACAAGCGGAAGCAGCCTAGGTTTTCTGGTTGGTTTTTGGTTTTTGGTTTATTTTTTTCTTTTTGAGATATTTGCTGTCCATCTAAGTCTCTCTTAGCACAGAAAACACATGCTCTGCCACCGACCCGGCACACAGGGGGCTCATAGAAGAGACATGTTCGCTATCAAAGTTTAGAAAAGCCTTAAAATAATTGAAAAGGTAAATAAAAGAGAAGCAGTGAAGCAGAACGGTTGGCAGTGCCTCCTGCTCGTTAGGAAAGGGGGGCACTTAACACCACACAGACAGCAAATTAGCCTTTAATCATCGCCTGCCTTCGCTGGGTTTTATCTACGAGTGAGTTTGAGCCCAGGCACCTCCTTCGTGCCGGCAGCCCTGGGGACTCCAGCTCCTGTTTATTCCCCAGCTGCTTTGTTGTCTCAGATCAGCAGAATAAGGGAGCCGTGTCGGCAGAAGATACTTCTGTGCAGCCAGCGAGAAGTTCACACAGAAAATTGATATTCGCTGCAAATTATTTTGGATGATTTACTGGAATGAATTAACTCACAGCGACGCAGAGAAAATTCCAACAGCGCTGCTGGCTGCCTCCCACCACCCACAGCAGCACTGGGATTCCAGCCCCAAGTTTCTGTTGTGGGGGTGAGGATAGGGATAGCAGGAGCCTGGAGAGGGCCAGAGCAGGGCTGTGGCTCAGGAAGATCCAGCAGGGTTGGGTTTGCTGTGTGGATGCTCACAGAGCCTCCAGGTTTGGGCTGCAGCCTGGAAAACCAACCCAACCCATGCAGTCACGCCAGGTTACTCATCTTGCACCCAAAGCAGCGTGGGCAGCACAGGGAGGGAGGGGATTCTGTCCCCAGGTGAGACCTCACCTGCAGAGCTGCCTCTAGTTCTGGGGAACCCAACAGCAGCAGGACCTGGAGCTGCTGGGGCCAGTCCAGAGAGGCCATGGAGATGCTCCAGGGCTGGAGCCCCTCTGCTCTGGAGCCAGGCTGGGAGAGCTGGGAGTGTTCCCCTGGAGAAGGGAAGGATCCAGAGAGAGCTCAGAGCCACTTCCAGGGACTAAAGGGGCTCCAGGAGAGCTGGAGAGGGACTGGGGACAAGGGATGGAGGGACAGGACACAGGGAATGGCTCCCACTGCCAGAGGGCAGGGCTGGATGGGATATTGGGAAGGAATTGTTCCCTGGGAGGGTGGGCAGGGCTGGCACAGGGTGCCCAGAGCAGCTGTGGCTGCCCCTGGATCCTTGGCAGTGCCCAAGGCCAGGCTGGACATTGGGGCTTGGAGCTCCCTGGGATAGTGGAAGATGTCCCTTCCCAGAGCAGGGGGTAGAACAGGATGAGCTTTAAGGTCTTTTCCAACCCAAACCCTTCCATGATTCCCTAATTCTGTCTTGCTTTTCTAAGGGGCAGCAGGAGGGGAGATGTCCCATGGATGACACCTCTTGCAGACCCCAGTAGCTCATGTTGGCACCCTGGGGAGTTTTGAGAGAGATGGGAGCACCCAGGGAGGGCAGGGGCTTGTCTGACCTCAGCTCAGCTCTGCTACCTTCTGTTTGCCAGAAGCAGAGATAATGCCACTGATTGATCTTTCTCAGCTCTTTTGAAATCGAAGGATAAAAGACTCTGGGCTTAACACTGGGAAAAAGGAGCATGTCCTGCTGGGAGAGCTCTTCCCTTTATCCATGCCCTCGTGATGGTGACTTCTGCAGTGCTCCCTCGCCACCAAAGTGGCACCATCAGGGATCCTTGTGACTCACACAGGGCTCGGTGTCCCTGCCAGCCAGCTCAGCAGAGGGTCACACTGAGGCAGTGGCATTTAGGGATTGCACCCGGCCAGCTCTCCTCCTACCGCCACCCCGCTGACTTTGACGGGCTTACAAGAGGGATGAACTCAATCCCTCAATCCTGGATTTCCCTCCCACCACCTCCCTGGCTCTAAATATGAGCAGCAAGGTTTTTTGGGAAGAGGGAGCTCTGCTGCACCAGGGGCTTCCTTAAACACCCACCTACAAATGGCAAAAACCAATACAAAAAGATCCCTGCCCTCCTTTCCTTGGCTGGAGGAGAGGAGGATGAGGCTGGCTGCAAGCTGCCTCCACATTTCCTGGGATTGCTCATAACCCTGCCTAATCCCTTGAGTAGCTTAAAGCATCTGCAGGGATCCAGTGCTTTCCACTCTGAGCCTGCAAAGCCAAGAACAGCGAAGGACACTTGTGACAACCCCGTCCCCATCCAGAAGGAGCTCAGCATCCCCTGATGGAGGATGCCCAGAGGCAGCACTGCCCACCACAACCTCCTTTTTTAGGAGGAGAATATGGGCTCCCATCCCTCCTCCAGCACAGGACCCTGTCCCAAAAGCAACACTGATTTTCATCCTCTGTGATTTTCACCCCCAGTCATCCTGAGGTCCATCAGGCAGGAGTTATCCCATATTTATCCCCACTGTCCCCTCCCCACAGGGCACCCAGCCCTGCCAGGCTGTTTTCTCATGGCCAGTCCATGTAATAGCCTGTACATAACCACCTAAATGCTGCAAACTCTTTGAAATAAGCACGGAAATTGGTTTCCAGGCTCCAGCAGTTTCTAAATAATGGATGTTTAAGATAATAATAAAAAAAAGAAAAAGCAAGTGACATACAAAGTGGTTTCTAGAGGGGAAAAGAAAAAAGGTGGAGCATGTTCTCAACAAAAAATCTCCAAGAAAACCTGAAACAGCACAGAGGGACCAAGAAGCTCTGTCTGCAGCTGCCAATTTAACCCTGTGCTCTCGCAGTGGAGAAAACCTCATTTCCCTGTGCTCCCCCAGAAACTCCTCCTCATTTTATATTCCGCCTCGCCGCAGATGTAATATATTCTGTCAGTGCAGAATTTGGGCTGAAAAATGTGCTGGCCTTGGGGAGATGTCTGGATTGGAATGGATTGGATAGGAGAGAAGAGATGAGAAGGGTGTGTGCTGACAACAGTCAAGAGAAAGGGATGGAAGGGAAAGAGAAGGCCTCAACCTTTGGCTCTCTCTGTTAGCCAAAAGACATCCCAGGCTACTGCTCTAAGCAAAGGTCAACTAAACTGCTCGCTCCTGTTGGCAACACCACCTGCATGACTCTGTTTCAGCCACATAAGAGAGTACTTAAATCCATAAAAATTCCTTAATGCTGGGCTCACAGCTGGGGTGTGCAAGATGGGTATCTCCCAGAAATCATCAGCAAGGAGGTCTCCATGATCACAAAAATGAGGATTTTGGAGGCTGGGAAAAGCTGGAAACATGGGAAGGAGGCTGCAGTACCACTGCAAGGAAAACAAGAAGAGAATGGAGGAACAGCGAGTCCCTTCTCACCAGTCCAGTGATTCAAGAGGAGGGAATTTCCTTTTCCTCTTCAACAGACATCCACAGCTCGGTCATCAAGGATCACCCTTCAAGGGAAGGGATAGTTTAGGAGAGCTGAGTGATGCTTCCCAGACCAGCAATAGGATCTGCCACAGCAAGACCATCAAAGCAGCTCCTGGACACCCCGAGGGCAGTGGCAGTGACAGGGACGGATGTTTGCTTTAATTACAGCAAGTGTTGTTACCTTTACACCTCACCCAAATCACCACCCCCGCAGCATCATTTACTCAAAGGGGCTTTTTCACAGAGTCAGCAAAATGAAGAGATTCAATTACAGCCTTTGACTGGCCCTGCTTATTGTTATTTATAATACAATACATCCCAGCTGCTGCGGAGAGAGATGTACAGGTCCTGAAATGCTGGCTGTCTCGGCAGTTAATTGAAATGCTGCTGCCTTGCTAGGATTGCTCATCCCAGCCACCCTGACACCGAGCAGTGGCATCTACCTGCTGTACCCTAATGGAGAGGCACTGTCACCAGAGGACACCTGTGGCAGGAGCACACCTCTTCACAGCCGCCAGCTCCCGCGCTCCAAACCCAACGGCCGCCGAGCCACAATGGGGGGTCTCAGATGGATCCTGGAAGAGCAGTTGGAGGAGAATGGCTCTATTTCTGAAGAATGACACGGGGGGGATCCACAGCCATTTCCTCTGAATGGCTGCAGACCCAGCTGCACTTTATAAGCAAAGTGATGGATATTTTTTCTCCCCTCTAGCTGCTCTGTCTCACTCCATCGGTGATGGAGTCGTGCTACCTGAGTCCTTTCTGTCCCTGCCTCATGATTAGGGGGAGGATGCTGAGGTGGAAAAGGAACTCATTAGCTGCTACCAGGGGCACAAAGTGGGAGGAGAAGTGGCTTTCCCTCCTGGAGCAGGGCGGGATTCACTGGGCTTGTGGGAAGGGCTCGGCCCAGTGCCAAGGACTTCACAGCTTGCCTGGATCGAGGCACAGAGGGATAATTTCCCAGGCATGCAGCATCCAACACCACCAATGTGGGCAGAAAACACCCAGCAGCACCTTCACAAATACACACAAACCTGAACCAGCATTTCGTGGGATCACAGGATGGTTTGGGTTGAAAGAGACCCTGAAAATAATCTTGTTCCAAACCCCTGCCACTTATAGGAAAAACTTCCACTAGACCACGTTGCTCAGAACTCCATCCCACCTGGTCCTGAACACTACTAGGGATGGGGCAGCCACAACTTCTCTGGATGTCCATATTTTATTTTGGTGGAGAAACTCAGCCCTGCAGCACTCACAGCCACATGCTGGGGAGAAGAGGAGGAATGAGAGGTCTGGGATGTACCAGCACCTGCAGCCCTTTGCTGCAGCCCTCTGCTGCTCCTAGGTGCTCCATGGAAAGGTTTGAGACTGGAATAGGAGTTTCTGCACAAGGATTTGCTGGCAGGCAAGGCAATGAATCAAAAATTGCAGTGCCTGAGAATCCCAGAACTATTTAGGTTGGAAAAGCCTTCTAAGATCAGTAAGTCCAACAATTCCCGCAGCACTGCCAAGGCCACCATTAAATCATACCCCCAAGTTCCACATCTATGCCTTTTAAATCCCTCCAGAAATGGGGACTCCACCACTGACAGCCTATTCCAGTGCTTGATATCCCTTTGGATGAAATTTTCCCTATTGCTGATATGAGACAGGATGCCTTTGGCCATCTTGGCCACCTGGGCACTTGCTGGCTCCTATCCAGCCTCCACACAAGTGCTCTTGTGCTGCCCCCAGAGAGCCACCACTGGCTGTGTTGGAGGGCACATGGCACTCCTGGGACTGTCCTGGACCCTGGATCTCTCCTAACAGGGCAGGTGAGGCCTGTGACTTAATCCATGAACAGGAACAATGCTCTGGTGAGCCATGCCAAGAAGAGGGAATGTAGATTCAGCCAGCCAAGAGCCTTTCTTTGATGGTCCATCAGCTGGAAACCTGGAGGAACTCAATGGGAAGCAAATATCAGGTGGAAACAGAGGCAGGGTCAATGAGGAGGAGAGACTTGCTGTGCCAGCAGGACGGTGAGATGACATCTTTTGTACCAAGCTTTCATCCCTGACTGTAAACACTCAACTAACCTTATTATTATTATTTTTATGTGCCTATAACTTGCTTCAATGACCTGAAACAAAGCCGTGCTTTTCAATGGCAACCATCTGAGTGCCTCTGAATTTATTTTTTTTTATTCCCTTTCACTTTGCAAAGCATTCATGCTCCTTTTGGCAGCATGGGCTGTGCTCCAGGCAGCCCTGCCCATGGAATGCTGCCTGCCTGCTGCCTGCCTGTGTCCCTTCCAGCCAGCTCCTCGCTGCCTTTTGATTGATTGATCGGCGTGGCAGCCTAATAAGCGATAACAGCACATATGACAAACTAAACAACCATCTAATGAATTGATTGACATCCGAAGGATTTGACTTGATGCACAACCCCAGTCACAGATAAGGTTAATGAGGGAGAAATTAAAATGTAGCTCAATGGGTAATGAATACAGCATGTGCCTTGTTGGAACACATGCCAGATCCATCACTCTGAATCAAGTGGTGGTAGCAATTTCTAAATTATTTATTGCACCCCTCATCTTCCTGTCTCGAGGGAAGAGGCACTCGGACTGGCCTTTGTATTATTTTTGTATATATATATATATTTATATATAACTGTAGCTCTCTATCTGTGCATTGTGAGGATCCATAGCCAAAGAAAATCACTTTGAATTTTGCAATTTTCATGTTGGTTTTTTTTCTTTTTGTAAACTCAATAGCAAAAAATACAACAATCCAAAACCTGTCATGCCATTTGAATCATAATAGCTACAAATTCACTCCTCTGAATAAATGTAGAGGCTTATTTATCAAATATATACAAGATGTCTGTCTAGTTGTTAACACACTGAGGTATGAGTAGGCAGAGGAAATCGAGAAAGTTTACATATTCACTGCTGTCTCCAGGGACCTTCCTTTTCCTCCTACTTCTTATTCTCTCTCCCTTCCCCCAACCACATCGCCAACTTGCTTTGACTTGCTGTGTGTTTTTCCTTTTTCCCCCCTCTTTTTTTGCCTCAAATGTGTCTGGCTGACAAAACTTAGGCTGTCAGAAACGATCAAGAGATGAAGTTGCCAGGGAAGGGGAGAGAGATTTGCATGGAGATGCATTTCCCCATGTCTCACTGTCTGCATGAGAGGGGATCTCCTCCACTACCCAGGAGGAGAGCAGGGGATTCTCAGTCTGCTGGAAATATTGGATTACTGCGTGGATTTATTTCCACTTTAGGAAAGGGGAAGGCAGATTCACCAGAAATGGGTCTCTACTGGTTCCCAAAGAGACAGACATTGGTGGGGAAAGAAGACAACCAGCATCATATGGGCTCTGTACATTATTTATTCCTGAACTCTGGGGTACTTGGAGCAGTGACCAGGGGATGTGTTGTCCAGAGGGGAATGAAGAGTAGACAGGGACTGAGCTTCACACTGACACAGGGCAGGTTTAGACTGGATATTGGGGAGAAATCATTCCAAGTGAGGGTGGGCAGGCCCTGGCACAGGGTGCCCAGAGAAGCTGTGGCTGCCCCTGGATTCCTGGAAGTGTTGAAAGCCAGGCTGGACAGAGCTTGGAGAAACCTGGGATAGTGGGATGTGTCCCTGCTTATGGCAGGGGGTGGAATGAGATGGGCTTTAAGATCCTCCAACCCAAATCATTCCATGATTCTACAAAATGCAGAGTCTGCATCCAGCCAGAAAACACCAGCTACAGCCTTCCCCTGCAAAGTGTGGGGACTCCTGTGGTTCCAGGTCCTGAACAATCCACCAGGATGCCCTGGCTGCTGTGCTGAGTATCAGCAGAGGAAACCACTCCTTCCAACCCCTCTTGGGTGAACCTAAGAGTCAGGGAGAACCTAAAGTGCTTTCTCCTCATCAGCAACCTGAGATAGTGAAGCCAACAGGTCTGAACTGTGTTTTCCACCAAATCCTTTAAAAATTGTGCCTGGCTGTTGTGGGAACAAATCGCCACTGCAGTGTAGAGGCAAAGGCTTTGCTCAGTCCAGGACTCCTGTCTCTGTCCAATGTCTCCCCAGCAGAAAGCCAAACACAGACACAGAGAGACAGATAAAACAACATCCTGCAGCTCGCAAAGGCAGGCTGGGGTAAAACCTCCGTGGGATTGTTCAGAAAATACCTCGAGGGCTCCCTGACCTTCCATACCATCTATGGGACTGTGCAGAAAATCCCACTGTGAAAGTGTCCATAAAGGAGACAGGGAATCTGCAAATTTATTCAAATAAAGGCAGCGAGTTCAGCGGGGCACACGGGGTTTTCTCTCTCAGGGTTTCAGAGAGCACAGCCTCTCTTTTGTCCCAAATTCCCAGCCACACGTTGCCCTCTTGCTTTCCACATTGCTGAGGTGCCAGGAAGCTTCAGCCCTCCCGAACCACCTTATCCCCCCTTGAACCTGTTATTTTCCCCCAAAGTTCAGAAGTCCAGGCTTGTGCAGACCCTTGTTTATCTCAGGGTCTCAAGCTGTATGAGCTCTGCCACAAACCTGCTGCTTGAGGTTGGTGGGGACATTCAGACCCAGTTCAAAGCCGTTCACACCCAAAACCTCGCCCATGGAATTGTTCGTGAAGACACCGGCACACATCTTCCCTGCCAGGACCAAGAGGTCACTCCAGATGCCACCACAGAAGGTGTCGGTGCCACGGAACACTTTCATTTCCCACCAGCAGGAATGTTTGCAGATGAGCAAAAGCCTCCAGAAGGCTCAAGTGAAACATCCACATTTTTTAGGTGCTCGTCTGAACCCATTAGCACATCTTAATTGCTATCGGCACAGAGGAGCGCCAGACTTCCCCACGTCTGCCGGGTCTGTCTGCCTGCTCGGGGATGAGGGAAAAGCACCGGGAAAAGCACTGCCGGCTGCAAGGATGCTCTCCTTCGCTCTCCCCGTGCACAATCTGTCCCCGGGGCTCCTCAGCTGCTTCAGAGAGGAAGCAGGGAGAGGAAAAGAGCCAAGGCTCATCTCACAGCCCTTCTCTCGGCGAACCGCACCGGGGTTTGCCAAAAAAACGCGCTGAGCCCAGACTGGCCCCATGGGCAAGGAGGGCACATCCCGCACACCGGTGGGTGCGTGCCTCCAGCACCGTGGGACAGGTGGAGGCTCCCCGAGGACACAGAGGGAGGGAGGGGCGGGCCAAGGGACAGGCTCTCCCTGCCCAATCCCGGGCAGACCCCGCCGCAGGTGCTGGGAAAAACTTGGAGCTGCTGCAGAGCATCAGTTAATTTGTCATCATGGAAACAGGCAGCCCGGGTCAGCGGCTCTTGGCGGAGGAGTCGGCAAGTGCTGCTGCTGGTGATCTGTTCTCTTTCTTTTTTTTTTTTTTTCTTTATTTCTTTTAAGGAGATTTTTTTTCCTTAAAAAAAAAAGCTGCCTTGATAAGGAGTTTACCAGGGCAAAATGAGATTACACTGGAGCTCGGAGTAGCTAAAAGCAGCAGTTTGCTGGGGACGCGGAGTCTGCTGCTTATACTATCTCTCTATCATCACATATATCCTTCTATCTAATCTATCTAGTACCATATATACCCTTTAGCCCGCCAGCTCCCACAATCCCTGCCCTCTATCCATCATCCACCTATTCATCAACACACATCCAGCTCTATCTACCTAGCCATCACTATAAATATCCCATCCATCCATCTCTCTCAATCTATCTCTCATCAGAGAGACCCTTTCCCTACCTACCTGCCTATATATCCACACACACATCCCCACACCGCCCTTGTGTGTCCATCTGTCACCGGCAGAGCTCTCACCTCCTCTCCCCCATCCCTCACCGCACGTATCCTCCCATCCACCGGCCCATCCATCACAGCTTCTGCCTGCAAGGGGCTCGGTGCCTCTCTGCTCCATTTGCTACCCGAGGGCACCAGATATTTCCCTGTGGATCACTGGATCCACAGCGCACCAAGCAGCAGGAACTCTTCTCCCATCCCTGGGAGAGGGGATGGAGCGGGTTAGTGCTGGGAAAGGGGCTCTGAGCCAGTCGAGGAGGCAGCGCTGGAGTGGATGTGGAGTGCCCACACTGCTGAGCTGGGCTGGGCTGCACCTGCACATCCACCGGCAGGAGGAAGGAGCAAGCTCTGGTCTGGGCAGGAGCAAACCACGGCAATGCACAAAAACCAGGCACGCACTTACAAGGGAGGTGCTGAGCACCTTCTGCAAGGATTCAAAGAAAATCCTGATCCCCACACTAGGGAAGAGTCCTGTATCCCCCCAGATCCTGCCTAGCCCCTCTGGCAAGTGTAAGAGGAGAGGAATTTTCCTTGCACGGATCCACATGCCACCAGGGCTCCAAAAATGCCATATTCCCTCCCCAGATCAGCCACTGACCAAATCCCACCATAGCCTGCCCCTCACCAGCTGCCAGGCTGGCACAGCGCCTCCAGGCTGGAGCCAAAGGCAGCTTAGGCTCGGGATGGTGGGGGGAGGATGCTGCTGAGTGGCACCGAGCCACAAAATTTGCCAGAGAGAAGAAAACACCCAAGCAGTGCTTAAAAACTGAAAGCTGTTACTTTAATTACGGGCTTTCTGCTTTATCACCAATAGCGTTTCTCACACATTCATCAGCAAACCTGGTAATAAATCAATCGTGGGTAGCCAGGAGCTGCAGTCTGGCTCCTTCCCTTTCTCTTGCCTGCTCCCTGCGAGCTCTCACACCATTAGTATGCAGTCCGGCACTGCCAGTCTGTGCATTCCTCATCGGCTTTGGGCTGGAGCCGGTATCAAGCGAATGCCCCCAGCACAGATTTCACACAGCCAGCTTTGCCTGTGGGGAAGGCAGGCGCTGGCAGAGGAGATGGGGGACGTGCCTGTGTCTCTCAGGCACGGGCACAGTCCTGGCTGCACGCTGTAGGGATATTTCTGCATCCACGGGGAATTTCAGGGTGGGAGAAATGCAGGGATGGGGCAGGGTACCCGTGTCACACACCTGGGTACAGGCATCAGCTGCTGTGCACCTTCCCACTCCGTCTGCTCCTTGGTTTGTGCCCAGAAATCCCGATGGCAAGGCCAGGGTGGGGGCTGTGGTACACTGGCTGAGCAGAGGGGTGACAAAATCTCAGCTACAAAATCTTTTCCATGCACAGCACCGGTCCCACAGCACAGCCCACCTGGCAGGACACTCGAGGCTGGCGAGAGCCGCATGAAGGTGTTTCCCTGTGCCTTTGCTGAGCCTTTGCACTTGAGGCGGCCATGAAAAGCCTGTCCCACACCCAAAAAAGCCAAATGTTCAGGTCAGCTGGGATGGTGCGACATCCAGCCATGCTGCACTGGAGCTGCCAGGGTTATCCCTGACACACCAATTCCTGGAGAGGATATTGCATGTCCTGACTGTCCACAACTCCCAGGAAGGGCCAAATCCTCCTGTCTGCATCTTGCTGGAGCAAGATTCTGCAGTAGAAGCTGAGGCTGAGGATGCTGACCCCTGCTGAGGTCTCTGTTCATGGGCTGTTTGACCTGCCTTCTTCTCGACCTCCTGCTGTCCACTGCAGCAAAACCAACAACAGCTCTGCTGCTGAAACACAAATTAAACAACTCCAGCCCTTTCATTTCCCTATCACCTCTGCCAGCTTCCCAAATCTATTTTTTCCTCCTATTTCTGGGTGTTTGTGGGTGACTCCACTGTGGCAGAGGTGCTCCCCTCTCCACTCTCCCCATGCCAGTACCTGCTGCTTCCCATCAGCCGTGTAAGGGCTGCACAGATGTGCACACAGCAGCCCAGATGTGCACGGCACATTGCCAGGCTGCTGGGGTGATGATGGAGAGGGAGCAGCCTCCCACCTCCCAAAACGAGGAGATGGGCTCCCTCCAATTGCTGCTGGAGCGAGTGTGCAGATCCAATTGACCTTGAACACTAATTGGTCCTCTAATTAACACTCAGCAGAGAAGCAAAGGGCCAAGACTCTGTCCAAAGGAGGCGGCCAGGGAAGGGGAGCAGCCATCCCTCCGTGCTGTGTGTTTCTGTGTGGATGAAAGGACACATCTCCGTGTTTAACCAGGAAAATCCCTTCCCTGAAGCTCCTCCCTGGGACATTCTGGGACCACAGTCCCGGGGAAAGCATCCTAAGGAGAGTCACTGCACAGCCAGCACACACCTCCCGTCCTCACAGAGCCCCAGGCAGGACCACGAGCACCTTCCTGGGATCCCTCCCAGCCCGTTCCCTGCAGGGTTTGCATCTCCATCGTGCCCCGTCTGTCTCCCCCCATCCCTCTCACCGTATCTCGCCCTCCCACACCAGCACACAGCTTTCCCTCTGCTCATCCCCTCCTCTAGCCCGGCACCAGGAGCTCCAGGCTTGACATTTCCATCTCCCGGTTATTTACAGGAGGCCACATCCGAGGGAGCGGTCACAGGTGATTTCCCCGCGCTGCCGGCTCCCGCTCGGCACGGAGCCGCCGGGGGCAGGTTCCTCACTGCAGATATCATTAATTCTGCAAATCCCCAAATCCCACCCTCGGCCTGGGGAATGCGGAGCCACGACAGGCTAAAACTGGCAGCAGCCAGAGTCCTGCAGGAGCTCCTGCTGTCCTGGCTGCTCTTCCCTCCGCAGCCCCAGGGGAAAGTGGAGCCCCACGGGCTGGATCCACGGGCAATTGGAGCAAACAGGGAAGGAGTAAAACCCTCCATGGCTCTGCTTCCCAGGCAGAGAATTGCTGGGATCACACCAGCTTTGGATTCAGCAATGGAGGCACTGAATTGTGAGCTGATCCTGCTCTTAGGTGGGGTGAGGATGAAGAGCATCACTTGCAAACCTAAACCCAGCCCTTAACACGTTTTCTTCCAAAAGATAACGAACTGATACCAAGTGATTGCAGCCGCCAGAAACTGAGGGAGATTCATCTGCTACGACTCCTGCCAGGAGCTGCTGGTGAACTGGAAAATCATGTCACAGCCTCCTCTTTGGAGCTGCTCCTGCAGAAGGGACACCTTGAGCTTCCAGCTCAGGTGAGCTCCATCACTGGCTTGCATTTCCCAGTCAGAAAGGAGGTGAAGTGTGCCTGCAGCCACCAAGCTGCTGCCCTGCCCTGCTGGCACCGCCTGCCTTAGTCCTGATGCCATTGCTAAATCCCATCCAGCAGGGACTGTGTCCCAGAACAGCTGGGCTGGCCAGGATCCGAGGAGCTGGGCATCACCCACCCTCAGCAACGCTCAGAGTCCAGACCAGCACACAAACTAGGTCCCAGTAAAACCCAGTGCCCCTGGCTCACATCTCACTGAGGGAATGGGATGGGAAGGTGCCATCCCAGGGAGATCCCAGTTCCCAGCAGCACATCCAGGAGCTCCCCAGCTGCTGCTTTCCTCACTCCCTGACCAGAACTACTCCTTAATTATTTAATGTCTGCAAGACACCTCGAGACTTTGCATGGGAAGGGAGATGAACTGCACGACCTAAAATTGGTCTTTTCCATCTCAAACTCCTTGCATTTTATCCTGGGATGAAAAGAGCTCTATTAGGCAAAGTATCAGTATTATTAGATTTCCTTGGAGCCCTAACAAACGGATATTAGATTATTACTGCAGATGCATTTCTAAGGCACTCATCACCAGAGTATCTGAGCATCAATTACACAGATTTAGAGATAAAAAATGCTTTCCCCTGGAGAACAGGGTACAAAACCCCTTCTCTTTTTGCCTCCCTTCCCCATCTTTTCCAAATACATTTACCTCCCTCCCACTGCCTTCTGCAGAGCTGGAGCTGCTTACGAGGAAAGCTCTCAGGCTGATGGGCAAACCTGCCATCTTTGAAACATCTAAAGCAGCAAAAGCTTTTTGTAAAGACTGGCAGGAGTCAGCTGAAGAGATTTCAATGTGCAAATGGACATAAAAAGATGCAAGAGGGGGAATGAAACGTTAGATTTATTGTTCTAAGGACAAAGGATTTGCTATTAGATGAGATGACCCCACGGCCTGGCTCCAGCACCTACAGGTCACAGTGCACAGAAAACCCATCCTGCTTTTGGGGTGAAAGGGAAAAATGGAAAAAAGTTCAGGTTTGACTGTGCTGATAAGGTCTCTGATAATTCCCTGCCTTACTATTGCCATTATGCTAACCCCTAGCAACACCACAGGAACGGAGCTGGATATTGAACACACAAATCCATGGCTGGAAGTGCTTAAAGGCTGAAGAGAAAAGATCAAAGTTTGAGAAGGGAAAACATGGAGAAGGGGCTTGGCCAGGATCACACGGCTGGGACCAAACTGCTCCTCGTCCCCAGGTCCCAGCGCACACAGGAACATCACCCCTGCCACATCAGCCCTGCCTAACTCTGCCTTTCTTGCCCTTTCAGCTGATCTTGCCTCCAAAAAGACTAAATATCACAATGAATTTAATTGCAGTTCATATTCTTTAATTTCAGCTGCTGGATCCAGAGATTGTGATTGTTCCAATTTCAGAGCAAAGCATCAAATCCATTCCTTTCACCAAGCCAAGCCCATTGCAATCTGTAGGTAAATACTTCAGGACTACACCCAGAGGTGCATCCAGCCCCACAACAGCCCCCTCAACAAGCTGTCAGAAGGGGCAAAACCCCCAAAAAAATCCCTTCATTTTCTTTCCAGACCAGGATCCCATCCCCAGTGTGGGTTCACGCTGCCTTGTGAGCCTTGGCTCATCCCAAAGCCCCTCCTGCATGGCTGGTGGAGACAAAGCTGCTGCTCCAGCCAGCCCAGCTTTGTGTGCTGGCCAGAGAAGCCACTGGGCAGCAGGGAAAGCAGCCCTACTTCAGAGAAAAGCTTTCAGAAGCACCTTCTGCTTCTATCCATGGGCAGGACTCAGAGCCAGGATTTGGGTCTCCTCCTGCCATCCTAGCTGTGCCCCACCAGGAGCTCTATGTGTCAGTCTTGAAAGGCACCTTAAAAATCATCTTTTTCCACCCTTGCCATAGGCAGGGACACCTTCCACGAGACCAGGTGGCTCCAAGCCCCATCCAGCCTTGCTTGGAAGCCTTCCAGGGCTGGTGTGTGTGTAGCCCTTCCAGTGTTCAAGTGCAACCTCCAAGCAATGCAGCTCTTGGCATCCAACTGACTGAACATCACTGGGATGGAGCAGATGTCCTGTGTGTGAAAGCTGCCAGCCTGGGAGTGCAGTCTCCAGGGTTAAACACTTTGCTGGATACCTGGGAAGGCCCAGCTGATGCACAAGATGATTTGGATGGAGCCATGATCCTGACTCCTGCCCTACAGGGGAAACCTGCACAGGAGGGATGAAGGAGAGGCAGGGCCCAGCTCTGAGACTCTTTAAAGGGAGAGGGCTTGGGATGGACAGGGCCTGATGCAGAGGGAGGGAGCAGGAGCAGGGGGATTTGGCTATGTCAGAGCAGGGCATGGTGAGCAAAACAACCACAAGTCCAAGAAACAGAGCATTCCTCCTGCCCCAGCAGTGCAGGATGCTCACAGAAGCAGCCAGTCAAGGGGCAGGCACAGGGGGATGGGACCCAGCACTGACTGTGGATGCCAGCACAGCTAAAGATCAAACATTAAAGAACAAAACCCATCAGGCTCTTCAAATGATTTCACAAGTTATAAGGTCAATGCACTTGGTCCTCTCTCAGGCAGAGACACAGTTTGACCTTGTGCTGCTGCCTAAGCACGGCTGTAAAGGCACTTTCCAGCCCCAGAAAGGGTCAGGCACCAGCAGCACTTCTGGTCATCTCCCAGATCCCTGCCAGAGCTCAGAACAGAGCCTGGGGATCTCATTGCTAAACCTCCCAGGACTGTAGGTCTCCTCCCCATCAACCCCAGACAACTCCATCACCATCTTCACTGTGCTGGGCAGGAAAAGATATTCCAGCACATCACCTGCCCTGCACAGATTTATAGAGAAAAGGAAGGAGGTTCCCCAAAAGTTCAAAGACCCATCTGTTCCTCCTCTCCTGTAGCTTCCCCTCCATCTCAAGCATCTCTCCATGTTTCAGGAGCAGCCTCAGAAATCGATGCTCACTGAATCACAGTTAGACCCTTTGTTTTATTTATCATTTTCCCAGCTTGAGCTCAAACCTTCTTCCGCATGGTGAGTGCAGGGGATGAACCACGCAGCGTTTCACAAGCACAGGCACTGTGGGAGGGATGAGAACAGCAAGGCACAGGAAAGTCTCCTGCCCTTCCCTCCCAGCGCATTGTTTCAGACACCACCAGGTTTCCAAAGCCCAGAATGGTTTGGATTGGAAGGGACCTTAAAGCCCATCTGATTCCAACCCCCTGCCATAGAGTTCTGCTCCAACACCTTCTGCTATCCCAGGGTGCTCCCACCCCAAATCCAGCCTGGGATGGCTTCTCTGGGCACCCTCTGCCAGTAAGGAATGACCCAATGCAAGACAGTGATCATCTGATGGATGCAAGATCTGGGAGAAGAAGGTTGTCTGTGCAAGCCTGCTGTTGAACAAGGGTTTTTCTGAGTATTCTTCAGGATTTTGCATCACCTGGGCTGTGCTCAACACACCAGCCCTGCTGCAATTCTCCTGTGAAGGCTGGATGAATGAAAAAAACAGGCAGTTATCAAAAGTCCCCAGCAGCAAGGACAGAGGGACACCAGGGCACATGCCCTGCTCTGCTATCTTCACCAGCAATGTCTCTCCATCACCTTTCTGCTCATAATCTGCCACCTTTATCCCAGCCACGCATCCAACACTTGGGATCAAGGTTGGATGTCAAGGATGTTGGATGATCATGGACAACGTCTGTGAAACAAGGAGACAGAACCGGCGGGTTCCCACCTTGGCTCTGCCCACAGCCACACTGGGCAGCTCACTGGAGCTCCCACAATGGGCACCAGCTCCTTACACCCCCCACCCAGGGGATCCAGACCCATGGGGGCTTTCCCAAAGCTCTGTCCCCCAGAGCAGAGCCCTCCCGCAGCCCAGCCGGGGCTCACCCCAGCCAAGTTAATCGCAAAGACGGCAGCACCGGAGCAGAAAGCAACCAGCAGGGCTCCCTGGAAAAGCCAATTCCCACAGCACTGAGCTGATGGGATTTCTGTGTGCAAGAGGGCAGAGAGGGGCAGGGGTGAGGGAGCTGAGCGTGTCCCAGACAATCGCTAACGTGCGGATAAAGAGCCAGCACCAACATCTGCTGAGAAATACCTCTCCTGCTCCACACTGAGAATTGCAGCCTAATAATATCCCAACTGCCCCCCCATCCTTCTCCATCCCTCCCCCACCCAATTACCGAGCCTGACATTATCCGTCATCTTCCCTTTGTGTCGGCGAGAATCCAAACGCAGACGCCGGGAAATTAATAATAATTGTTGTGTCAAAATGCGGGATGTAATCAGGATGCGGCGTGGAAGCTAATACAAACACAAACAAATGGTATTTATCCTCCCGAAAGATCCCTCCCCTCCCTTCCCTGAGGGCCGCTGATGATAATACTCATGGAGGAGATGAATCAGTGCTAATATAGGGATTAGGAATAGATCCCAAACCCCAGCCTGGGCTGCAATCAAAAGGAGCGCTCTTAATTGAAATTAGAGCTGGGATTTCGGTGCCTCTGCAGAGATGGGTTAAGCCCATTGGGGCTAAACAGAAGGGAAAATAAAAATAGCATCTTTATTCAAGAACAAGAAGGTGGGAATGAGAAAAAAGATCCTCTCTGGCTTCGACACACCTGGTTTGCTCAGTGTTGGCTTTGGAGCTGGGTTTTGTCCCAGCACTGATTCCCACAGGCAGGGCAGAGACGATGCTCCTGCTTCTCCCTCAGGCATCTCTCTGCCTTTTCAGCTTGAGACGGGTTCAGAAAGGATATTTGAAGATCAAACCATACCTCCCATGCTCTGAGGGAACCCAGGGCAAGCTGAGCTCAGGGTCCTGTTCCTGACTCTTTCCTGAAACTTTTTACTGCTCTGCAAGTGAAATGTGCTCCTTCTCCCGATGCTCACACCAGCAAAGGTAAGCGTTCTCACTTTCATTCCTTTTATTCAGAGGCACAAAAGGAGAGGAAAAGACCACCTGAAAAAAGGCCCAACTCCTGCTTTCATTGCTGCTTCATTGCCCACATCCCTCTGTGCCTCAGGGCCACCTGGACTGATATCCTCAGTGGCAGAAAGACAATTTCATCACCTCACCAAGCCCATTTGAACCATTTATTCAGAGGGGCTGAATTCTTCCCACATCCCAGTCCCAGGTAAGAGGGATGCTCAGGAGCCAGGTGCTTAATGACAGCCTCTCACTTTCTACCTTTCCAAAGGTTTTGGTGATTAGTGACTCCTCTTCCTGACTCTCTCCCAGCCCTACGCATCACCCTGAGTGATCCCTCTCGTGGATGTTACTCAAAGGAGTCTAACACACATGAGAAGCAGAAAATAGGATCCAGGCACAGATTATTTCCATGAGCGTATTAGCAATTCCTGTGCTTTAATTCCAAATTAGATTTTATGTCTAAAAACAGGTTTCTAAATTCTTGGCTTGGGCACTGTGCCACAGTCTGTGCCTTGTGCCAGCACATACAAACCCAGACTGAAAACTGGCCCCAAAACAAATCACCCAGCTCCAAACTCTCATGCTGCCAAAGGCTGGGATTTGGCTCTGACCTTCACCATTCTCACTCCAGCCTCATATAGCCCAGTTGTGCAAAAACTTTGGTGATTTTCTTTTTTTTTTTCCAGCCAGGAAAATCCCATTTCCAATGCTGAGAGGCAAAGAGAAAACCCTCTGTGAGCAGCACAGACTTAATTCATCTCCTCAGTGGCAGCAGGTCCTTGAGGGCAACCCAAGGGCTTGCAGGTCAGGAGAGACTCAGTGGAGTATGGCCAGTGAGAGATGACTTAGATGCATTCCCATTCCCTGTTTCAACTTTCTGTGTCTCCACAGTGTCCTCTCCAGGAAAAGCTGGCCCGGCAGCACACAAGTGTTCAAAAACAAGAAGGAACAAATGGTGATGCTGTTGCTCACTCCAGGATGATGCTGTGGGTTTTAGCAGCCTGCCTGCATCCCAGACAGACTTGGATTTATACCCTGAGGCTGCTGACAGCTCTGAGGACCCCGAGCTCACTAGATGGCTGTAACAACCAGCATACCAGCAAGTGATTGGTTCTACAGACACCAGAGGTTTGAAGACCACCCAAAAAATCCTCCAGCAGCTTTTGTTTGTGCCTTCAATTACAAGTGCCCCAGGATTAGCCATAAGAATAGACTCTGAGAGCAGCTCCCAGCTCCGAAAAGCCTGGCTCATCCCACACTGAGCCACTGCATAAGTCTTGAGCCCTGTCTAGAGATGAATTGATTTTAAACATAAGCACGGTGTAAAAACTCAGCATTCTGCAGCCAGATGCCTTTGGAGCTGGTTTGCAGCTGGGCAGAGGTGCCCATCAGGACTTTGGGCATGTGCAGCTAAATGAGCTCTCCATGCTCTGACAGCAGGAGCAGATCCATCCCGTCCAACTTCTGCTCCCAAAACTTGGCTAGCTGCTCCAAGGCAGGAATCTAGTTCCTCCACCAGTAGCAGAGGTTGATGCCTCTAAAAAAGCCCAGTTTAGGGATGATGAGAAGGGCACCGTGGCACTGCCTCTCCCCCTGCTGTCCAGCACACAAGGGCTGGAGCACAGCCTGCACACCCCACGGATGTGTAGCACAGAGAAACCCAGAAAGGCTTGGGCTGGAAGGGACCTTAAAGCTCATCCTATTCCACTGTCCTGCCATGGGCAGGGACACCTTCCACTATCCCAGGTTACTCCAAGCCCCATCCAACCTGGCTTGGACACTTCCAGGGATACAGGGGCAGCCACAGCTTCTCTGGACACCCTGTGCCAGGGCTTCACCACCCTCATAGGGAAGAATTTCTTCCCAGTATTCCATCCAAACTTTAAGCCCATTCAATGCTCCACCTAACGAGACTCAGCAGAAAAGCAAAGACCTGAGAAGCCGTTGTCCCTGCTGACCCTCTAAACACGCACTTTATTCCCAAGCTGATTTTCCTGTCTGCAAAGCACATGTCCACCCTGCCAGCATCCCGAGGCTGGCCATTATCCAGGCCCTCCTCCCGGCTCTACCAGCCCCTCACCGAGCTGGAGCTGTCCCTACATGATCCCTCTCCAGTCACAAATCACAGCAGCCCAAAAGGAGCAAACCCGGCACCGCCGGCGGGGCCGGGACCGCGAGCGTGGAAATTCATTCATATGAATTTGGAATATAATACCTGACACAAGATGTATCACTGCTGCCATGCTGCAATCCCAGATAAGGACACAGCAGTAACAGATGGAGGAACAAGGCACTTATCTTGTTAGCTGATGGATTTATCTCTCCTTCCCCCACCCTTCCCTACATATTCCATAGTGTGCAGAGAGCCGCGTTCCTCGCAGAGCAGCATATGGAGCACGAATTGATTTCTTCCTAACACCCCCTCCACACTTTAATTCAATAAGAGCTGGAGTGGCGGATAAACAGCTTGTTGTGCTAGGAAAATTTCAAAACAGTCAAGAAAATGTCAAACTGTCTTTTTTATGAGTGTCTTTCTTTTTTTCTTTCCTTTTTTTTTTTTTTTTTTTTTTTTTTTTTTTTTTTCTCACGATGGGCAGCTNAAATTGTTTTTTTTTTTGTTTTTTTTTTTTTTTTTTTTTTTTTTTTTTTTTTTTTTTTTTATATTCCTTTTCATTCCCCCTTCTGCGTGGATGTACAGCGAGGAGCTCTGTGTCTTGAGAGAGCAGACACCTGTACATCTCCTGTCAGGCCAGTCCATGGCAAAAGGTGGCTTCAGTCCCATCCTTGGATGGGAGCTGGGAACACAGTGACTCTGGATAGAAGATTAGGCAGATGGTTTCATCTGGCAGCTCCCTTAATCTCATTACTGGAGCTGATGGAAGTTTTTAATGTGATCTCTCTTTCCTTCTCTACCCTCACCCCATTCAAAATGCCTTTTCTCAAAAAAGAAAAAAACCCAGGCATGTTTTCTTAGTGGTTTCTTTGTTAGGAACAGATAAAAAATTTCCTAAAAAAACTATTCCATTTTTATTTTTGGTGTCCTCTCCCTCTCTATTATTTAGTGCTGAAAAGGAGGAATTATTAG
This sequence comes from Toxostoma redivivum, assembly GCA_013397375.1. NCBI lineage: Eukaryota > Metazoa > Chordata > Aves > Passeriformes > Mimidae > Toxostoma > Toxostoma redivivum. The sequence continues at coordinate 114,550 of VXBI01002843.1, read as the reverse complement.
AGAAGAGGAAAAAGCACAATTGGATGTTTTCTGGTCCTTGCTCAAAAATATGGAGCCCTTTGGAAATAGCAGGGACGTGTTTCTGAAGACCATAAGGCACCTTTTGCCCTGCAGCCTCCTTTGCCAGTAGTCTCAAGCAAAGGCTGCAGCCATGGAGGTTTATTTAGGAATGTGGAAATCCAGCCCTGAGGGACATGTCCCACACTCAAGGGTCCTTGCTGGTCTCCAAACCTCTCCCAAATGCCTTGCTCCTGCTATTCCTCACACATCTGCTTGTTTCCAACCAGCCAGGAAACTGAACTTCCTCACAAACACCCCAATCCATCACTCCCCTCCTTCCCAGCTCTCTCTATACCTCCCTAACTTGTTCTCCTGAGGGATTCTCATGAGATAAAACCCTTCAGGACTTCTCCTCCCCATCCATGCATCCATTCAGCAGCTCCTTTCACTTAACTTCCCTGCAGAGCAGAGACCACCACAGTCCCAAAGCTCAGCCTGGCACCAGACATGGCCTGAGCCATCCCTGGCTCTCAGCTCCCAGGGCTGCTGAAAAACATCTCCAAGTTGGTTTGGAGGAGGAGTTGGAGCAATGAAAACCACTCCAAGAGTCTGTTCCCATATTTTGAATAAATTGACATGAACACAGGGAAAGAAAAGGGGAATGTGCTCCCAAGCATGACCAAATGGAAACCAAGTGGATTCCCAACAGGAAGAAGACCTCATTTAAGTGAAGGAATAAAAATGTGTTCCAAAAAAATGTGGGAGCTGCTCTGGTTTTTTCCAAACTCCTCCTACAGAGTCTCAGAATGGATTCAGGAGTGATTGTCAATCAGATATGCAGGGGACACACTGTGCACCCATGGATGGCCTCAACACCCTGGTCAGAACACAACTGCCCTATCCCACATCACCAGAGACAGCTTTTGGAGGTCAAACAAGGAACTGGCATCCACAAACCCCATCCAGGACAGTGTCATCCACTGGGGAGCAGAAATATGGACAGACAGACCCACGGGACAGGCAGCAGCATGGGGCTAGGGCTGCACATCCCTGTGGGGTGAGCGAGTCACACTCCAGCAGCACCCAGAGCAGCAGCAGCACAGGATGGGCACAGGCTGTGCATGAGCTGGGCTGGTTTGGGGTGAAAATGCCCCACAGGAGGGTGTCCAGGGAAGCAGGACTGTGTCCTGCAGTTTTCCACCTCTTGCCATCCTCTTGCTGCTGTGCTGGAAGGTGAGAGCTGGCTCCCCACCCCCTCTGCAGCAGAGCAGTGCAGAAGGCTGCAGGATCCTGCAGGGAGCCCGCGTGTTTAGCATGCAGGAGAGAGTGCGGAGCACAGCCCTGGCTCGTGCCACGGAGCAGCCGGCCGGGAGCAGCAAATTGCTGCTGGAAGGAGCCGGGGGCTCGCTGGATCTGCAGCCCCTGGCTGCTGCCCCTCCTCTTCCCACTCAGCTCCTGCTTGCAAAGTAGGGATGGGGTTTGGTGCCTGATCCACCTCTGCCTCAGCTTCCCTCTGTGGGAGAATCCCACCACCCGTCTTGCTACGGTCCCAAACTGTCAGGGGGAGCAGCAAGGAGCTCATCCCTCTGCTCCAGAACCATCACCTCCTTGCTCCATCCCTGCCTCCCTGCCAGCTTGCACTGGGCACCCACAACCCCAATGACAGTGCAGCACCCAGGCACTCATGAGTAATCCATCCCAGCACCCAGGCACCCACAGATAATGCCTCCAAACACTCACAGGTGATCCATCCCAGCCCCCTGGCACCCAGGGTTTATCCACAATAGCACCCAGGCACCCATGGGTGATGCCTCCCAGCCAACACCTACCCCAAGCCACAGCCCCACACTGAGCTCTCCTCCTCCCCTGCAGGCTGGGGCTCAGCCTCTCCAAGCCTTACCTGCCACCAGGGTCCCCTCCTCGTCCCTTCCTCACCTCCCTCTGTGGCCACACCAGGGAGAGAAGCAAAGCAGGTGACAGCACACCAGCACCGAGGGCAGCCAGCCCCGTTTGATGCCGGTGTGTCTGGTCAGCTCTGACCCCCTGCACTCACCTCCCCCCTGTCAAGGACACGGAAAGCCCCTTCTCCCCCCAGCCAGGACATTTCTAACCTGCCCCTTTCAAAAGAAGCTCTCACCAAGCACCCAATTACAGCTCAGTGACTGAGGATGAAAAGCTGCTCTCGGAACATCCTGTTTTCACTTTATTTTTCCCCCTTTTCAAGGTTCCTTTTCCCTCCCTTCTCATGAGGTTAAAGAGCTAAAGACCAACTCAGAGCCAGATAATAGAGTGACAGCGCCTCATAAAAAAGCAGCCGAAGCTTTGGAGCAAGCTGGCACACGGTGCATTAGGGATTTCTGTCGCGGCAGCTGGGAGTAACAGTGACCCTCTGAACTCAATTTGCTCCACGGCTTGAAAACCAAGGAAAGCCTTTGGACTGTCAAACTCCTCCTTTGGCTTCCAAGGGTGGCTGGAGACTTTGAGCGAGCTTTTGGGGGCCCAGCGTGCCCCTCACCCTACAGCTGCTGCCCTTGCCTCATATCTGGGGCTGGAGGTGGCATCCCAAACCCTGCAGGGATGCAGGAAGTGGTGCAAAAGGGGATAACACATGGGATGGGAGCGACACCGAGCTGTGGAGATGTGGATTTGTACATTCCAGCCAGCCTGCCCCAGCCCAGCAAGAGCACAGGGACAAGGGCAGGACATGTGAAAGGTCGGTGCTGCATGGGAAGAGCTCAGTGCTGCTGCACAAACCCATCACTTTCCCCTCTGCCTCCCTCTTCTCCCCTTTTTTTCCTTTTTTTTAATGAGTAGAAAATTCTTCCCACTACGCATTAGCGCCCAACGTAATGGTGCAAAGCATTTTTCATTTATCATCATAATGCCAGTCAAACGAACCCCCTAATAACATAAATGCAAGAGGAAAGCTATTAGAGTTTATTTGTGCAGTGGCTTTGAACTCGTCCCCACTGCTCCAACAGTGTGACTGGAGGGGCTGGATGGAGCTTGGATCTTTAGGATCTTTCATCCTCAGCGAGCCAGAGCCTTTCCTTACAGAGCACTCCAACATGTTGTGTGTTACTGAATTATCAAAATACCTAAACACCTGAAATAATCCATTGCAAACAGCCACTGAAAGTCCTCCAAGTCAGGTTGGACGGGGCTTGGAGAAATATGGGATAGTGGAAGGTGTCTCTGCCCATGGCAGGGGGTGAAATGAGAGGGGCTCTGAGGTCTCTCCCAGCCCAAACCAGTCTGGGATTCTCTGATCTTTTGTGACTTTCCATAGCTATGATGTGCTCCAAGTCAAGGCACAAGGGAACACACCTGGCTGTTGATCACCTGCAGCTAAAGATCTCCAGTCCTTTGCCTGTTATTCCTCCCTTGCAGACTGAAAACAGGCATTTATTTTCCACAACATTCAGTGCCTGGAGTCCCTTTCCCAGCTCTGCACCTCTGCCAAGAACTATCAGAGCATCTCTGCTCTGCCCAGAGCTCCTCCTCTGCCACCCCCACACTGTACAGCTTTGGGAGACCAGTGCCATGAAATAGCTCTGATGTTGGTGAGGCTCATGCAAGAAAACTTCCCTATAAATAAAAATACTTGGAAAATTGAAGTCATTCCTCTATACAGCTCTTTGCTGTCCCTTGCTGCAGCCATTCCCATCCTAGGGTTTAACCACAAGGACAAGAGGAAACAGCCTTAGGTTGCTCCAGAGGAGATTTAGGCTTGATATTAAGGAAAATTTCCTTATGGAAGGGATGTCAAGTCTTGGAACAGGCTGCCCAGGGAAGTAGGGATTTAAGACATGTATGGATGTGGCACTTGAGGACACAGTTTGGTTGTGGGCTTGGCAGTGCTGGGGGAGTGGTTGGACTCCTTGAGTGATCTTAAAGGTCTTTTCCAACCTAAACTATTCCATGATTCTGTGATCTTTCACTGCTGCCTTGCAGTTCCATCCTCATCATTGCAGGTCTCTCCCTTCAACATCCCCCCTCCCTGAAAATCTCCTAGCATCACTTGTCCCAACAGCTCCCATCCTACAGCAGCCCTGTCCTGGAGAGCCATGACAAAGCATTTAATTTTATACACAATAATTTCCTCATTAAGCCAAAATTAAATGCGTATTTCAAAACCTACGAGCGAGAGCAAACTGTTCAGTCTTATGCTTTATTAAACAAAAAAATCTTTGTGTAGAAAGAGGTTTGGTGCCAAATTACAGCCCTGCTGATGGGGCTGAGCTATTCCCAACTGTGTCAGGATGTGTGGTGCCAGCAGAGAGGACCTGCACTGCAGAGGGAAACAGGGGCACCAGCCTCAAAAATTAGTTTATTCGTTAACTTAAGAAACCTATTTCACTCAACTTCAACAAATTGTCATGTTTAGCAGTCAGGAAGCTTCCAAGGAAGGGATGTTGCAAACCAGCAGGAGCCCCTGTGCAAGGGTAACCTTCCCTCGTTCACCAGGCTGCCCACTGGAGCAGGGAAAATTCACTGTACAGATGACATTAGGAAGAAGTGTTTTGTGGTGAGGTGGTAAAACACTGGCACAGGCTTCCCAGAGAGGTGGAAAATGCTTCTTCCTTTCATCCTTGGAAAGAGACAAGGTTAGGTTGGATGGGGCTTGGGGCTGCTCGTCCCCACTGCTACCCCAGTGTGACTCCATGGATGGAGCTTGGATCTTTAGGACCTTTCATCCAAAGTTCTTCCTCAGTGAGCCAAAGCCTTTCCTTACAGACCACTGCAACCCTGCATGTGTTGCTGTGTTGCATGAATTGCCAGAATAAATACAAAAATACCTGAAAAAAGCCATTGCAAAAACCATGAGATGTGTGGGAGTGTCCAAGGCCAGGCTGGACAGCACTCAGAGCAACCTGGGACAGTGGAAAGTGTCCCTGCCCATGGCAGGGGGTGAACAAAATAAGCTTTGAGGTTTCTTCCAACCCAACTCATTATTTTATGATGGGATACCAAGAAATCCAGGCTTATTCCAGGCATGGATGTAGGGGTGGACAGCAGATCCACCCTGTGGTGTAGATGGGGACAAGGTGCCATCAATGAAGCACATCTGGAGGAGCATTCCCTTGCCAAATCCAGCAGGTAACACCAGGGATCAGGCTAGACCAGCCCATCACCTGCCCTCAGCCAGCAGCCATCTCCCCCTCTGCTCCCACAGCCCTACAAAGCAATAAAACCAACCCCTGATACAATCTAGATGTGTTTCAAAAGCTCCACCTCTGCCTCTCAGTGTGCAGTCCATGGGCTGTGGATCACAGGCTCTGCAAAGGGCTTCCCTGGCTGCAGAGCTGCAGCAGCAGCCAAAAGGGGTGGGAGGCAAAACTCGGGTGGAAAGGAGATGACATGAATTGAGAGAAAGGATCGGGGCAGAGTGGGGCTGCAGGAAGGGAAGACGATAAAACCCAGCGAGGCAGACAGAGATTAATGAGTGCTTCCCAGATATGATAATTTCTGGACATCCATCAAATTTAATGTCCTCCTGGGCTAGTGAGAGGCACTGCAGCTCTCTGACAGAGGGGAGGGGTCCTGGGGGCTCGGGTGGACCCAGGCATGGCCAGCCCCCCCCACAGCACCTCTGCCTGAGCTCCTGGGTGATGCATTTCCCATCAAACCTGCGTGTTTGTGCCTCCTGCAGCAGCACATCCAGCTGTCACAGCTGGGCACTGGTGACACACCCCTGGGGACACAACAGCCTGTTTTGGGAAGGGTCTGTCAGCGAGCCCATGTGCTCCTTGCCAAGGTGTCAGCACGTGGGGACATCGCTGTGTCACCCACTGCCCTGCTGCCTCCACCTCCACAGAAATGCTGAATTGCATCCTCTGTGAGTGGCTGTCCAGCCTCCCATGCTCCAGAGAGCAGCTGGGGGGAGGCTCAGCCTCCAGATCCCTGTCTTTAACACCAATCCAACACACAAGCCAGCCAGGGTTTAACTTCACCTTCGTTGGTGCCAGCACAAGCAAAGCAACACACACTTGTGATTTCTCAGGCACAGCTGGGGGGGCAAATGCCTTATTCTCACTAAACTCCAAGGCAATAGGATTGTTTGCCTGGGTTATTTCGGACTGGGCCTGTTGTTGCAGTCTCAGACTCCACTGGGAGTCTCTTGATGCTATCCAGCCACTCTGCAACATCTCCACGTTTGCATCCAAGCCCTGCAGGAACCACGCCTGAGCTGCCACAGCCTGGCCTTGCTGCTTTAGGAAAGCTACCACAAATCCCATGGGAAAGGAGACTCCCACATGCTATCTGCACAGAAACCACTCAGTCACTGAATCCCAGACTGGTTTGGGTTAGGAGGCACCTTGCAGCTCATCTCATTCCATGGGTAGGGACACCTTCCACAATCCCAGGATGCTCCAAGCCCCTCCAGCCTGGCCTTGAACACTTCCAGAGATGAAGGAGCCACAGCTTCTCTGGGCACCCTGTGCCAGGGCCTCCCCATCCTCACAGGGAAGAATTTCTTCCCAATATCCAATCTAAACCTCCTCTGCCTCACTGAAGCAGGTGGATCTGCTCCAGCACTCCCTGCTGAGACCCCTGGGCTTGTGATGCAGCTCCTCCCCAGTTCTGCTCTCTGCTCCCAGACAGACCCACAGCCCTGAGAGCCAGAGAGCTCACCCTGCACTGCAGTCCCTGTCAGCTCCCCACCAAGATTTGTGTGCTGTGCAGAATTCCTTATTGACATTTAAAGGTCTTGGACAAGCAGCCCTACACATCTTTGTTAGGGAGGACGGGAATCGCTTCACCCAAATCTGCTGCCTTAAAGTTCAGAGTCAGCACTAAGATATTTTTGCCTGGTTCAGCGACAAGCAGCAAGTCCAGGTGCTGTCACTGCCCGTGGGGTCTGTCATGGCCACCAAACCCTTCTGTTCCTGGGGCATTGATGCAGGAGGCTTGGAAAAGGAAGCCAGTCCTTCCTACACTGACCTGGACACGTATGGGCCATGTGGTTTGGACAAGCAGTGAGGTGACCATGATGGCAGGAAACCACCCAAAATCCTCATCTGGAGCAGAACACAACCAGGAGACACCCCCTGGTCAGCCCAAAATGTGCAAACAAGAGACATGGAGAGCATGGAGAGGCTGAGAGCCAATTCAGGTTCCGTTCCAGGGAAGCTCTTCTTCGACCAAGGAACAACGGACAGAGCCAGAAGGACAGACAGCAGTGTGTGGCAGGACACAGTCCATCCCTGTCCAAGGGAAGCCTTTGGGAAGGCACAGGGAAAAGCCTGAGGTTTCCTGCCTAGGAAACAGGGACTGCAGCCTTTAAGGAGGAAAGTAATTTTGGCTGAGAGTGGTGATGAAACGATCGAGTTCTCAACCCGATGAAAAGCTGTGGAATATGGATAATGGACTTCAAAAGCCAGATTTCAAAAAATTCAGGAAGCTGGTAGATGGATTCTCCTGGGAAAATAATCACAAAGAAGGGGAGAGCTGGCAGTTACTGAAAGAGATTATTACCCACACAATAGCAGGCTATCCCTGTGCAAAGGGAAGGTAGGAAACCTAGGAAGAGGCTGCTGTGGCTGAATTTGGAGCCATTCAATGACCTGGGAATAAAAAAGGAATCATGAAGAAAGTATGGAAACAAGGGCTAATAATTAGGGATGGGTATAACAGAGCCACAATGGCATAGAAGGATAAAGTCAGCAGCACTTACATGCAAAACAAGTTTTAATTAGCAAGAGATATGAGAGGAGAATGAAAAGGCTCTTGGATTTGTTCAAAGGAAAAGGAATGTTGGGTCCATCACCAAGCAGTCAAGGAAAGCATGTGGCAGAGATCCTTGGAGCCATGTTTGCTTGTATCCATATAAAGGCAGGTGTAGGGTCAGCAGACAGCTCCAAAATTCATTTTAACAGGGAAATGGCTTTCAGACTGGAGCAGGAGACAAGAAGAGTTAAAAAAAAAATTAAGCTGGCAGAGATTGAGGAAAGTCTCAGGAGAGTGATGAAAAACCGGGCAGAAATGTCGCTGAGCCATCAGCACTGCTCTTTGGGAGCTCATGGAGGCCAGCAGCAAGGGCAAGAAATCTTCATATCTTTAAGTAAAAAAACCCAGGAGCTGTAGGCAATCAGCTCAGCTTCAATCACTGGGAAGATACTAAAACAAACGATGAAACTATCATAGCTTGTAAGGCCCGGGAATTTAATAAAGTGAGAAAAAAAAACCCCATCCACCACCAACACGAGTTTGTCAAGAACAGATCATGTCAAACCAACCTAATTTCCGCCTTGACAGGATAACTAGACTTGGTGGATAAGAGGAAAGCTGTAGACATGATATACCTTGACTTTAATAAGGCTCCTGATGCCAGTCCCACGTGGCACCTCTGAGGAAAGTTGAGGAAGCACGGATGGATGTAATCGCTGGGGCTGGGGCAGAGGGGAGGAGGGATAACAGCCTGTTGACAAAGCGTTCTCAAAGAGTGCTTATCTATTATTTACAACCATGCCAGGAGGGCAACCTACAGCAGGATTCCTCGGGGGTCTGTCCAGCCCTGCTCTCTCCAACATTTACATTTAACTGCTTGTGTTACAGAGCCGGGAATGCACTGATTAAAATTTGGAGATGCCCAGCCAGGAGGAGAGGGGCTGGAAGGGTTCCCAGGGTAGGACCAGAATCCCAAATCTCCTCTGGAAATGAGCAATAGGAAACCCAAGATGGACAATCCAAGGTGTGATACACTTAGAGAGAAAACATTGAACATGTGAATAAAAAGGACAGGAAAAACCTAAAGAACTGGGGTGTTAGAGCTGCCCACAAATTATGGAGGATTCAACCAGGCTACAGAAGATGGCAAATCTTAACAGGAGTGTTGTAAAAAGAACAAAGGAGAATCGTTTTGCTCCACTTGGTTTAATGCAAGGGCTCAGCTGCAGGACTTCATCCTGACCTGCAACCCAGGCTCTCAGAAAGGCAAAGGTCAAGTCACTGCAACTTAACACATTACCACCTCCCACTGACCCGTGCTGGCACTTTGACTTCTTTCCCTGCACATCTGGCTGCCCTGAGCCTGCAGCTGGAGGTTCCCTTTCTTCTCAGATCAATACAAAGTGCGTTTGCCACAGTGCAAGACACACATCTCTAATCGATGTGCAGCAATTGATTGCACGTCCCAGCCGGGACGAGCCGGGGTGGATCCATGGAATAGCAATGAAACGGGTGAGAGATGCAGACAGCTCCAGGGAAAGATGAAAGACACCGGGGTTTGCTTTGTCACTAAAAGAGAAGATTGAGTAAGAATTGATAACTCTCTTCCCTTACATAAATATCACACAAAGCAGGAGAATAATTATTTGTGTGTCCTTTCAAAGAGACAGAAGAAGAAAACACTGATTTGCAGCAGGGATTTTGTTTGGGAACTCGGAATAACTCTGAGGGTTGTGAAGCCCTTGCAGAAGGGCTGTGTCACCAGAGGGCAGCTCAGGTGCCCATAGAGCAGGTCCCACATGTGCCCAACTCCAGTGGAGGGTGAAATCAGCTAGGATCCACCCAGCCCGAGTCCCACAAAGGTAATTCGTCACCAGACAGACATAGGAACCTCTCAGGGTCCACAAAACTGTTGCAGCAGCATAAAATCTGGAGCACAGACAGTGGGAAGTGCAAGTCCTCTCTGTGACATCCAGGAGAACTGTCTGAGAGCTCCTGCTCACCAGTGGGAGCAAGGGCTCCACGTCTCAGACAGTGTGACCCCACAAATCACAGCAAGACACACTCAGCACTTTTATTCTTTATTGTTACAGTTCAGACAGCTCCATTATTTATCCAGATTACTTATTCATGTTCCATTTCCAGGGACAACCTGCTCCAGTGGATAGAGCGATCGTTGCCTCTCCCCTCCGCTCTTCCCCAGCTCTTGTCCCACTTTATGTGGTTTTTGGACACAGCACTGTTTGTGTAAGAGCATTGACTTTAGCTAGAGAATCATTCCATCCATCCCAGGCCCTCTCCTGCACTGCTCAAGGGTTCTGACAAGGGGAGAATTGAAAAAGCACAGCCCAAAATGACAGCTCAGCCTCAGACAGTGACTGACAGAAGCACTGAAGGTTTCCCAAGGCAACTCAATCAGAACAGGCTCTCTGGCCATCGTTAGAAGCTAAACCAATTCAGATAAATATCACTCCTACCTGGAGGGACAGCAAGGGCTCTTCATTAAGAGGAAGGTGGCAGCTGGCCTGGATTAAACAGAGCTATCCAATGTATTTCCATATATCACCCTCGTTTCAAGGCTGCATCTCAGAGGGCACAAGGACCTTTATATTTTTGCAAAGATTTGAAGGGTGAAAGGTTATCGTGATGTGCTGTCTCCAAGCTCAGATCACACCCTTTGCTCTCAGGTCAGACCCCATGCACAACTCTACCTCCCACACAAGTGCCCTTCACCCCAGCTGGGTGGGATTGATGGCTCCTGAAGCCATCCAGACCTGGGAATCACATCCTCCTTCTGTTGGGGAGCTCAATTTCCTTGTCTGAAGCACTGACATTAAAATTTCACCCCCGTGAGAAAGCATTTAGAGGAGAAAAAGTATTTGTAAGGGCAAAATATATTAGTGCCAGAACTTGTGACTGCTCCTCTGCCAATCCCCCAGGTGGATCCTGCACCTCCAGGAACCATCAGCATCAGCTCAAACCCACATCTGCAACATCTGTCCTCTCCACCATGCCTCCCTGTGGCAGGCACAATTTCCCCAGGAAAAAAACTGAGGTGAAAGGAATTAAAAAAACCCCTCAGAGGGAGTGAGCAAACTCCCTCACAAAATGCTTAACTTGTGAAATCAGGGAAGGGTTCTCCAAGGAGCAGCCGCCTAACGAGGCTACAGACAGCCCTGCAGACACACATTCCTGACTGCCAGACAGCAGGGCCTGCACCCCCAAACTGAGCACCTCAGAGACATGGCAGAGAGGCACTGAACAGAGTCAGAAAGGACTCATGGAATCACAGAGTGGTTGGAGATGGAAGGAAAGTTACAGCTCATCTCATCCCACCCCCTGCCATGGGCAGGGACACCTTCCACTGTCCCAAGCTGCTCCAAGCCCCATCCAACCTGGCCTTGGGCACTGCCAGGGATCCAGGGGCAGCCACAGCTGCTCTGGGCACCCTGTGCCAGCCTTGCCCACCCTCCCAGGGAACAATTCCTTCCCAATATCCCATCCAGCCCTGCCCTCTGGCAGTGGGAGCCATTCCCTGTGTCCTGTCCCTCCATCCCTTGTCCCCAGTCCCTCTCCAGCTCTCCTGGAGCCCCTTTAGTCCCTGGAAGTGGCTCTGAGCTCTCTCTGGATCCTTCCCTTCTCCAGGGGAACACTCCCAGCTCTCCCAGCCTGGCTCCAGAGCTTGGAGCATCTCCTTGGCTGAGCCAGAAGCATTTTCAGCTCAGAATACCAACTGCAGCAATTTTTAGGGATTTGCTCGGTATTTCACCACTCTTACTTATATCCTTATAAAAATCACAGGGCAAAAGCACAGACAGAACCATCTGTGAGAGACACAGATCAGAGACATCCTCCCATGGCCATCACTGACCTCCCACCACCACCACTGCCAGTTCCTCACCTAGCAGCAGACACCCACTCTCAGGTCACTTGAAGAGAGCTACAACAAGTGCAAAGTCCTAAGAAATCCCATTTTGAGTGCATGAACACCCCCAGCTCCAACTTCCAGCCTCTTCTCTGAGCTGTCCTTTGAGGTGCAGAGCAGCTGAGAGATGCTCTAATCAGTGCAGCTAATTTCAAACGGTGTGAGGACCATGTTATGCCTTGGGATAAATGGGGAAGGCTGCCATTGAAGTAAAAGAGAGCTAGGCACTTCAGAAGCTGGAGTTTGGCCTCGAAAATAAAAGAAGCCACTAAAACTCAACTATTAAAGCGCATTTAAAAACATAATAAGGCAGATTAGCAATCAAACCGAGCAGCTCACTGGGGGACTGATAAGTAGGGAGGGTTCTAGAGGCACATGTCACCACTAAAAAAAGGCCAAAAAAGCCTTGTTTAGAGTAAAAATGACTTTTGATCCAAAAAAACAGTATGGAAATGCAGTTTTTTCTCATGCATTTTCCATGAGAGAACAAGCCCAATCAGCCTTGTTTTAAGCAGAGATGCCGAAGCTCCCACCTGGAGAGTTCTGCACTGGGAGGGACAGGAAATTGCCTGGTGACTCAGTACATGACAACCTTGTGCCTCTCCTGGATATTCAAAGCACTTTTGACTCATTCAGGGAATCACTTGACCCAACCCCATCCCAACTTCCTGAACTATGCAGTGAAGGAGCTGTGAAAGTGCTGCTCCTTCTCTAATCCTCCTGGAATTGGCTCTGGGGAGTTCATTTGCTCATTAAAACAGCCATGAAGGAGGAACTTTTATCCTAAAACATGGAGTAGCCACTGGGAGGAATCAGCTTTAGGAATGGGCTGGAGGAAGGTATGTGCATGGTGGGGGAGAATGGGGAGAGCTCAGCCTTTTCCTTCAAAGATTTTCTCAGCAATTCTCCATGCAAAAACCTCTGAGACAGCGATGTGTTGAGCTGCAGAGGCTGAAGCTCTTGTTGCTACAACTCCAAACCTCTCACTGCCTTCAGACTGAGGGATCAATCCAGGCTCTGACACCCATCAAGCTTCCATGTGCCTGGAGCCCACCAAGGGATGACCCAGGGCCAGCTCCTCTGAGATCTCCTTCTGTCTCACACTCTCCTGAGCTCTTGACTTTGCAGAAATCATCCTGCCCAAGACTGCTCTGCTGAGTTATTCCCAAGCAGATTCAATGGCTGGATTTTGTCTGGAAAGGTTTAAAAATAGAAGGTATCTCTTCATCATCTACAGTAACCATCTTACAGAGAAGGGGCAGGCGGCTCATGCTCGACCCAAATTCCACATGTATTAGTCCAAAACGTGGTTCAGGTTTAAATTAAATTTAAATTAAATCTCTAAAGTCTCTGTAGAACTCAAAGGACACATCCCCCATGCCACCAAACCATTTTATGGTGTCAAAAGCAGCAGGTGATCAGCATCAGAAGGTGCTCACAGTGCCAGGGCTGGAGCTCAGTGGTCCAGGGAAATAGGGTGGGACATCCTCCTCCCATGGGGTCTGGGGTGGAAAGGAGTAGATCCCTCCCTGTCGATCCCTTCCAGCTCAGGATATTCTGTGATTCCATGATAACCACAATCAGGATCCCTGTCAATCTTCCCAGCACAGTCTGGGTGGCTTTTCCAAGCTGATCCCCACACCCAGCACATCCCACGTTCACAGGGTGCTCAGCTCCCTCAAAACATGGGGTGCTCAAGCCTTATCACCTCAGCTGGGGTCAGGGAAACTGAAAACACAAGTGTATAATCCTTTCACGAGTTAATTAAAGCACCCATCCACCCTTCATTCAAACCATCAGCCATGGCTGTTTACAATTAATTATTTGGAACCAAATCAAACAAACAAAGAGAAGATAGAGGGAGAAGAGAGAAAGCCAAGCAGAGCTAGGGCACTCCTGCAGTAGGGCAACATCAGGGCTCATCCCTGCTTCCCAAAGCAAGGCATAACCCCTTTTAGCCAGCACAAGGGGTGCTGGAGGTGAGGACCCTGCTTTAAGTCGGGTGTTACCTCGAGCTGCCTCTGTGACCTTGGGAAAAGCTCCCTGTCTGTCCTGGCCTCACTGCCAGCCCCTCACGCCATGACCCACCACTGTGCTGCTCCCTGCACACCCTCCTTTGCCCTTGAAGTGTGAATAAACCACAAATAAATGATTTACACAGCACAAGAGCTCTCTGGTGAGGAACTTGCGTGGGCAGGAGCCAGCACTTCCATCCCTGACCTAGTCCCAGCCCCAGGACCTTCAAAACATCTGCAAGACCTCAGGTGAGCTGAGGACAGACCTTTCCACCTGCACAGAAAGGCTGGGAAGGGCTCCTGAATATTGCAAGGAGGGCAAGCAGCTCTCCTCCTGCTCCAGTGGAGGCTGGCTCCCAGCTGAAGCTCTCTGCCCTAGTTTATCTCCTCTTTTCCACGATCACTCTCCTTGCTGAAAGCTTCATTTCAGTGCAGGTATGCGAGGGGAGAAGGGGAGGTGGGGATCAGGGAACCAGCCTTCCTTTTCTCTTCTTATTTCCCTTGTATTTCCTTCCCCCTCATTTGCTGCACTCCATCTCTTATCCCCAGCCCCCATCTCCTCCATGCCCTCTCTGCTCCCCATCAAGACAAGGTTTAATGTCCTTCCATCTCTTCCTGGGTAAATTGCAGCGGGTCTGCCGGCTGCTCGGGTGGAACACACTGTTTTATATGCGCCATAAAGGGAGAGAACTCTGTAAACAATATTATTTTTAATAAAATCCAAGTCTTTGGCAGGCCAGCTGCTTTTGTGTCTGTCTTAATTTAATCAGACGATCAGCTCTCTCAAGCAGCAAGAGGGAATGAAAAGCATTAGCAAGGAATCAGGGAACTGGTGAGGAAGAGACATGATTTCCATCAAGGGTTTTCCAGCCCAGTGTGTTGCTATGAGAGCAGGACCAACTTTTCACGAAACAGATTCCCAAAACAACTTTGTCAAGGTGCAGGAAGGACATGGGCACGTCTGAGCATAACACTCACCCTAGTGCTTGAGAAAGAGCTGCTATGGGCAATGAATAAACCCAGGGTTAAGGATATTTCCAGTCAGAGCACACCACTGTGGCACTGGAAGGTGTCTGACATAGCCCACGCTCCCTAGAATGGGAATTCTGCCCAATTTGGTGACCTCCAATGTTTGTACCCAGGTACAGCCACCCAAACCAGCATCCATCAGCTCCCTGTTAACAGCCAAAGCCCAAACCAGCCCTGTCTGACAGGTTTTTAGTTGAAAATCAAATCTATGCAAGGACAGTACAAGGGATTAAATACGAAAATCTGCAAATATATCCCCAAAATCCAGTCAAGGCTGGATCCAAGCTGGACCCAGGGTAAAAGCTGTCTCCAAGAGGGAAGGGGAGGAGATGGTGTTGGCAGCTGGAGCCAGGGGAGAGGAAGAGCAGCCCTGAGCCACCCCTGACGTGCAGCATGGTGAGCAGCAGCTGAGTTTGAAAGGTGTCACTTACAGACAGCCAAAACCTGGCAGAAACAGCTGATTTTGTGACACTTCTGTTCTTCAAGACCAAGCAACAGCCAGCGAGCATCTGCTGTGGGCAGACAGCTCCTTTCGCTGCTCCAGAGCCTCTGAGCCAGCAGCCTCAACACTTGGCCGTGATGTCCTCTGAGCCTAAACCATTCCAGATGTGATTCCTGCCTCCTTCTCATAACTCTTTGGGGGATTTTTGGCAGCCAGAGCAGCCCAGAGCAGAGGACAGGACTCCCCTGCTATGGGACTGATCAAGGGTTCCATTCTTCCACTCAAAGCCACAAATTCTCCAGAATAAAAATCCTCCAAAATCTGAAATAATAAAAACTAATTACAAAGTAAACAAATTAATTGATGTTTACTTGTTTACACAGTCATCAAAAAATTGTTAATGACTTAACATGTATTTTTAAGATACTAAAACATGCTAAGGCACAGCCATAAATATCCCCAGTAAAGCAAACATGGTGCTCGGCACTGCAAAGGAACTAAAATTAGTATTTAATTACAAGAAATCGCTTGAAGTTCTTTTGCTACCATTAATCACTTTCAATTATGAATGTAATTATAAGTCATCTTTTCTCTTTGGGTGGTCGCTGCTGGGACCTGAAGCGGTGACCCCGCACTCCAGAAGAGAGAACCCCACTTTGCTCACCAAATTGACAACTCCTCACCAGCTGGGGGTCCAGAGGATGGATCAATTAATGCCTTCATCAAGTTCCTGAGGAGCCAAGGGCGTGCAAACAACGAGAGGGTGAGGGGGAAGATTGAGTTACTGCACCCCCTCTGCACACACCCATGGCAGAATCAGAAATTGATGTGAAAAACAGACCATCCTCAGATCATTAAAGGCTCAGATGATAATGTTATCTCTTGCCACGAGGCAAATCAAAGCCTGGAGAGTTCCTTCCCTGCGACAGGGATGGCTGCAGTGGGGACACGTGGCAGCTCACTCCGTGCAGGCAGTGAGTGGAGAGGAGGGCACAGCCAAAATCTGGAACCCTCCACTCCCCACTCCCCATCCCCTCCTGGCTCTGCCCTCCCCTCCACCCGGGTTGCAGCACGGTCAGCATCCCCTCCTGGCAGTTAAAGATGGAGCATGCTCGCTGCAGAGGGGGTTTTCAGCTATGGATCAGTTCTCAGGGGAATCTACATCAGGAATCTGTGAAACATAATTAAGAAAAGCAAATTTATTAGCCATAAGCGCTGGTTTTTTTTATTTTTTTTTTTTTTTCTGAAGGAGGTGGCACTTTTCTTCTGGGCAACTTGCAAATCAAAAATAAAGAGCTGAAAACTCCCTCTCTGCTCAGTGCTCAGCCTTCTTCATCAGCTCAGGCTCCACTCGAAGAGTTTGGGATGTGGAATTCAAGCCCTCACTGCAGGCAGTCAGTGAAATAAATCCTTATATGGAGGCAGCTGCTGGCAGAGCATCTCCAACCTGGGGCACCCCTGATAACCAGGACACCCCACCATGAACTGCTGCCTTGACTGCCCCCAAATCCCTCCAGCCTCACAGCCTGCTCCTGGCACTGCACAGCACCAAACAGGACCAAAACAAAGAAGACAACGTGGAACATCCAATGGAAACGTTCCCTTTTGGTTCCCTTGGTACTTCTTCACAGGGAATGTGATTAGACTGCCCTTATCTTGGTGGGAACAGTTGTTAGCAATAATGAAATCATCCAGTCCTTTTCTTTTTGAAATCCAGCCACATCCTTTGGCTCCAGGAAACAGGGGCAGTGACATGTGCTGTTTTCATAAAAAGCCACAAGGCAACATATTTCATCGCAGTAAATTCCCTTCCCTCAAGTGAAGAGCGAAGAAGGAGAGAGGTTTCAAGGACGAGAAAAGTTTCAGCCAAAAGAAGGGGCTGAGCTGAACTTCTGCCCATCTGACACTTCCCAAGAAGTTGGCTCTTCACAGCCTGAAGAAGTCTGGATGACGACAACCCCTGTTGCTTTTGTCTCTCTCCTTCTGCCTCAGCTCCTGTGAGGATAAGAGCACTGTGCACTGAATTTCCATGCATGAACTCCAGGAAGGTGACTCTCTAGGAGGGAAAGCCCAGCCTCTGGAGGATGGACACTCCTCTCCATGTGTTGGCCAAGAGTCCAAGGAGGACTCATGCCAAAACCTCCAGATGTTTCTCCCAACAGCTACTCGTGACCTGCTTGGAGTCAGGACTGCTCTTTCCAGGTTGTAAATCAAGCCAAACTCACCCTCACCTCATCCCCTTGGACTCTCCCCAATTCCCTGCTGAGGCTCCCTCTCAGCCAGAGCTCAGCCCAGAGGATGACAGAAGACCACGGTGCCACTCGAGTGGACAGCACACTTGGGTGTTGTGCCTCAGCACCTGAATTAACCAGACCCCATCCTGTGCTGCCTCCTAATTAGCAGGCAGGATTCCACCCTCCTCTGGTCCTTGGCTGAGTCCCCCCTTCCCTCTGCTCCTCCTTATTCTGTTCACTGAGCTAATTGCCAGGCGCCTGCACCCTGGGTGTCTGCTGCTGTTGGAGAAGATTAGTATTTTTACAGAGGGGGAAAAAAAGATTAAAAAAAAAGATTGTGTTTTTTAAAGCAGATGAAAGGAGAGCCCAAGGAGATGTGCATTTGACTCTCAAACATGCTCCTTCAAGTCTCCCTCAGCAGTACTTAAAGGCGTTTCCAAAGCAAGACTTTATGAATGCTAAATGAACCCAGCGCCTTGTTCCTCTGTCACAAGAAAAGGAAAAAAAAATATCTTTTATATACAATATTTCCTTTATGGCTGACACCATGCATCACATGTTGCTACCACTCCAGACACTGATGCTGACCTTCACAAAGTCACAGGGACACCACTGGCTCCCTGGGCTGGAGCAGCACACAGCTGGGCAGGGTCAGGGAGCCTGGCTGGATCCAGTGGATTCATCTGCTGCTTCCCAGGAAGGGCAAGGTGTGAGCATCACAAATGGAGAAATGTTCAAAGTCTTGCTTTCCATCACTGTGATCTTGGATGACCCAGCCAAACCGGGGATGCTGGCTGATGTATCACCCTCCAGAAAGGTTTCTGAGGATGCAGCTTGGTCAAGATGGGATGGGAATGATGAACCAAGAGGGAGAGAGCAGCAGCCCAGCAAGGCAGAGAGACACAGGAGAAAACACCCTCTGACTGCCCAGCCATGAAACCCATCTGTACCAGCACCTCTGCTTCACCAAGGGGTGCTGGTGGGGTCCTCACTTGGCTGTCCTGCACCCAAACTCTCCCCAGTTCCAAAAAGGAAAAGCATATCAATGCATCCAAAGCCATCTGGGTGATCCAGCCAAGGCCACCCAACACCTCCTAATGGAGCAAACAGCCCAGCCCAGTGCCAGGACTGACCCCACCATCCTCACTGTGTGGATTTCCAGCAGCACCACCTTTCCCTACCTGTGAAACAGGGAAGTGCCTTTAGCTTCTCACAAAGCACTCTGAGAAGCTTGTCCATGCTCTAAGGGAATCACCCACCCAAAGGAAGTCTTGGGAGATTTAATTAGCTGCAGTCTGTGCTGTTTGAGCTTGTTAGGTGCTATATAATTGCTAAATATTATTATTATCTCTGCAGGTACAGCAGTTTGTTAGGATAATGATAGTGATTGACATTTCCCTGGCATCTTTCATCCCAACCAGATCCCATTTTACTCTATTATAAGACACTGTTCTGCCTTGACTCTCCATATGTCTCCAAACTGTCAACAGGATCATAACCAGCCCAGCGTTGCCAAAAGAAATAAAGGCAAAGTGGCTCATGGAAGTTCATGGGATGTAGCACAAGCTGAGCGAGTTCAACTTTATGTTCAAGAACTCAAGTTGCACAGGTAGGTGTGGTGTAGACAGATCTCTACAGGCTCTACTTGAACATCAGCATGGAGTAAAACTGCAAGAAGTGGTCCTGGAAGCCACCACAGCACCCAAAAACTTCCCTTGTCCATCCCCATCGCCTTTTCCTGGCAAGCAGCAGTGGGCATCATAACCCAACCACCAACATGAAAAATACATCCCAGGGACAGCAAAGCAGAGGGGCCACCGAGTGATTAATGGGAGGCTATCAGTTTGGGATAGGTCTCTAAATTCTCATTAAGTCAGGTGCTGAGGCATCGCACATTAATCCAGAACATTTCCCCTTCGGCCCAAACAAATAAATAACTCGTGTATAATTCAGGGAGAACTGGGTGGGGCCATCTCTCCCTCTCTCTCCATCTCTTTCCAACTAACCAGTGAATAAAACATCGCCCACAAATCTATTAGGCTAATTTTAAATCCTGACAATTTAGCAGCACTTCAGCAAGATAAGAGCCATTTATTAAAAGCCACAGTTCATTAAGCCAAATGCTGCTGGCGTATTTACTCAGAGAAACGGGGCTGGGCTCGGCTCTCACCCAGACCAGAAGTCTCCAAAGGAGCAGGAGTGATCCTATTTCACCCAAAAAGAGAGGCCAGCATGAATCTTTGCCCACCTCGAGCACACATGGGGCTGTGCATCTTCCCACCCAAGGAACTGGGTGTCCGTGCTGCCTTTGCCCTTCTTGGATGAACACAGAGCAGGAATCGTGGGAGGCTCTGCAGCTTTGTCAGCTAGAGGTGTGAGAAGTCCCCACAGCTCACATGGGGCCATGCTTTGCAGCAGCACCACACCGTGGGACTGTTCCCAAAAGGATCAACACCCCAGTCTGGATCAGGATTGCACTGCTTTGGACCCATTCCCATTGGTGGCAGGCACAGATTGACTTTGGAGAGGGATGATTGCTTCCAACCACAAGCCAGGAGGGGGCTACTGAAGAGGAACTGCTGCTTGCCAAAGGCACCAGATTGCACCCAGAATTTTTCTCCATCCCAGCTGCCTCTTGACATCTCTGCTGATGCCCTCTGCTGTGACCATGACAGGGGTGCTTTGGGACTCATGAAAAGGGCTGGAGGCTCCCAGGCCACGGGCAGGAAAGAGATGGACTCTCCAAAGGGAGCAGCCCTGCTCTCTGGGAACTGGGGTTTCTGTTAACCTTCACAAGGGATGAGTTGGATGCTCCACCCAACCCAAGACACCACAACTTAAAAAGCCAAGCTATGCATGAGCCCACCTCAGACCTCAAAAATCTGCCCAGCTAAGATGTGCCCAAGCACAACCTGGCAGAGCAGCCATGGCCTTGGCAAGCTCTGTGCCAGCATGGATAAGTTTATTCCACTAGGGAACCACGTGCCACATGGAACCAGAGGATTTTTAAGGTCCCTTGCGAGCCAAGCCAGTCCAGGATTCTCTGATCCTGTGGTGCCCAGCAGCACAGGAGGCAGAATGGTGAGGGGCTCCGTGGCAGCTGGGATGGAGCCAGAGGGAGGGAGCTGTGCCAGCATCGCTGCGAGGAGCCGGCGGCAGAGGGCAGTGCAGAAATCCCATCTGGCAGAGTTTGTGAGTGTAATTCATTCCAGCGGGAGACATCCAAGAGACTTTATCAAGTGCAATTGTCCCACTGCGCCTTTCACCTGCACACACTTGCAAGACAGTCTGGAGTGACTACAGAGTATCCCTTTACAGTCAGAGCTGAAAGGAGCATTATAAAGGTGAATTAACATTTAAAAAGAATGTAAAAAACCCAGAACTGTTCTAATGATGATTAATGGGAAGCTATAAGGGAGGCCGTGACCTCCTGGTGTCATTAAATGGATTGGCAGGTTTCTGAGCATTAATTATAAATAGCCACAGGAGTTTGAGTGCTTAGCAGAACGATGATAAATCCATGACACAGGAGCAGGGACAAGGAGCCAGGAGCGTGGGGGAACACGTGCCTGTGTGTGCACACAGCTCAGCATGCCAGGGAACATGGGCCTGCATGTGTGTCACACACAGTAAAGAGGCAGGAAGCCAAAAAAGGTGGAAACGAGTCCGTCTGAGGATACTGCTGTGTTTGGGTGGATAGAGAAATGAGTAAATGATAAATTAGGCACTGCCAGTCAATCACATTTTCTAAATGTTTTATATCCCAAAAGCTATAAAAGCAATATTCCTTTCTGGCCTTATTGGAGCCATTTCTGGAAGGCAATCACATCTGTTTCCTCAGGGATTTGAGCTGAACTGTGCCTTGGCTTATTTTTTTTTTCCTTGCCTTTTTTTTTCCCCTCCCCTTCCTATTTACTCTCTAGGCTGTTACCAAAGCAGGGTCAGAGCATGCATACAAATAGGGAGGAGGAGTGAAAAACAAACAGCCCTGAACCAGTGATGAACAGACAAGAAGTGGCTGCAAACTTCTCATGGCAAAGCCACAGCTCCAGGAATCACGAGCCACACAGATTTTGGGTCGGGCAGTTCCCACGTCAGCATTTCCTTTGCTTTAATGTGCATCATTCCACAGTTGCATTGATAATCTGGAGATCTGCATCCCGGGGCACTGCTGAGCATCACCTTGGGTGTGCTGAGCCACCCAGCCTGCCTGGGATTTGTGGCACTGCACAGTTCTGTTCCAAGAGCCCTTAGAGACACACTCATGGATTAAAGCCCAAATCCCTCTCTGCATCCCACAGGGGCCCAGAGCCACAGCCACGGAGGTACATCTGCTCCCTAAAGCACAAGGTGGGGTTCTGCAGGAGCTCCTGGGAAAGAAAGGATCAGCAAACTATCAGAGGCTGCAGATGGAGGTCAGAATAAACAGGGGGTGAATGGAGCAAGGACCTGAGGCTCGTTAATGAGCTCTGCCAGTCAAGCACAGTGAGTGCACAGGGGAAAGCTCCTCTCGCTGCCAACAGCAGCAATACAAGGCTCCGGGTGAGTGCCAAAGGGGCAGTCCCATCCCTGGGCATCCAGACACCCCCCTTAGCATCCAGGAGAGGCTGACCTGGCACAGCTCTGCCCTCACCCAGCTGAGACAGCAGCACCCAACCACAGAGCATTCCCACTGGGATTGGGATCCCCATTTCCTCCACCCCCTCTCTGAACTGCTGTTTTATTTCTGCCCACTCTATAGGGAAGCAAAAGCACAAGCCAAACCCACACCCACCACTAAAATTTAAAATATTCCTGTTTAGATTTAAGTCTCATTACCATGCTGGGCCCTCCTGTATTATTTCAACTGATTGGAATATGGTGGCAAAGGAATAAGTTCTCCATACAATTTTCTTCTGATCCTATTAGTTGCAATACAATTACAGTGAATACATCAATTCTTCGTCCCAGCAGCTCCTGGAAAGAGCCACCTATTAAAAGCTGGCTTATTAATGGAATTGTACATCCAGGATTAATCGGGCCACGTTGGCTATTTCCATTTCTCACTCCACAAGTGCTTTTGTTTGCTTAATAGGCTGAAGTAACTTGAGAATGACACAACTTAGAGCTTCCCCATTTGCTCTGCATATCGCCAGCAAATTTAATATCACTTTCCTTGCTAGCATCTCTCTGGGATAAAACCTGGCACGTGCTGCCAAGGAAATCCACCCTGCAGGGTGGGGAGGGGTAGAAGGGGATTTCTGCCTTTGGCAGAGCCAACTAGGGGAAATTCCTCATTGGCCCAAGGCTTTAAACCTAAAGGGAAATCGCAACACCAAAAAAATTTGCCAAACCCTGCTGGATGAGAGCCACTGGAATATCATCCCATGAGCAGCTCACAAGCTTCCCAAAGCCCCTCAGAGCATCACCCCCTGCCCAATTTGATGGGGAGGGTCCCCTCTGGCCCTCCCTAGTCCCTACCCAGCCAATCCCAACCACAGGAAGCCAGTCCCATTCCCCAGCATCCTCCCTGCACTTGGAAGCAAGGGCGCTGTTTCCCAGCACAGATATTCCTGTGGCAGCAAAGTCACTGCATGTTGAAGCACAGTAATATAGTATGACTTTTCCCTTTAATGGAATTTTTCTAGCCCACTAGGAAAAAAAAGACTCCATTAGCCATACTACAAAGGCTCCTACTTATTAGTATTTTAGAACAGCGGCAAAAACATTTCTTGAATCTAATTATTGCTGACAAATATGAAAATTGAAATCAAAGTTAAATTTTCAGCTACAGTGCCTCATTCGGCCGTGGCTCGCCCGCTCCCAATGATTGCATCAACACATTTATTCTGCTGAGCAGGCTCCCAGATTGGGCCCCCCCATTCCCTGCAGCCCACCCCTCCATCTTCAGAGGCATTAACTCTGACATATTCATCTCCACAGCCAGGCCACGGAACCAACTTCATGTTTACCAGTTGTACAAGGCCGATGGATCGGAGGGAGGCTTCCAGGGGTGGAGAGGAAGGGAATAGAGCTTGCTGCTTGAAGAAGAAAGGGATACAACTTGCTGCTTTTTTTGTTTCCCCTTCTTTTTAGACATTTATTGTTATTTATTTCCAACTTCGCTGTCTCCCATCCCCTCCCAACCTGATCTCCAAAGACAGAGGATGTGGAAGGGAGGGGAGGATGGAGAGAGAGGGGAAATAAGAAAAAAAAAAGTCTTGTCAACATATTTCCTTTCTCCCACCTCCCCCCAACATACTGTAAAAATCAATCCCCTTTGTCATTTTGCTCTGCTTGTGTGAATGTTTAATGGCTGTCGAGGGAGATAATGATTGCTGCTAGGAAATTCATTTCAGATTTGCTATTTATAAAGTACTTGGTGCTCAGGTGGGAAATTAACATAAGGAAGGGGGAAAGGGACCGAACCAGGGAAAAAAAAGAGCAGCAGGAGAGGAGGGATGAGATGCTGCAGGGCTGGTTGGAAGGGGATGGAGCCCAAAGAGAACCTGCATCTGGTCCCACCTCTCCTGGGACAGAGGGAAAAGGTTTGCATGAAGCAAGGATGGCACTGCCAGCCCCTTCCCACCCATGGATGCAAGGACATGGCGCCAGGATTGTCCTCCAAGTGCCTGGAGGCTTCATCCCCCAAAATCCAGACTGCCAGCCCCAGCAGCACCAATGCTTTGTGCCCCTCATCTCTTTGGATTAACCCCAAACCTCCTCTGAGTCCCCTCTCCCCCCAAAGCCATCAACCTGTTGCCACACGTGGTATTTTTGAATCCCGAGGGAATTCCCAACTGTGGTAAAGCCAGATCCTGCAGCAGGAACGTTGCTAATTCCTTGTCTCAGAAGTTGCTTTTCACTTTCTGATTTTTCAATAATAGGCTTGGTATGAATCCCTTAAGCTTCTGAAATAAGCTGAAAAACGCTTTTCCAGCCATTTACATAAACACAAGTGGATCAGAAGGAATAATCATAGTTTATGCATTATTTGGGGGCTTTGGAGATGGTTTCTAATGTGGTGTCAGGTTTAGAAGCCCAAAGCATACAATGGGAAGCGTCGACGTGCAGAAAAGCGGCACAAAAAGTAAACAATAAATAATAGACGGGTTTTTTTCATGTTGTCTTCAATGACAAGGCGGTTTTGGCTCCACCACCACCCCGGCCTCTAATGGATCACGGATCCTGCTCCTGCCAGCTTTGTTCCAGAAAGGCCTTCATTAAGAGAGATGTCACTCATCCTAAATCCAAATTCACCTCATGCCAGCCAGCCCTGCCGCTCTCCTGTGCCTTGGCCTGTTATCAAAAACCCCAGTGCTGGCTTTGGGAATAGACTTTGGAAAACTAAAAGTCTAACAGAGGCACCCTCTGATCTCTAAATACCATCTGTCCTGTAGAAAGGGAATAAAGGCTAAAACCACCCAAACCAACCCAGGAACTAAGTGCTATTCACCAGACAACTCCTCTAAGAGGGGAAAAAAGCCTCAAACACTGAAAAAAAAAAAAAAAAAGAAAGAGAATATTATGGTATTAATGAACCTTGCTTTGCTCTGAGGGCCTGTCACGCTTCCAGTGAGGCGGGTCAGGTTTGGCTTTCAAACCAGTTCTTTAAATCAAGAATTCTGTTTCTGGTAAAATGGAAACATTAGCAAAGGATCTGTTTTGAAGAAATAACAATACAAAATGGAACAAGGCTGGAGATTCCAGGCTCTTTGATACCGCTGGAACACGGCCTTCAGAGCTCATTTTTTTTTTTTTTTTTGTTTGAAATCACTTCACAAGTTTGTACATAAAGCTTCAGCGAGCTCCGAAGAAAATGCTTCAAAAATCAATCCTTACTTTTCCCAGAATTTACTTTCACTGGGAATTTGTGATTGTTCTTCTTTTTAATTTCATTTTGGAATTAGAAAAACCTGAAACATTCTGCTTCGTTTCCAATATTGCACAATTTCCTGTGGTATTTCCCACTCCTTAACAGCTGCTCTCACCCACTGTGAGTCACTGGAGGACACGAACCAGCCCTATGGACTGAGCATTTGTGGTTTTCCAACCTAAGCCAGGGTTTCCAGGATCAGCAGTGTGCAAGAAAAATACAAAATACACCATCCCCTCGAGGCCAGCTTGGATGGGGGTTGGAGCAACCTGGTGTAGTGGAAGGTGTTCCTGCCCATGGCAGGGGGTGGAATGAGATGAGATTTAAGCTCCTTTCCAACCCAGACTGTTCTGGGATCTTTTTCTCTAATTTCCAAAAAAAAAAAAAAAGGTAAAAAACCTGATGAGAACCCAACCCCATCCTTCCTCCAAGCCAGAGCCAGCACTGCTGCAGCAGTGAGCACTTGGTGTGAGCAGAGCTCCAGAGCTCCTTGGTGCTGTGCTGGGACAGCTCAGTCTCCATCCCCATTATCCCCGTGGGACATCCCCGAGGATTCCATGCCAGCTTCCAGAGTGCTCTAAAGGGAATGCTCCGACCAGCAGGAATTCAGGCACAGTGGATGCCCAGAATCCTGACTTCCCCATGCAGCTCCTGTGAAGCATTCCAGAGCCGAGGCTCCTTTTTTTGACTGCCCTGATTAGTAAGCAAAGCATGTGGGAGGTGGAGGAAGGGAAAGTAGGGGAGGGGGGGCAAGAATGCCAAGAACCAAACGCTGTCTTTAGTGGGAACAGTCAACAGGACAAGGGGGACAGGAGGTCAATTAATTTACAACAGCTTTCAGCATTAGACATATTAACTGTTCAGAGCATCAAAAATCCGTGCTCTCCCTCCTGGCGGCAGATAACAGAGCCCGGCAAGGCAGCACCTCTGATTTATTATTAACCACGAGCAAGGTGCCTGCCTGGCAAGGAGCAGGGAGGGAGGGACTGGCTGCTCCTCCCAGCTCCTCCGGGCTGCCAGCCACGGCTCCAGATGTGCTGGGAGCACGGGGGAGGCAATGCCTGCAGGATCGCCCGTGGGAGGGATGGGGGATTGGGGTGCAGTGACAAAGGGATCACTCTTTGTCACTTCGTGATCCTGTTTTTTCATAGAATCACAGAATGGTTTGGGTTGGGAAGGGACTTTAAAGATCCTCTTATTCCCTGCCATGGGCAGGGACACCTTCCACTGTCCCAGGCTGCTCCAAGCCCCATCCATCCTGTCCTTGGACATTCCCAGGGATCCAGGGGCAGCCACAGCTGCTCTGGGCACCCTGTGCCAGGACCTCATCACCCTCACAACCAAGAATTTCTTCCCAATATCCCATCTATCCCTGTCCTCTGGCAATGGGAAGCCATCCCTTTCCTTGCTCTGTCCTCCATCCCTTGTCCCCAGTCCCTCTCCAGCTCTCCTGGAACCCCTTTAGGCACTGGAAGGGGCTCCAAGGTCTCTCTAGAGCCTTCTCTTCTCCAGGTGACCAATCCCAGCCCTCACAGACTGTTTCTTTTTTCCTATAAAAGCTTTTAAAGGCACGAAAGACTGCGTGCCAAGGTGTGGGTGCTGGCTGGCAATAGGAGACAGAAGCATGGCTTGGACTTCCACTATAAAATCCCCAAATCTGGCACCTTGCTCATTTTGGCTCCTGTTTGACACCAAGAACTCAACTCCAAGTCCAAATCACAGCTCCAAGCCTTTGCCATGAACATCAGAGAGGATCAGGTTTGGATCCTGTTGAGTCTAATGGGAGATTTGTCACTGCCCATCAAAGGAGAATGACCAGTAATGCTTAAAAAATCCCACTTCCCCTCTTCAAAGCTCTTGTCCCTTCAACTGGAGAACAAGCAAGGGAAGTTTTGCCCTTTCTTCCACTACTGAAGTTTGGGAAGCAAAGACAAATACAAATGAAGGTCTTTTTCTGGCCAAGTATTTGCTCCTCCCGTGGTGTTTCCCAGGCTGAGGAAAGCACTGTCTGACTGGAGCTTCCTGGGAAGAGCTCTCCCCATTCACTCCTGGTTTATTGTAGGAAACACCAAGCCCTGCTCTAACCTGACCTACATCTGTCATCTGATCAATTCTCTCCCCATGGGGAAAAATAAAATGGAGGAGGGAAATCACAATATGGGTATTTTTAAGTGAAAACTGCAAGAAAAATACACAAAGCAGACACTTCTAATATAAAATGTACATATCTCAGGCATGAGTCAAAGGAAGATGGAAAAACCATGAGCCAGGGTTATTGTGCTGGTCAAAATTCCTATGTGGAGAAAGGAGAGGTAGTTTTTGGGAAACACAAGGGTATCCCAAAAGTGGCTGCAGCCTCCAGAGCACCAATCTTGTCAGAGGGATGGTCCCTGGGATGGTTCAGGAGTTTAGTTTTACCAGAGGAGGTTTTTTCCAAGATCTCACCTGATCCCCTCTGCTTATCAAACTGATATTTATGTCCTTTTGATCCATGAGGCTCATCTCAAACATGGGAGAGAGAGAGCAGTCCCAACCAGCTTGGACTTCCATGGAATCCCCAAATCCAGCACCTTTGTTCATTCTGGCCCCCGTTTGAAACCAAGAGCTCAACTCCAAGCCCAAGCTGCAGCTCCAAACCTTTGCCATGAATATCTGAGATGGACAAATTTTTGTCTCCTCACGTGCCCACAGGCACCTTGTTCAATTGTTTTTCATGTCCTGAAATTTGTGTCAGCACTGACAGGACCTCACATATCTCCAGTGCACCAGGGGCTCCTAAATCTGGTGTGGTTACAACACAAACCTACTCCAGCACCTGCTCTAAGGTAACTTATTACACACAACAGACTTTCCATCTCATTTTGATTTTTGTCATTTTGCTCTGCATCTGTTGTGATGGAGATCTCTCCACCACAGCATAGAGCAACAACTTTACTCCTCCTTGTATCCTGCCAATCCTCTGCTGTGTAACCAGCTCAGCTCAGGGATGCTCCCAGGGAAGCAGCAGCAATCCACACGTGGAAAACCCCACCTGCAACTCCACCACCAAACCAAAATCCCCAGCCCCTTCCCAGCATTTTGGGTGCCATCCAGCATTCTGCACAGTGCAACTGCTTTCCAAAGGGTTCCTGTTTGCTCTGCTGCATCTTAAAATTGTGCCAGTTAATCCTCAGTGCTGGCCTGATTTCCAGAGGTGCTGGTGCCTCCTCACAGCCCCACGGGAATGACGGATGTTCAGCCACGTTCCAAACCCAGCCATGGAGCAGGCAGAGTGCATTCCCCTCCTTTTATGTACTGCATATAACTGAGTTATCTAATCATGTAGGTATTGATTATTACTGTTATTACCTATTAAATAGCTATTTTCTGCTGTTGGGGTGAATATCACGTTTTATTGACCTGCACCATAACTATTAACCACATCTAATATTTTTCCCGAGGACCAATAAATCCAGGCATTCACAAAAAGATGTCGATACATGTAATTTTTCTTATACACATTCATTAGTGCAATTACCTCCTGCACAAACTGCCAGGAGGTTTCCCCTCACCCCTCCACATCTCACAGGATGCAGAATTCCAACCCAGATCCCAAACCCTGCCCTTCCAGAGGGGAAGCACCCAGCCTCTCCTCCCTGTGGATGCATCTCTGGGTCAGATCCAGCCTTTCCATCACACACCAGCACAGCCTGTCTCACTTTGGGAATTATCTGCATCCCAGCCACATCGAACGAGCGAATAATTCTTCTGGATGAGGAACGCTCTGTGTAGGATGTTGACACATGCTATTATTTTACATACCTATTTCAGCTTGTATGCTTATTAGAATAAGGTCTTTATGCTAATTTGTAAATCAAATTCCCATAATTCTTGGCTTACTGATGCTAAAGGCCCAGCTAAATCTTCTATGACCTTTTAGCCTGGTTAATCCTTTTACACGTGGCTGAGTGAAGAGTTTTCTTGTCTCTTCCACTCCTGAGAGCTGGGGTGAGATTTTTGCCTTGTCCTTAAGAAATCCAGGTGGGCTGTGAGGGGCACATGTGAGGACACCCCTTTACTTAGAGCCAGGGAAAGGGGGAAGAGAAGACACTGCTGCCTGGTCCCTGTGTGAGGATGTTTTGGATTTTGATTGCTGCTATTTAAAAATCACACAGAAGACACAGAGCAAACACAATGAGAGCTGTGTTGCCAAACTGCCACTCACTTCCCGACGCCCGGGGCTATCCCAGCCCTCTGCAACCTCCCCCCTTTCCATCTCCTTTCCCAAATTGTGGCTGGACATTTTCTGGCTCCATCCATTCCTGAGTGGATGCAATGGGCACCTCCAGCTCCTTCCCAAGGGGGTGCAACATCCAAGCAATGCCCCAGCCTCTCTCTCCAGCACCAGCACCCACCTTGATGTCCAACCAAGCTGGGCATTCCAGCACTCAGGGGGCTCCTTCCTGGCAGGCACAGCACTCAACAGCTCCCATTTTAGAGCCACAATTCCACAAATCCAGCAAATCTACAAAATTTCTACTGAAGCGAATCTACAGAACTTGGAGGACCCACAGATGTTTGCACAAATGCAGGTGGTCAAACGCTTCTGAATTATCCCACTTCACGCTCCACTTTCCCTTCAAGCACACTCACAAACCACTTTCCTTATTGTTTGTTTGGCTGGAAATAGGGAAATGACCTGGAGTATGAATGAACCGCTGCAGAGGGCAGCACACATCTCTGGAGATATTTGGAGGAGATTTGTGCAAAACATGGTTTTCCTGCATGGCAATAATTTTCACGTGTTCAAACACAAGCCAGCTCCACTTCTGGGCACCAAACTAGGGAGAAAACTTATGAATTCCAAAAACTACTGTGATTATCAGAAGAATTCATGAAGCAGAAGCACATTACTGCTGATTTTCAGCACTGCATATAAACTTAAATATTACCTTGTGGTTGAATGAACCCAAATTTCTCAAAACTCTCTTTAAAAGTTTGTGCTAAAACACAAAATTATTTGTAGGGTGTGTTTGGGGTTTTTTTAAATTACTCTTAAATAAAATTATGCAAGAAAAAACACTCCCAAGGGAACTCCTTCCCTCCAACAATGCAGCAATTCTCAGCTTAAAAAAGGCCCCAACTTTTTGCTGCCTAAAGCTGCCCTGTGCAATATTTCACCAGCTCCCCACAGCTCTGCCCTTAGTCCTCCCCAGACCACAGAGCATCTTGGCTCCCTGCTTTTCCTCATTCCAGGAGGGACTCAGGGACTTCTGGCACCCACATCAGGGAATTGGGTGATTTGAGGCTTAGGGAGGCAGCACATTCCTCCCCACTGCTCTGCTGCCCAGGAGAGTTATAAAAATAAGAAATAAAGAAATAAAAAACCAACTACTTTTTGATCTGCAAGCTTTGATAGGAGCAGGGAGAGGAAGCAGGAAGGATGACCAGAGGCATGGAATAAGACTGCAAGGAAGCCAAGTCAAGGAGCCCCAAAGCAAGCATTAAAAAATAATAAAATAATGAAATAATAAAATAAATGAAGCACAAATTCCGGGCAGGAAAAGTGAGGAGGGAAAGGCGCCGCTTCATCCCTCTCCTGGGAAGCCCCGACCCTCCACACCCCAGCCGGGGTGGCAGCCGCGGGGGCCAGGGCTGGAAGCGCCGGGAAGCCCCTGGGATGCAGGAATGCCGGCACGCCAAGCAGGGAGCAGCCCTGCGAGAAGGAGAAAGGAGGGAGAGCGGGAGGAAGGCGAAGAGGAGCGATGCCTTGGCGTGTGATGTGCATGCCAAGCAGCCTGTGCCGGTCGATACGGCTCGGGGGCTCTCCCCCCGCAGGAGCCTGCCCAGCACTGAGAAGTTTGCGGTCGGAGACCCCCAGGCAGCATCTCTGCCCACACCGCAGCCCCCAGCCCCACACCGGCCGGGCTTCCCGAGCCCACCCGAGCGCTGCTGCGGCGCACCCGGCACACGGGGGACGAGGCTGCGCTGATTTGGGCACCGCCAGCCTTCGCTGGGCACCTCGGAGCAGCGCAGGGGTGGCTGGATCCGGCTGAGGAGGAGGAGGTGCATTCACCCCCGGGTCCATCCATCCTCGGGAGAACCTTCATCCCCGCCCCGAGGAACCCTGCATCCCTCGGCGTGCATCCGTCTGGCCCCGGGGGTGCATCCATGCTCCAGAGAGCGCCTGCATCCCCTCCGGGGTGCGTCCATCTCCCCGAGAAGTGCCCGCATCCCGGCCCGGGGCCCCGGCACCAGCCGCCCCTGGCGCATCCCCGGCGCATCCCGCTGCGCATCCCGGGCTCCCGCGGCGGCCCGGGGCAGGATGCGGCTCCATCCTCTCCTCCATGGAGGAAACCCCGCTCCCACAGCCCCTCCAGATGGCTGCGAGGAGCCTAACGCGAGCTGACAGGCTCGGCGCTCCCGGCCAGATGGGGCTGGCTCCTGCCGCCTCTTCCCCCCTCCTTCTCCCATGGCTTTTTGCTCTTTTTTTCCCCCTTGCACAGCCCCCGTCTCCCCTCCGAGCAGCATCCCGCGGGTGGGGGAGGCAGCCGTGCTGATCCGGGACAGGCTGGGTGAGCTCTTCCCAACTCGCAGAGCGGGGCTGCACCGAGTTTTTCGGACGACCTTGCTGGAAAAGCAAAGGCGTGGGGGGAGCACAGAGGAGCCCCGGCCCCTCCTGCCCCCCAGCCTGTTGGATGATTGATCCTGCCGGAATTGTGCTGGGATGCCAGAGTCCTTCCGCGCCCACAAAAACAATCAGGACGCCAGGGGAGAAGTGTCCCCCCCCCCCCCCCCGCCAGCCCGGGG
>VXBI01002843.1:6125-81792 GCA_013397375.1 Toxostoma redivivum | reverse complement strand
GCCACTCACTGATAGCAGCCTCAGCTCCCAAATTTCCCCCCAGCATCTGCACCCCCTCCATCTGGATCTGCATCCCCCCAGCTCCAGCGTGCCACCAAACCCCCTGGCATCCAGCACCTGCATCCCCTGGGCATCCACATCCCCCTAAATTCCCCCAGCATCTGCACCTCCCCGCATTTCCCCTTTAGCATCCGCACCCCTGCTCCATCATCCACACACCCCCACAGCACCCTGCAATCCCCCCAAAGCTCTTCCCACTGGCAGAGGGGGTGAATCCCTCCTGCAGTGACTGCAGCAATGCTGGGACTCAGTTTCCCCACCTGCACGATGGTGGGAGGGGTTCACACACACACACGCCCCGTGTCCCACCCTCCTGGCCCTAAAGGAAGAGGGGTGCCTGTTCCTGGGGGGCTGATATCTGCAGGACAGCCCTAAGAAGCCTCTTCCCCTTATACACTAAACCCACGTGGAAATGGCTCTAAAAGCAAATTTAATAAGGAAGAACTCTCCCATTTGGAGCAGAAATCTCCTTTTAGTCCAGATCAAGATTTTTTTTTTTCTGTGCTGTAACCACGCTCATCTGATTCCTCACACCAAGCCCACCTCCTGCTCTGAGCAGCATTTGGGCCCCTTGGACCCAGTTTAGGTTTTAACATGTTCCTGTTACTTCAGCTCCTTGCCCATGCCAACTACAGGTCCCTATTCCACAACACTAGAAATAAAATAGACTTTTCTCCAATTCAGGATTCCCAAACCAAACACATCTGTCCACACCACAACCCAACATCAAGAGCATGACGCCCACATGCCCACACAGAAAAGGTCCTTGAAACAAAAAACTTAAATTATTTCCACCCTTTGTCCAATAAAAAGAATATCTGAGGCACTGAACCCACAGAGACCCCTTTAAAACAACCTAAATAAAAGCTATCACATTAAATATTATTTTCATAAGTGATGAGGATGTCTCATTTCATTGCTCGAGGTGACTCACAGCCCCTTCAAACAACATTACAGCCAGAAAAAAAATGACAAAGAGGAAAAAAAATTAAAGATATCCTGGCTTTTTGTATTTATGCCTCCTCAGAGGCTTCCAAAAATCTGAGCTGTTCACTTTGCAATTCAGAA
The DNA here is from genome assembly GCA_013397375.1 of Toxostoma redivivum. Lineage (NCBI taxonomy): Eukaryota > Metazoa > Chordata > Aves > Passeriformes > Mimidae > Toxostoma > Toxostoma redivivum. The sequence goes on along the minus strand of VXBI01002843.1, from coordinate 80,664 downwards.
GAAGTCTTGGCTGCAAACTCTTGGAAATCCAGCTGTGTTTCTCTCTATCACCCAGAGACACTCCGAGTCAGACCCAGGCTGGCTGTTGTGCTGCAGGGAGGTGACAAAGCACAGGTCCCTCTGCTCAAGCCCCATCCACAGACCTGGCAATGATTCAAAGGTCAAACATTTGAATTTGGGAGGGATTGGCAGCTGGGGCTGGATGTTGCCACCAGCCCTGTTCAATGCCTGCCACCAACCAGCCAAAGGGTCACACTGTCCCCAGCACACACAAGATGCATTTCACCCATCCTTGGGTGCTCCCCAGCACCTCCACTGCTGAGATCCACCCATTTCCATGGGGGCTTGCCAAAAAATGGCTGTAGACTGACACACAGGGCTCTTAGCTCGCCTTCCTTTACCCCTCCCTAGGCTTGGCTCAATCCACAGACCTCGAGGAGCTGCAATGGACCCAGGGCTTTCCACCACCACTTCCTGGTGATGCCTTGGGTTTTAGCTTTTATATTTTTCAGAATCTCTGTTGCTTAGTGTGTAACTCTGAAACTTCATATTAGGTGTTAGCAAGTCCTCTTCACAGGGTAGTGACAAAACAATTCCTTTCTAGCTGGAGAATCAAGGACAACTGGTACCCAAAAAGCAGAGACAGCGAGGGAAAGGGGGCAAGCCAGGGGCTGAGACTTCATAGCCTGGGGCTGTGAGTGGATAATTGACCCCAATCCTGGTACCAGCAGGAGCACCCCACACCCTGCCAGGGCTTCCACCACCTCCCAGCTCATTAGGACAGGAGGAGCTAATGAGCACAGTAGCACTAATGACTAATGAAGTGCAGGATACTTCTCCAGAAGCAAACACAGGGTATGGAGGATTTAATCTTGTCGTGATGTCAGGGCTTGGAGTGTTCCTCTGCTCCAGAGCCGCCCCAGCTGATGGAAAACCCTGCAGAGGGGGACAGATTCCTAACCCCATCCCATCTCAACCTCTCCACTGCTTCCCCACCATCCCACCAGCCTCAATTGCCTACAATAAGAGGCCACACTGCAATTTTTACCACCCTTGGCAACGCTCCTTTGACCCCAGCTTGCCGAGCCAATGACTGTGCTCAGAGCAGCTGGAAATGGTCGATTAGGTTAGTCTGGTTTATTACCAACACATTATGCTTTAAAAAACACAACTTCCCTGCCTATTTGCCTAAGCAGGAGAGCAGTTTCTAAGTCAGCCCTACGCAGTCGCTGCTCTTCCTACAGATTTGCTCCATGCATTATTAATCCACACAGCGCTCGTTCCGAGCACAGATATTTACCCGATGCACCAGAGCAGCTCTTAAGGAGCCTTTGGCCTGTGGCTTTGTGGAACATCAACTTTTCATGTTGAGCAGCAGGTGATGTTCAACAGAATGCCTTGCAATAAATGCCTAATATCTATTACACTCGTCCATATCTATGTGCTGGGCTGATAGGAACATGCAGATAGCAGGGCTGCACTCCTGAGATAGGCATGGGGGGAACAAGTTATTCATTGGAAATCATGTATAAATATATATTTATACTGGGTGTTAACCAGGGACACCATCCCTCCGTGCATATCAAGATGCAGAAGGCTCCTTTTGGCAGAAATTCCTGCAAAATTTCTATGAAATTCAAATTTTTCCTGCCCCTAAATCTGAATAAAAGCCCAAAACACAACACCTTGGCTAAAAGTCTGCAGGGAAAAAAAAAAAAAAAGTGCTGCTTTGCAAGGAAACCTCTAACTGGCTCTAAAAGGAGCGCTGTGACCTTGCTGAACAGCACTGCATAATTTTTAATAGACATTTTTTGCTGGAACTGACATACTCCCAGGCATGGTTTTATTCTGCTAACATTTTTTTCCAGAGGGAAATGCCATGTTTCATTGGGTTTTTTTCATCATCCCTCCATATACATCCCTATAATTACTATATGCATTACAATAGCAGTGGCATGCCTTTGATAAGATCCTGGTTCCATTATGTTCGACTCCGTGTGTACACCCGGTAAAAACAGTCCCTCCCTTGAGCTCTTCGAGTCAAAATAGAGAAAGCAGAGGAAGGTGTTGAGACAAGAGCAAATTACTTCTCATTTTAGGGCTGGAAAAATAAGCCTTGGGAAGGCTAAGCCACCACATGAGGCCAGGGAGGGAATTTCCAGCTGTGTCACAAACGGAACCAAAATCTCCCGGATTTTGAGGCTTGCAGGGCTCACCTGCTTCCCCTTCAGCATTTCCCCATGTGAAATTTCTTCTGCTCGTGGCTCACCAGTGCAAGGGGAGAGTTAAGACAACGCTTCCACCGCTCTGCCAAAAACACCAGCGATGAATTATGTGCAAAATGACCCTTTTTTCTTGACAAGCGGGAGGATTTGTCAAGCTCCACACATTGCCCGGCCCACGTGTCCACACAAAGGCATTCCAGCACCCCCGTGCCCTGGCGTGCAGGGGACACACGGAGCCAGACAGACTCGTGCCCACGGCTGCTCCTTTAATTACACCTCCTACGGGTGAGAAAGATAAGCCCAAACGGAGCAGCTGCATGAAGGGAGGAAGCCTATAAGTTATTCATAAGTTCAGGCTCAAGCTCTTCTCTTGCTTTCACTCCATGACACCTTCAAAACATATTATTCATCTATTTTTTCCTCCTCTGGGAAGGGAGATGGTAATTGTAGTAAATATATCACTGCCAAGTCATCCTCGCAGCCTGTGAGGCTGGGGTAGGGATCTGAGGCAGCAGATTTGGGATGCCTGGGATCCATGAAGGACATCCTCAGGCTGCTGGGCTCTGGGGGAGAAACTCCATCCACCCCCACCACCTCCACCATCCCATCCTTTGGGACAAAAACCCCACAATGCCCACTGAGCACCTGCAAGTTGTTCCCAGGACTTTTCCACATCCAGCCCAGCAGAGCTCGGACTGGGACACCAACTCCTTCAGGATGCTGCACCAGATTTTCATCCCATCCTGGTGGCATTTGAGGCAATTTTTGGCTCAAATAATAATTTCAAAAGCCACTCTCACCAGCATCCCTGCCTGTAGAGAACCTTTGGAAGCGAGAGGCACAGCTCAGAGGTTTTGTTTGCCCTCTCAAGGCTGTTCCAGACAGAATAATTCTCCTGCCAACTGAAGCAGCTCTCCTTGAGCTCGAGAGGTTAGTTTTCCTGAATGCAGCGACACGGATCCTCGCCTCGGCCCCATAGCACAGAGGATTTGTTGTATTCCAGTGCAAAAATAACCCTGAAAGCAACATCTATGGCCCCACCAGGGAGGGGAGGGCTCCGGCATCGGCACAGGGCGCCTGGGAGGAGAGAGAGACACGGGGCATGGATTTTATTTGTCCTCGATTCTCAGGGAGGTCATTTACTGCAGTGCCCCTGGCACTTCCCCAGCCCTTTCTAGCACATTTGATTCTTGTGAGTTTTCTTAATCTCATCTCCTTCATTGGTTATTGCTCTTTCAGTGCTGAACTCAGCAAGATCGCTTGTGTTTAGAGAAAGATTAGCGCTGAGTACATTAAACACGGTAATGCCATGTACTGCAGGGCACCGGGTCACTGCCCTGGCTCCCAGAGCCCACAGCACCTTCCCAAATCCCAGGCCTCTGGCTGAGGCTGCTTTTAGCTACGTCTGCAGCACCTCTGGCATCCCAGCACCTTGCAAAGAGCCCTTGGGAGATAAAAACCCCAGCACTGAGCACACCTTGTTTCCCCTTCAAATTGAACCTGGAGTTGGACTTGATGGGAATCACCCCACCCAAGTCAGGATATTCTGTGGCTCTTTGGTGGCAAAGTGCTGAGGGACAGCGTGGTTTTCACAGCAGAAGGAAAGGGTGGATGGAGAAGGGTTGGGATCAGCCAGGCAAAGTGCCCACCTGGACACGAGACAGCTCCATGCAAGAGTCACCCAGAACCCCCCCAGGCTGAATGTCCCCAAACATCTCAAATCTGCAGCTCAGAGGGAGCTGTGACCTGCATCCCTGCAGGATGGCAATGCCCTCAGTGCCCTGCCCTTATCCAGTGCACAAGGATGGGGTGTCTCTATTACCCAGGGAAATGTTATTCTCCAGGAAATTTTATTCTCTACATAAAATTCCTGATTTCAAGCAACACTGAAGCAAACCAAGGCAGTAAGAGCCTCTGGAGAGGTTCTCAGAGGCCATGCTCTGCTTGGTCCCACTGTTCCCTTCATTCATTCCCTTCCCTCAAACAAACCATTGTTCTCTGTATTCCAAAGATATTGCAGGGATGCTTCCCAGCACCCACCCACCCTCAGTCCCCATCCCAACTGGACTCTTATCGAGGCTCACCGCCTCCTCTCCCTGCATTCCAGCTGATTAAAAGTCTGTTTACCCACGGATTACAAGGAGGCAACAAGTCCATGTGGGGAGAGCACTGCTGCATGGGCAAAGACTGCAAACAGACAGCTTGAGGAGATAGTGGCTGTCTGCTGCTCTGTGTGTGCTGCTGGCCTTGAGGGTGACACAGCCCTGCCACATCCCTCCCTTCCCTTCCCTTCCCTTTTGTTCCCCTCCTCAAGCTCTCTCTGACTTGGGGAGTGGAGACACAGACTCAGCCAGCTGCCCAAGTCTGTCCTGGAAGGTGTTGGAAGATAGACTCGCCCTCAAATTTTTGCATTTCTTACCATCTCTTCCAAAGTGATAACAGGATATTAAATTCTGGGGGAGAAAACTCTTGCACAGCTCTTTTCCAGCTCCTCTGAAGCTTGAGGTCACACTGAGGTGGCTCAGCAGTGACCCACCACACCAGCTGGACTTGTGGCAATAAAGAAACCCACAGCCACCTCAATGTCTCTGACAATCCCACCTGGAGAGAGCTTTTTGGGAGCTGGGAACAGACAGAAAGCCACCAGCTGTTATTTATGGATGAATATTCTCAGCTCTGGAAGGTGCAGCAGTGACAATACCTTTGCTGCAGTGCTCAAAGCCACCCAGCACCTGCTCTGCTCCCAGAGCTGGGGTGGCACCTCCAGATGCAGCCCAGCCTCCCATCACCAGTGGAGCCCTGGCAGATCTCAAACACCACATCCTTTGTACTCCAGATGAAGGGGAAAATAAACATACACATTACAAAACACTGGCTGTGATGAAAGCGCCATTTGAGACCCTGCAGACTGTCTAGGGATTTTTTTCCCATCTAATTCACATCTCCCACTCTCCATCTGCCAAAAGAGAGAGCCAGGTAAACCAGCCCTGGGAGGAACGGAATTCACATTCCCCAAATAACCCTCATTTGCAATTTTAGCTTCTCCTGCTCATCCTGCCACCCCAAACTAATTGCATTCCCCACATCCTCCTCCTCCTTCTCCCCTATCCCAAGCTTTAAAAGCCCGTGGTGTTATACAGCAGGCTCAAAGCACATACAAGATTAGTCCTGCAACCTGCCTGGCAGAGTTAGAAAATTGAATGTGGTAGGAAAAAGAAAGGGAAAAGGTGGAAAAAAAAGGGGGAAAAAAAGAAACCACAAAAAAGAAAGAGTCAGCTCTTGTCAGGAGTGTGGTAGTACAAGGAAGTAATTTTTCTCTCCCCATTTCAGCTGGACGTGGCTGTTTATGTCTGCTGCATCCTTTCTTCTCTGCTGTGCAGCTGTAGCATTGGAAAATTGGAGAGGGGAGGCACGGTGGCGAAGGCAATAGCAATTGAAATTGGATCCTATTGAATTTTCAATAGGACACCAAAATATATACATATTTCAGAGTGAGATTGCATGGACGTGTAAGTCAACAGTGGAATCTGTGAATGGTCGTTTGGAATAATTACAGTGGGGGGAAATCGTCAGAATAATGAGCAGTTGCTCCCAGAATATTCAGGGAAATGAAATGCCGAGTGCTGTTTATTAAACAGGGCTTTATATCCAGTTTAGGGTGTTTGGGATGGAATTAGATGGCAAACACACAGCATCACTGAATGGCTGGGAAAACCTGGGATCACTGGTGCTGCTGAAACCATCTCATTCATTCCCTCCATTCCTTCCCTCTTGCTGCCTTTCCCTTGTGCTTTCCTTACCCTTCCATTCCCTCTCGACCACAGCAGCCTCTGGAAGAGGCTCTCAGGCAGCTCTGATGCCACAGGAGGAAGAAAGAAGGTCCCTGCCCTCCAATCCCCCCATGGACACCAAGGGATGCCAGTGCTGGACCAGAGCAGCCAGCAGGAACCAAAGGCAGTGAGGTGGGACGGCACTGAGAAAGCAGCAACCAGAGGGTCACCCCTTAGCAGCTGAAATTTTCAAAACTTTGCAGTTTTGGGTTGTTTTTTTTCCTCACCAATATTCTTAGGAAGATGCTGCACAGCCCTCCTGCACCCCCACGGCTCCAACACTGCCTGGCACACACTTAACTTATTGTTTTCTTTAACAAGACCATAAAAAAGCCTCTGCAGCACAGCAGAGAGCCCAGGCACAACTACCAGCTTTGAAATACCCACTGGAAAACTTAGCAGGAAGAGCACACACTTATATGGAAACCAGGTAGATTCTGAAAACTTACATTTAAGGAGAAGTATCAATGTGTCACCTAACAGACATTTTGTGACAGGTCTCAGCTTTGTGAAATAGAAAATAAAGGATCAAAACAGCCATGGAAGCCCCAGAAATGCAGAACCCAGAGCACACTGGGGGTTGTTCCTGCCGTCCCCACATCCCAGAGGGGGGATGTTGCATTTGGGACCTGATGGAGTGCAGAGGGAAGCAAAAAGAAGAGCAGGAGGGATGGGAGATGAGGAGCATTAAGTCCTTGTAATGCTCCCCCTCCTCCCAGCTCTTCCCCAGCTGCTCATGCATCCTCCCAGCACCCGCATCGGCTGAAGAAAGAGAGATAAAGTTTTAAGGAGATGGAAGTGTCTGTGTGTATATGCACATGATTTAGACATCTCAAAAGATTTCACACTGTATTTCACATAATTCACATTTCTAAGCTTCTCCCTTTGCAATGCAGGAGGTGAGCATAAATGAGACAGGTCAAAAGCCTTATAAGCTTTGAAACATCTCCAGGTTTTCAAAATCATATTTAAAATCTTCCAGTTCTGCATGGAACTGGGCTGCCTAATGCCAGCCAGATGAAACCACGCTCCCAAAACCCCACAGGCACAGGATAAACCACCCCCAGAGCTCTGACAAGTGCTCTGTGCCCTCCAGGCACACAATCATCTCACAATCAGAAAACCTCAAACCTGGAGAAAACCAAAAGCAAAAATAAGGTACCTCAGAGACGTCTTCTCCTCGAGGTGATGCAGCATCCAGTATGGCCAGGAGAGTTGGTGGTGCTTCAAAACAGCCTGGTCCAGCCTGCAATGAGGAGAGGATGATCATCCCACACAGAATGAAGAGAATTTTACTGTTTATTGCTATTTTAGTCACTGGGGGAACCAATAAAACTATTTTGAACAATTTTTTATGAGCATAACCAAGTGGCCTAAGGATTCACACAGAAACCTTCCCTGTTGCACAGAATCCGGAGTTGGAAAATGCAAGAAGCTCCACAGCAATTTTAGGGGCTGTCTGATTTGGGGGTAACTCTGTCCTCAAGCACTGAGCACCCTCAGCTCACACCAGGATTTATCCACAGAGATGCAGGAGAAGTGCCTGGCTTAAGGCCTGAACAGAGCAGGGAATCCTGGCTGTGCCCCAGGAAAAACAGGGCCCAAAACAATTAGATCCATTGGGAAAAATACAGATTATAAATGTATAGAGTGTAAAATGACACCAGAGATCATTGGGAGCTCTGCCACATCCCTCCATCCTAACTCACAATATCTCTTCACACTCTGCAATTCACTGGCCTCTGTTTGTCTGCACCACCTCTGCTCTGCAGCAAAGCCAACTTCCAGCACTGGGAGAAAAAATAAAAAACCTAAAAAAACCACAACAAAGCAAGGATCCAACATAATAAAAATAAATTAAAACCCCTAGAGGACACTGAGGAGAGTTGTGGCTTCTTTTACTGCGTTTTCCAAGGTGCTGTTTAAACACAGACAGGGGAAGGTGCATAAATACATCAGCTCAGCCCTCTGGCCTGCAGAAGTGTTGGCAGAGCACAGAGAGCACCAGGGGCTGCAATAATTATATTTTTGTCTCCCTCCAGCCAGCACAGCCACAGCCCTGCCTGGGACCTGCTCCCACACAGCTCCTGCAGCCCCACACAATGGGATCTCAGCCCCGACCTGCTCCGTGCTGGAGTGGGGGGATGAGAAATAACTGCACAAGATGGGATCAAATTTATCAAACTGCCTTCCCAGATCACCCACTCCTGTGCAAACAGGGTCAGAATTGAGTTATCCTGGCCCCCGTGGCTCCAAGGGTGGGTTTGCATCCTGTTCCAAGGCTGTCCATGGGCAGGGACACCTTGCACCAGACCAGAGCCACATCCAGCCTTGAGCAGCTCCAGGGATGGGGCAGCCACAGCTGCTCAGGGCTGCACCACCCCCACAGGGAAGAATTGCTTCCTGATGTCCATCTAACCTGCCCTCTGCAGTGGGGAGCCATTCTCCTTATCCTGCCACTCCAAACCTGCACCCGACATTCCCCTTCAGCTCTCCTGGAGCCCCTTTGGGCACTGGAGGGTGCAACAGAGAATCCCAGAATGGTTTGGGCTGGAAGGGACCTTAAAGCTCATCCAATGCCAACCCATCCACCGGCAGGGACACCTTCCACTGTCCCAGGGGCTCCAAGCCCCATCCAACCTGGCCTTGGGCAATGCCAGGGATCCAGGGCAGCCACAGCTGCTCTGGTCACCCTGTGCCAGAGCCTCACCATCCTCACAGCTGAGAATTTTTTTCCCAATATCTCATTTAATCCTGTCCCTGCCATCCCAAAGCCATTCTCTTTTGTCCAATCTCCCCACCTGGATGACCCAGAGGAGCCAGCACGAGGAGTTTGGGCAAAGCCTGCTCCTGTCCTCCACATCAGCCTGGTGGAAAGGGGCTTTTGGAAGCTGCTGGCAGACACTCCAGCACTGGGGGAGGATAACCCAGAGCTGCCCTGGTGCTGCCATGACCACAGCCTCCCTCCTCCCCTGATTCCTCCTAATGCCATAACACTCAGCATAATAAATATTGTTAAAAGCAAAAGTCTCTCTGGAGACTTCGGCTCTCGGGCGCAGGTGTTCAGGCTGTGGTAATTGGGTGAGTCATTCATTAAAGGAAATGCAATTTAAAATCTATTATATCCTTTAAAACACAAAGCTTTTGATTTTTCCCACCCATTTCTGGCCCAAGCCCAGCAGTATCCAGGGTTCTCCTGTGCTTATCAGGGCTGTTTCTGCAGTGGAGCAGCACAACACATACCTCACCCTCTCCCATCCCCTGAAAACTGCTGGCCTGTAAAATCAGTTTTACAAAGCCCTTTTAATTTCTATTTTTTATCAAATAACCAAAGAGGGGAAGCTGGAGAAACCTGGAAGGTAAAAGAGGATACATCACCCTAATCTGTGAGGATAAATTGGGTGATAAAACAGCTCAGCTGAAGGACACAGGGAAACTCTTTAGTCTTGGGGGGGAGAGAAAGGAGTTTGATCAAAGAAAATGCCAGGTGATTTCTCCCAGCAGGGAAAGACACTGCAATAACCAACAACCAAAATGTAAAGACAGACAAATTAAATACAGCACAAATGTTTAGCAGCAAAGGTGATTAACCTTTAAAAGCCACTACCAATGGCAGCCCTGGGTTCAGCATCTCCTGAGATCCTTAAATCAACCGTGAACACCTTTTCAGAAGATTTATGTTCGACAAACACCAAATCCAAGGCTCAGGGAAGAGATATCTAATGACTTTCCAGGGCCTGTTTATGTGATCTAAAAGTCCCTTCTGGCCCTAAATTCATGGCAGCACTGCAGCTGATCCTCAGCTGATCTTGGGAAGCAAAATCCTGCCTGGTCAACCCTGAAATCAAGACCCAAAGTTGGTCATTGAAGTTACCACAATTGTCAGAAATTCAAGTTAAACCAAACAGGGGAAAGGTCCAATCAAACCCTCTCCCTCTGCCATATTCTCCTGTGCAATTACTGGTGAATTCTGGGGAGAATAAAGCACAAAATGGTGGCTGGAGAGATTATCCTTGAGAATAATTCAGAATATATTGAATTTGAGAATATGAATATTGAGAATAGTCTGAAGAAGAAGAAGACTAGAATAAACTTCTAGGTCCAATTTTTCAACTCCAGACAAGAAATAAGTTGACCCAAGCAGCTGCCCTGGTTTGCAGGTACCCAAATACTGTTGACAATGCGTGGCTGAGTGCCATTGGTGAGGAAGGGACCAGGACAGGTTGTCCTGCTCCTTGGGCAGAACAAGCAGTGACAGAAAAATCACTTCAGAGCAGTGTACTTGCAGCAGCAGTGGAAGTTCTGTGTACACAGACCTACTGGCAGAGGGAAAAATCACACTTCAGCCAGCAACACTAGAGTGGCAAACATTCCCAGTGCCAAGGTCTGCCGTGGCTCCTTCCCTCTGCCTGTCCTTTCCAGGAGGATGCCCTTCATTTGCTCTTGCCCTGAGCTCAGCCATCCCCAGGAGTCACTGGAGCTGTCTGGAGCTCACCTTGTGGCTCTGTGCATCATCCCCAAACCCCCAGGGCTCCTGCACAGCCTAAAGACACGGCTGTGGAGGGGGAGGATGGTGCCCAGGGCACTTCATGGTCACAGCACTGCTCCAAACACCCAAATTCAGCACATGGGTCTCACCTGAGTGTTCAACTACCACACACAGAGCCCAGCCCAGCAGCACCCTGTGTTCAGATCCCCCTTCACTGCTGGTTTGTGTCAGCAGCACAGACCTGGTCACAGCCCCATTCTCCCTCTCTGCTCCAGGATCATGGAATGGTTTTGGTTGGGGGGTGGTCCTAAAGCCCATCCCATTCCAACCCTGCCATGAGCAGGGACACCTTCCACTGGACCAGCTTGCTCCAAGTTGGTTTGAGCCTCAAACCATTGTAATAGAGAAGCAGCTGGACTCAGAACCCAGTGCCAGGGCCTTTCTACCCTCACAGAAAAGAATTTCTTCCCAATATCCCATCTAACCCTGCCCTCTGCCAGAGGGAAGCCATTCCCCCTTGTCCTGTTCACACTCTCCTGTGAAAAGTCACCCTGTGTTTGTTCTGGGATCACTTACTAATCCAGCAAAAGCTTTCCCTGCACTACCAGTACTCCTGTCTTCTCCCAGGCTGGGCTCTCTCCAGGGAATTTCACCTCTCTGAGCCTCCACCACTGCTGACCCAGACTGGGACGTGCAGAGCTCAGGGCGTGCAGCCAGTGGAAACATGGACATTTTATGGGCAGGGCTTAATGGAGGGCCTGGCAGTGCTGGTTAATGGCTGGACTTGATGATCTTACAGTTTTCACAACCTTAATTATTGGATAATTATAGGGTTTAGCCTTTGCCTGGCTGCCTGTGTGGCACAAGCAATAACCTGCAATTCAATGGCTCCTTCACCACACACCAGGGCTGAAACCTCAGTGGCAGCATCCTCCTCCTCCACCATTCCCATTATTCCCAGCTGTGAGTGCTCTTCCCTGCCTCCAGCACACTTCTGTCCCAACAGAAGCTCCACTCACTCACTCAGCATTCCTGCAGGACATTTAATTAATAAGATCCCACCGCTCCAATTTCCAAGAGAAAACTCTCCTGACTTGCTCCTGGAGGCACTGGTGGAAATCAGTGATGTCTTCTCCACCACAGGCTGGGAGGGGGCTGCATTTACCCATGGGAGAGCTGGGCCTGCAGTCAGAATGGCTCAGAAATGGTGATTTTGGAGAGCTACCAAAGCATCTGACACTCCTCATCCCAAACTCAACGCTGTTTACCCACAGCCTGACTTCCAACAAAACCACAGTGATGCCTTTTTCTTGGTCTCAAAATTAAAGGATAAAGGGTTCTTACTTCAGTATTTAATAAGGATCTTTATGCTGCAACACTTCACCGAGGCAGAATATGCTGAAAACGCACACACATGGTGGATTGTGTATACAATTTTATTGACTTTGCAAATCAGCATATCTAACAAAGATGCTTCAGTGAGAGGCTTGAATGGATAGTGTGATATCTCTTTATCCTGAAGTATTCTTCCCTAGATGGGCCTAATTTTAATTACAGGTTGTATTCTAGAGGGGACTTTGGTTTCTCGAGATAAGCAGAGCTTTCCAGCTCCCAGTTGTGAGGCTTTCAGCATGTTTGATCTTTTGGCCTAACAGAATACCAGGGCTATGCTAAATTATCAGATTTAAGGAATTACAAGTATGCATGTTAAGGGCATTGAGAATACATAAAAGGTATATAAAATAAAGGCAAAAAATCATCATGGCATCAACAGGATGCCCATGGAAATGCTTTGGTGTGTCAGGAGCTTGTAACACACCCATGGTACCAGAGAGGCTCCAAACCCAGCCTGCATCCCCCTCACCCTTTGCCCAGGGATGCAGCCCTGCTTCTTGGATCCCCATGAATCCCCAGGATCCCTGTGGATCCCCAGGCCAAGGAAATCTGGAAGCAGCCCCTGACTCTGGCCTGCTTGGAGCAGCTTCCGAGCAGATTTCTGGCTCTGAAAATAAAACCCAGCGAGGACTTGGCTGCTACAACACACTGTGAGGGAGCAGGGAAGAAACCCACATGTCCCTTGTCCTCTTTTTCCTTGTCCAGCCCTGGGGCAAGGGGACAAGGTGCTCCTGTGAAGAAACAAAATCCCAGCGTGGAAAATGCCCCAGGAAGCTTGGCAGGGCTTTCCCAGGGGGAGGCAGGGAGCTGAGAGCTGGAGCTGCTCATCAGCTGCCTGCTGAATGTGCTGAAGGGGTAAATTAAATTCATTCATCTCATCCCAACTCACAATGGCAGCGTTTTCACCCAACACACACGTTTCTGACAATCAGCTTAATTTACTTCAATAATAAATGAAAAAGGGAAGTTTTCCTTTATAACAGCAATCAGGACCAAGTGCCACAGCGCTTTTTGTGTGGATTTTTTCGTGTGTGTGGGTTTTTTTTTATTTTAAGCAAACTATTCAACTCGTTCTCTTTAAATAAAATGATTCCTTTATCTATTATTCATTTGAAATACAGAAGGAGGACACAAGAGACTGGAAGCGCATGGTTTGTTTCTGACACCTCTGGAATAGTTTTTAGGAAGACAAAATGCACAGAGCTTAGGGGTTTGGTAGTTAGGAGCCCAAAACTTCCATTACCTCTGGTTTATGATCTTATAATGTTGCCCATCACTCTGGTGTCTCCATGCAAACCTTTGCTGGTTGAACCTGTGTTATTTGCTTGCTGGGGTTGCTCAAGACCAGCAGGTTTTGTCCTGTGCCCACGTGTGTGAGATGCAGCTGCACAGATTTATAGCAAACCATGATATAGGTGACTGTAACAGCCAAAAACCTCCAGCTTCAGTCAGGATATTCCTTAGGGAAACCCTGCTGGGACTGCAGCTCCCGAAATGTTGGTTACCTCCCTGTGTTAGGTGTAGCTTTGTGTCGGAGTCCAAGACATCCCTTTGGGAGTCCAGAGTTACTGAGACCCTGGAATGATGCCCAAAACATCTGTGGGTTTGATTATAGCCCTGGAAACAAATCACCAGCTTTAGATGAGAACCTAAAAGTCACAGAAGTTTAAGTAGTGTTATCATAAAGTGAAAATATAGATTGTAGGATTTTTGGGAATGGGGATTTTAGAACACCAGACGGAGGAAAAAGCACGTGTTTGGTCTTTCTTTGTTCTTCTTCTTCATCTCCATTTTCTATTGTGGAGCTGGCACTTTTGGATTGGTTTAGAGTAGAAGTTCACTGTCTAACATAGATGATGGGAATTGGGAAATAATTGTAAACATCATGTAGGTAGTTTTTAGTATAAAAAGATAACAGGGCCCTGAAGGGCAGAGAGTGTGCCATGGCTGCCCTGCCAGACAGACCTGGCTGGGCTGAGAGAAATATTACAGATAAGAAAATAATAAACAACCTTGAGAGTGAAAACTAAAGAGCTCAGATTGATTCCAGCTCAGGCACACGAACTGCCAGACAAGAACTTTTACACAGCTCGGGGAAAAAACCAAAACGGATTCCGAGAGCTTTGCACCAGGTACCCGGAGCAGCTGCAGACCTGTCTCCTTTCCATCCCAACAGGCAGGATTCACCTTCATCCTTGTCCACACACTTTTAATAGAAATATGTAAGATGTACTCAGGGCTTTGCCAATGGAGAGAGAGAGCAGCCCCTCCAGAGGGCAATCCATCCGGCCATGCTGTCTGCAGGAGATGAATGGCCTCTGGAGATGCCCATTTCTCTCCACAGACTGGGAGGGAGCCCAAGGCGACAAACCCCAAACGGTGACATCCAACTTTTAGACAGTCAAGTCAGAGCAGATTAATCCAGCCCATTACTGGGGCCTTTAATTTCTGCTGGCTTGATTTACAAGTGCTTGCTCAGCACGTTGAGCCCCAGTGTCACAATAGGGAGGGGAGCCCAAAAGAGTTCTTTGTCCTCTTCCCACCTTGGATGTGACCATCTGTACTCTGCCACACACCTCACGGTATTAAATGCAGATAAAATAAGAATTATTCTCGCTGCAAACTTTCTCTTGGAACTCCAAAAAGTGAAAATGTTCAATTAAGGTTCATTGTTACCAGAGTTTGTAACACACTTGGAGACGAGGAGCTCTTTCTAAAGGAAGAATGTATCATTATCCTCATCTTGTAGGTGGGGAATGGCTGAGTCATGGGAAAAACACAGCTTTGGAGCCCTGTCTGTCCCTAGGAAAGCCAAAGGCATCCTGGGCTCATCCCCCAGCGTGGGCAGCACAGGGCAGGGGGAATTCTGCCCCTCTGCCCTGCTCAGGTGAGACCCCACCTGCAGAGCTGCCTCCAGCTCGGGGGTCCCAGCACAGGAAGGACCTGGAGCTGCTGGAGCCAGGCCAGAGGAGACACCAGGAGATGCTCCAGGGCCAGAAACCCTCTGGAGCCAGGCTGGGAGAGCTGGGGGTGCTCACCTGGAGAGGAGAAGGCTCCAGGGAGAGCTCAGAGCCCCTGGCAGGGACTAAAGGGGCTCCAGGAGAGCTGGAGAGGGACTGGGGACAAGGGATGGAGGGACAGGACACAGGGAATGGCTCCCACTGCCAGAGGGCAGGGCTGGATGGGATATTGGGCAGGAATTGTTCCCTGGCAGGGTGGGCAAGGCTGGCACAGGGTGCCCAGAGCAGCTGTGGCTGCCCCTGGATCCCTGGCAGTGCCCAGGGTCAGGTTGTGTGGTTGCTGCCCTAGAGAGAGAGAGAGAGAGAGACAGCAAGAACAGCATGCACAGAGCTAGGACAGGACAGCAGCTCACTGGATAATTGGGAAAAAGATCCATGAGACCTCAGGATGTGTCTCACAGAAAAACACCAGGTGTTAATCTTTATTGTGAATTCCATTCTGTTTTTCACCAGATTCCATTCTGTTTTGACCATATTATCATCCTGGGAGAATTCCTCCCTGTCTGAAGCTACAACCAGCTCATCAGTCTGGGAATGGAGCTGAGAGGCAGGAGAAATCCAGGCCCGAGAAAGAATTCTCAAGTTGTAATTTTCTAGCTCTCTAAATGTGTCTGTCCACAAGGTTGGACAGGACTTGGAGCAACCTAGGACAGTGGAAGATGTCCCTGCCATGGCAGGGGTTGGAACAAGATGATCTTTAAGTTTCCTTCCACCTCAACCCCTGCTGGGATTGTCTGATTCCAGCAGCAGCAGGATGGGGATGGCTTTGCAGAGGCTCTGGCACTGCCCACGTGCCCTCTGTGCTGACAGCAGGGTGACAGCATCCCAGGTACAGCTTCCAGCCCTTCCTCACCACGCTCCTGTGTGGGACAGACGTGCCTGGAGCCCACACCACATCCTTCTTGCATCCTAACTGGTGCATCCCAGGGACTAATTAGGCTCCAGACCCTAATCAGTGCTTGTGGGTACATTTCAAGCTGTCTATGAGATGAATGCAGCCCTTGGCTATTCAGATTTTGTTAATTGCAGCTATTCCAGAGGCACAGTGGAGCATTCTTTGTTCCTGTAGCACTGTGTGCAAGCAGGTGGATCCCATTACTGACAGCACCACATCCCTGCCCTCCCAACCCCAGGGATCCCACAGGTGGGAGCCTCCAGCTGCCAGGAGGAGGTGGCTCTGAAGGACTTGTCTTCTACAACAAGAAAAAGCCTGGACATCTCCTGCTTAACACAGGAGGTCCTGCTGACACTCTGCCCGACCTGTTCACTCAGCTGAAAATTGCAGGCTCACCTCTCTCCAGCTGGGAATGCACTTCCCTGCTCTCAGGGTAATGAAGTCCAGGTCCATAAAGCAACACACACAGAGCTGACCCTAAGTGTACCCTCAGATCACCTTCCCGGGGTGTTTGTCCATCTACCCGCAGGCCACTTAATTAAAAGTTAATTTTTCCCTCAGCAGTCCTTGCTAAGCCAGGGCAGAGGGGAGACTGGAGCAGTGGCTCCTTCAGGGCAGCCTGGGGCAGGGCTTGCTTGTGGCCATGACTCCCCTGGGCTGGATGCTTGAAGTGGCTCCTGGATGAAGCTGGGAGGGTTATTTTGGTTTTCTTTTGCCTTTTTTTTAGTGTAGACCTATTCTTCCAGAAGAATTTTTTACCAGTTCCCAAGGATTTGTGCTCATTCCTACATCCATGAGAGCAGCTGAAGGAAGGTGGCAAGAGAGCTGTGCCAGCAATCCAGAGCCTGGAGAGGCAGGGATTTACCCCAGGGGGGATGGAAGAGCTAAGGACAGCTTGGAGAGCTGAACAAAGCAGGAACAACAAAATCCCCCTCCTCCCTCACTTATCCCACTTCACACCCATTGCAGCACTTCTTCTCTGCCCTTTCCAGCTCCAGCACTCCCAACTCCATCAGGGTCCCCATGGGCAGCACACGGGGGCTCCAGCTTGGCTACTGATCCGTGTTTGGGGGCTCTTTGTGAACTTTGGCTGTGAAGGTTTCACCAGGCAGCCTTGTCTTCATTGCATCAAGTAAAGGAACACATCTGTGTTCTCCCTCTGGTCCACAGCAGCCAATGGAGACCAGGCTGAGGAGCTTTAGCCCAGCCCTGGAAACCATTGGCACCTCAAGAAGAGAAACCCTGGGGTGAAGAGAAACCCTGTGGGGTGTGTGGCAGGGGTGGGGGCTGCAGGGGTGGCTCTCTCAGAGCAGATGCCAGAAGTCTCATCTCTATCTGCACTGGTGATGCCCTGGAGTGGCTCCAGAGGCCAGCCAGAGTTAAGAGAATAAAGTGGGGATTTATTAAAGAATTTGAACAGATCCACCTTGGGCAGCCAAAGCCTCCCAGAGGCTGCACCAACATGGACAGTGCTCACGAGTTTTTCACACAATTATAAGTTTGGTCTATTTACACATCAGGGGTTAATTGTCCAATTCCAACTTCAGGTAATGAAGTCACATTCCCCCAGTTTGCTCCTCCCCAGTTCATTTTTTGTTTATTCTTTCCAGGGCCTGAGGCTGCAGGGTGTCCTTGGGTTCCAGGCCCAGAGGAATTGTTTTGTCTGACCAAGGTGTCAGTAGCTGACACTTTGTATGGATTTAGAGTTATTCACTAATGCAGGCAGGATCTGGAAAATGTAAAGGCCAAAATCTGAAGGCATCACTGGCAGCAGCTCCTCTGGGATAATGCATTTAAGGGAGAGCCCTGGACCTTCACAAGAGCCCGAACCTCCCCTTTGTACCTTGCAGATGTTTTGCAGCTGGATGCCAAAGGAACAGGGGAAGGGATTCAGTTCCCAAGAGGAGCGTGGAGCTTCTGAAGCCAATGTTCCACATTTAATCAAGACTAAACAATCCCTGTCACTCTTCTGAGAGTGGCAGCAAACATCTCTAACCTCACAGGTGAGCAGTAATCTCAATAAAGTCACGCTCCAGTACCTTCTCCTTAGCCCTGCTGAAGAAACATCCCTTATTACAGAGCTCACACACAGGATATCAGATCCCTCCCTCTCCTAAACCTCAATATTGCCCCAGAAATTAATATTTTCTACAGAGATTAAGCCCAGTTCACAAGAGCACTTTAAAAAAAAAAAAAGAAAAAGACAACAAAAAACCTCCCCCCAAAAAATTTTTAAAACACT
Organism: Toxostoma redivivum; assembly: GCA_013397375.1. Taxonomy (NCBI): domain Eukaryota; kingdom Metazoa; phylum Chordata; class Aves; order Passeriformes; family Mimidae; genus Toxostoma; species Toxostoma redivivum. The sequence continues at coordinate 62,568 of VXBI01002843.1, read as the reverse complement.
AATCCCACAAGGATGATTAAAATATATATAAACAATCAATATTCCCACAGCAAGAAGCCAACAATTTTTGAGACTTCATCCAGCAGCACCACTATGGATCCTCATCTCCCAGCTCAAGGCTGCATTTCCCAAGGATCTCTCAACTCCTTGGAAAAGGAGCCACCAACCCAATCCAAGCTCTACCTAATATGAAGAAATTCAAACATTTGGCCTCATACAAGGTTGGAAGTTTCCAGGGAGGAGCAGATCTGAGACTCAAGAGCAGCCTCTAGTTTCAAAGGCCAGTACTGTGCTCTGCCCTGGGCCCTCCCCAGCTCCAGGAGGTTTGCTGACCTCCAAAGGTGCTGCTGCTGTTCTCTTGGAAGCACAGCTCCTTTTTGTAGCAGTCCTTCCATGTTGTTTTAGCAGCTGCTGTCTTCCAGGCTGCTGGAGTAAGAGATTAATGCTTTAATTATCCCATGTGAAAGCTGGGAGGCTGAGCCTGTGGATGGTATACAGCACTGACTCCTGGCACTTGTGGATCTAGAGGGACTACACACTAAAATCGAGCTGGAATCCAAGTGAGGAACAAAAGTGGAAAAAGAAGTAAGACAGCAATCAGAATAATGTACTTTTAATGCCCAATATCTCACAACCAGCTGGGGGTAGAAATTAAAGCTTCCTGCTTGTTGCAAGTGGGGGTTCCTGTCTTGCACAGACTTTATCCCTCCCTCCTCCAGCCCTGGTGTTGCAGGAGGCAGCGGATGCTGGAGTTTCCTGCCTTTGCCCCATGCTCTGGAGCACATCTGGGAGCACCTGATCATCCTCCTTGCTCACCCAGACAGCTCAGGGGTGCATCCAGCTGCTCCTGCCTCCCTTCCTCACACACAGCCAGCTGCATCACAGAGGTCTGCTGCACCCCCAGCATGGACAAGGCTCTAGGAGAGCACAGCCAAGCTGGATTCCTTCACTTTCCAGCAGCAATGCCTCCATCTCCTGTGGCAGCTCTGGGGCTGATGGCACAGCTGGAGCATCATCACAGCTGGTTCTGCATTCCTGCCACCTCTGCATTCCTGCCATTTCCCCGTTTTCCTGCTCTCCTCTTCCACTCCTCATTTTTCTCCCTCTGCCTTCATTCTCTCACCACCTCAACCTATTTTTCTCTCCTTTCCCTGCTCCCCACCATCCCTCTCTCTGCTCCCCCTCCCTCCTACTTAGGAGGAGATCAATAAACTGGGAATGCTGACTAGAGAATTAAACCCAGCCAGCCTGTCTCTTTGAGAGACCTCTCACTAATCAGCTTGGATGGATTCCTATTCCCCCCTCCACCCGCCAGAGAACCTGCAATGATTTCCTCCATCCCTGCTTCTTGTCAGCCTGCACACAAGGAGGCAAATGTCTCTCTCATCTGCTCTGCACTCTGCTTTTCTTCTCCATGGCTGGATCAAGCAGGTTGGAGGCAGTAGCAGCACTACCTTGCCTGCTTCTATTTTCTGTCTGAGCTGTGATCCCGACTGGAGCGCTGTCCGTGAGTGAGTAATTCCATCCTCCCAGCTCTGGGCTCCCTCTGTAGCACGTGGGCCTTCTGTGTTTTGGCAGATTCTTCTCAGAGCACAGCTGAGAAGGAGAATGGTGCAAATCAGGCTTCTCAGGGGCACATTTATCATCCTCCATGTCTGTCAAATGAGGAGTTTCACAGGAATTGTGCTTGTGGATGTGCTGCCGTGCCTGCCTCGTCTGTCAGAGGGGATGTTCAGGCAGAGGCTCTCCAAAAACCAAGGGCAGGGCAGAGGATGCAAACCAGGCAGCCCAGCTCACACCAAGCTCTCCAAAACCAGCCTCAAACTGCAAAGTTCTGCCATAATGGCTAAATCCTGCCTGGATTTGTCCCACAGTGATTTCTGCAGCTCTGAAATCTGCTTGTTTGACCCCAAGCCACAGCTGAAACATCCCACTGCCTTTTCCAGCTATTTTTTATCAGAGAGTTCTGAAAATGTTCAGTTGGAAAATGTCGAAATGTTTCTTTTTGACATTTCTGCTTCCTGACATTCCTGAACTGCAATGTGCAATTTGGGGTTTTTGGGCTCAATCAAAGCATCAGGTTGGGATTTGGCTCCTGCAATGCAGGAGAAACAGAGATACACGACAAGGGATCTGGTGACCAAGAGGGAAACCTGGCCCATGAGGCCCATGATCCAAAATATGATCCCCTGGGCACAACAGAGGGATTCACACATCAGTATTCAACTAAAGGAAAATTTTGTCTCGCTTTGATGAAAAAAGATGTACCAATTTCAGCTGCCCAAAGCTGATCTCACTAGAGCCCTCAGAGCAAAATAATGTGGAAGGGGGGGAACACCGAGTCCTCATAAACATAATTAAAAACAGAAGTCAATTTGTAGCCTCCCTGTGTTCCTCAACCAGCCAGTCCCATGAGCAGCCCAGCTAATGAAGCCTGGCTGCCTATGGATCGGTGTCTCACGGCTCAATTCTCTGATGTCTAATGAGGTGCAAGCTCTGATCAAAGTTTCCCCCACCGTTGGGGAATTCATAACAATGCACTCATGTGGGAGCACACTCATCCTCCGAGGCTGCACAGCCTGAGCTGCCTCTCCTCCCACAGCCGCTCTCGCTGGGCGGTCTCTCAGCCCCTCACCAAGCTGCCAACACCAAACCCACAAGCTGTGGGTGCAGTCTGCTTGGAAAACTGAAAAACATCACAGCCACTCGCACAGAGCCCCAGGGAACCTGCTTCCCCAAAACTCCAGCTCTGGAGTTTGCCAGAGAGTTCCCAACCTATGATGCTGTAAGGTGGGCACTTGAGCCATCCACACGAGAAGGGAACGGGCAGATGGTGGAAGAACAGGGAGCAATGGTTTTAAACTAAAAAAGGACAGATTTGGATTAGATATAAGGAGGGAATTCTTCCTTGTGAGGATGAGGAACCTGTGGCTGCCCCATCCCTGGAAGTGTCCAAGGCCAGGTTGGATGAGGCTCTGAGCATCCTGGGACAGTGCAAGGTGTCCCTGTCCATGGCAGGGGGTAGAACTGGATGAGCTTTAAAGTCTCTTCAATGCAAATCCTTCTGGGATTTCACGTTGCAGCAGCAGGACAGAGCCATCTTAATCAGAACCCAGTGTCTCCCCACCATGGATCCAGCATTTTCATCACCCCCTTCTCTCCTAGAGCCACAGGAACAGGAAAGCTGGAGAGACGGACACCAAAAAAGACTTGAGGTGTGTGGGCAGAGAAGAAACGCTGTTTGGTCTGAGGGGAGGCAGGCAAGGAGCTGTAGGAGCTCACCAGCTGCTGGTCCTTTATTATAACAGAGGATCACGACTGATGCAGAAGTAATTTCCGTGCATGGCTGCCCACGCAGGATGCAAGTGAAGTGAACCAAACTCTGCGCTGACATGTGTATGACTACGCCTGTGCGCCCAAACATGCATGCAAACAAGCTCTGCTCCTCCAAACCCTCCCATAGGCTCATCTCTGCATCCAAATGAAGCAAAATCAGTGTTTACCAGCATTTCTAGAGCTCACTGACAGCCAAAATACAAGATTTCAGCTGTTGAGGCCCTCCAAGGATTATCGTGTTTGTAGTGCTAGGTTTTTCATCAGCCTTTTCAGTTGCTGGCAAAGATGTCAGAGGCAAGCAAGACTGAGCAGGGCAGGACACACCGTGCCTTGATGTGTGCCCACATGCCCAGGACAGATGGGTTCAAACAGAGCAGCAGGGTCTGTGCAAGCCCCAACAGCACAGGAGAACCCTGGCAGACCAAGGGAAGACAGAAAGGGAATGGGAACAGAGCTTTTTCCCAGCCACAGCCCCAGGTCTGTCACTGTCACCAGTGAGAAGATGCACAAGGCAGCAAGAAATGCAATTCCCTACTTCATCATTCCCTCTGAACCCAGCTCACAGGGACATTGCTCTGGGATCATTTAAAGAATCCCAGGATGTTTGGGTTGGAAGGGACCTAAAGGACCATCTCCTTCTCCCCACCTATCGTGGGCAGGGACACTTCCCACGAGCCCAGGTTGCTCCAAGCTCTGTCCAACCTGGCCTTGAACACTTCCAGGGATGGGGCAGCCTCAAGGCAGCCACTCTGGGATTCTTTGATGACAAAGCCCTGGTGAGATGCCCTGAGCAGGAGCTCACTGCTGCAGGGGGCTGGATGCTTTTGGCTCAGTACAAAACAAACTGAATGTCCCAGCCTGTGGCATCAGGGCAGGCTGAGAGGTCAGAGGAAGCTGTCACCGCTAAGGCACTGGTGTGGGAGGAAGGGATGTGCCAGCCTTTCCCACTCCAGCCAGGGCCACAGATGCTGGCAGCTGCCAGTGCCCAGCCAGGGGGGCAGATTGCTCTGCCCTGACAGGAGATGGCTGCGCTCCTGCTCTTTGAGTTGGCAGCCTGTGCTCATTTCCATCACTGCAGCTCTGTGTGAACTGAGCCCCAGAGCCCAGCCAGCACTCAGTGCCCCACACTCAGTGCCCTCCTTGCAGCTGGGGCTGCTCCCCATGCCGAGGAGTGGAGAAGGAGGTGTCAGTGCTGCCACCCTGCCTGCCAGGCTGGGGACACCTCTGAAACAGGCATCACACTTCACCCTCATCCTCCTCTTAATTACCAGCACGGGTATTAAATTGCAGACTTTTATTCATGGACAGGTGTGTGTCTTTGTCAGAGGTCCCTGCTTAAATCATCCACCTCGTCTCCAATAACAATGTTAATGATGCTCAGAGCCAGCATTGGACTGTAAAACATATTTCCCTGATGTTTGTTCAATAATTCTCCGAGAATTAAAAACATCTATTACCAGCTGCAGGATGCTGAGAGGCCCCTGGAGCAGAGACCAGGCTGTAACTCACTGGAGGGGCTCATCTGATGCTGCAGATGCTGTTATCTGAGTCCCAGGCTCTGGCACTCCAGGGCATTTGACTCAGTACCAATGTGTGGGCACAGCAGCACAGTCACAGCACAGCACTGAGGGTTATCAGCCACGTCCACATCCCTGATGTGCTCCAGGAGTGCTCATGGGACACAACATCTCCATCTACCCTTTACCACCCCCACTGCCATCAGTGGCACTGCTGTTACCCCAAAGCACTGGGGCCATATCGAGGCTCCATTTGCCAAAACATCCCAAAACCACTATTCTTGCTCTGCATTGCTCACAAACTCAATGAAAAAAAAGGAGGGAGGAAAGCTGCTGAGGGAAGGAAAGCGTGGAAGGAGGGAGGATGGCACTGTGCCGCTCGGTGGCACTGCAGCAAAGAAGCCCAGGTGTCCCCAGCCACATCACCACACTGCTAAAAATACCCATTCACCACCCAAACCTCCAACCACAGAGAGTGTGAAAAAGCTGCCTCAACAGAGACCATGCCACAGAGTAGTCCCCATGCCTGTCATGACTTCTGGCAGCTCGGAAATGTTGTTTCTGGAAAAATATTTATCCTGTTAATGAAGCCGAGGCAGCAGCAGAGGCCCCAGAAGGTCAGAGCAGCACTCACTGCAATCAGCTCCCTTCACAGCGCCTGCTGAATGGGGCTCTGATTGCAGATGCCAATCAGAGCACTCCATTTTCCCTGCCTATTTGGGAATTAAAACATAAAGGCCCTTTCCCAGACACTGCATTTAGGGGTGGTTTATATAACATAATCTTGTGGGCAGAAAGCCAGATGGCTTCGGAGGGTGGGATACTGGAGTTGAGTGACTCCATGAAGATAGAAAATACATCTGAAGACATGAACTCCAGGGAGAGTTAGAGAAGGGCTTGGGTGCTGCTGTTCATGGGAATCCCCCCAGCATCACCTGGGAGCTCCAGGACACGGGGTTTTCCTGCAGCTGCCTCAGGACCGAGCTGTTTCCAATGGCCACCAGCCAAGACTGTCAGTTTGGTTCTGCTGCCTGTTATTTTTAATTATTATTGGTATTTCCAAGCATCTTTGCATCTCACCCAAACAATGAGACAGTTGGATGATCAGCAGGCAAGAGGAGAAATGAAAACAAACTAATCCAGTCCTGAAAAAAAAATGCTTCCGATCATAAAATCCATGACGCTCGACGGCTGCGGAGCGCCCGGACTCGTCCCGCAGTAGGCGCTCACGATTTCCATTTAAATCATCAGAATTAAAGAGCAGTACGAGTCAGAGCATCTGTCTCAAGATTTCTGTGCCTTCCCATGCCCCCACGAGCACAGCTGTTTGGATCAGAGATGGAGGAGGGAGCTACAAATTCACCAAGGCTGACGGAAATTAGACGTGAACTGGAAATTATCTGCCTGCGCTTTCCCAAGTGCAGGGGGGGAGATGTCATCACACTGAGCTGTGTCCTGAGAGGAGACTCAGGTGACAGGGAAGTCACCTTCTGCCCAGGGAAGTGGCAGAATCACCATCCTCAAAAGGCATGTGGATGTGGCACTTGGGCACGTGGGCTGGCAGCACTGGAGGAATGGTTGGACTCAGTCCTAAAGGGATTTTCCAGCCCCACTGATTTCATGACAGAGGACCAGACTTTCACCTTTTCCTTTTCTGTTTCTTAGCAGAATTCAGAGTCAAACAGGAAAAGTTGTCAGGTCCCTACTCACTCAGATGGGATTCAGGAGATGGAAGGGAGGCATTCCAGAGCTGCAAAGCCAAATTCAGCTGGACACTGGACTCATCCTCTCTGCATCCTGGGCTGGGATCCTGGGGCAATGCCCAGGCTGTCCCTGATCCTTGCATGCTCAGAGGATGTATTGGTAAGCAGGCACTGATCAAACCACTTGGGATCTTTTTCCTTTGGCTCAGGTATGGAGTTTTTCCTCATTTTACTCTTAAATCAGCAAACTCCTCCAGCCCTTGTCACCCTGGGCAAGTGAGGAGTGAAGGCAAAGCGTTCTCAGGGTGGGCAAAGTCACCCAGAGAGCTCGAGGCCACACCTGGGTTGGCTCTGATGTGGGCTATGGGATGATCCAGCCAAGAGCCAGTGCTCAGACAGGAGTCACCTTGCTGGGAGGAGAAAGAATGGTGAGTGCTCCAGGCAGCTCTGGATCAGGGACACCAGGAGCTGTCTCAGCAACCCCACATCCCAGCTGGAACAGGGGAATTTGGCAGCCTCCTGTGTGTGTAACCCTCAGGGGCACATCCAACCCAGCCATCACCATCATTTCCATCCTCTTCATCACAAAAAGGAGGATAGAAAGGATGTAAGAAGGGAAAGAAAAAAAGGAAAATCCCACAGAAATAATCCTGCTCCCTCCAGATTGCCCCTTTCCCCATAAAGCCTCCCTGCTCAAGCTCATGTCAGCACACAGGTTGTGCACCTCAGAGCTGCTCTTTACAGCTCTGCTTTGGTGACAGCACAACACAGACATTTCAACCCCCCATGGACCCTCCTGATGTATTTCTGCTCATTCCTTCCCTTGCCTCACAGCCCACTGGAGAGCACATCTGCTCCCTGATCTTGCCACCGCATGGAAACACTGCTCTCAAGTGCCTCTACTCCAAAACAAGGCTTTAATTACAGGAGAAGAGAGCCCATCAGATCTCTTAATTTAGCCTCTCTTCTTATTAATTAAACCACAAGACATTTAAAGTAGAAAAGTGTTGGTGGGCAGCTGAAATCAGCCCCCCGGTGGTGTTTTGGGAAGGTAAAGCATCCCCACAGTCCTCAATTTCTGCCCCAGGGGTTGGAAAGAGCAAAGTTTTAGCTCCAGCTATTTTTGTGCAAATGAACGTCACCGATATGTGGCTGCCAGTAGGGAGCAGCACGGCAGCTCTTTAGAATACTCCAGGGAGCATGAAACAGCACTGGAGAAGTGTCCCTCTGGACCCTGGATCCCTCCTGGACCCCCGGGATATCAGCACATCCTGCCCTGGAGCTGCCCCTGAAGCCCTCCACATCAAGCAGGAGAGCTGCAGCTCAGTGGAGCCCGGGAAGGCTCCTCAGCCTCCCTGGGGTGGGATGGCTCTGCAGGTGCCGTGACAGCCACACACAATTCCCAGCCTGGCATGAGCCGCGTGGGATTCGGGATCTCTGAGCCGCTATTTGTGTGTGGCTACAGGAGCGTTTCTATCAATCCTGGCTGCTCATCCAGTGAGCAAATATCCCCTGCCTGAAGCAGCCGCTGTGTATGCAGATACCAGCGAGACCCACCAGAAGGACGAAAAAAAAAAAATTTAAAAAACCCAACCCGAAACCCAAAGCCTTCCTCCGGCATTCATCACTTTAATTAGCGGAGCTGTGCCTGGAATCTCAATGGGAGATTAGAGCATAAAGAGAGCCGGGCGGAATGGCACAAGTGGCTCCTCTCACTTCAGAAATGAACGGAGATGCCTGTGAAATTATTAGGAATATTATGTGTCCCATTTCCAGACCAACACACACGTCCTGGGGCTCACCCACCCGCCAGCAGCCGGGATGGTTTCAGGCTGGATCACATTTCCAGCACCGGTGTCCTGTCAAATCATTCACCCTCAGGGCTTGGTCCTTCACCCCCATCTCCCTCTTCACCCACCCAGACTCCCCTAACTGTGCCCCTGGTATGGGAACAGAAACATTGGGAAGCAAAGGAGTGTTTCAAGCACAGTCAGCCCCGTGGCACTGAGTTACCTACACATCACACACAGCAGGCATCGTCCATATGGATACACCAAGGAAATTCATAAACACAGACACCAATCTTCTGTGCCCCAGATGTCCTCAGATAATCATAAAAACCATGGGAGTACATAAAAACTTGCTCCCTTTTCCTTGCAGTTGCCTTGTTCTCTCTTATAAGGGTTAAAAACTTCCTCTGTGGAGATTAAAGCCATGATTTCACATTAAATACGCCACGAGCTGGGAATGCACAGCCCTGACTGTATTTGTGCATCTGCTCCGAGCACAGGCAGTCCTCAGGGACCACTTCTGCTGGCCATGAGGGAGAGATAATGGGATGGCAGCACAACCCCACATCCAGCATTCCCTGTAAATTGTTATGACCCACCCAATTGCCTGAATAAATAGGTAGTGAACAGGAAGCAAAAGAATCACCCCAATTTGTCTCCCCTAAAAGCCTCCTTGCTGTAATCTCATTTCTTTATTCAAGGCGCCTTGGCTTGTTGTACAGATACTGCTCTGCCTCCGTGAGAGGCTTTGGAGCTCCTTCCCTATCGTGGAGTGGGAGTTACTGGAGTAAGGAGCATCCCAGGCATGCGGTGTAATCACTCTGTGCTGAATCTGAGGCTGCAAACGTGTTCACATCCACTCACACCCCGAGGATGAGCTAGGAACGAGGCAGCACCGGCTGCAAACTCAGCCAAAAGCCCCTTGCCGAGGTTAGGAGCTCCAAGGGTGGCACTGAAAGGAGTTAAAGCTGCTCTGTGAGTTTTCACACGCTGCTCGTGCGGGGTTTTCGGGAGCTTGGCTGGCGCCTCCGACAGAAGCGCCAACACGCCTCGAGGCAGCCTGGTGTGTCAGTAACACTGCAGGGCTCCAGGAACATCCTGGGGCTCCAGGAACATCCCGGGCAGCCTGATGCTCCAGGAGCATCCCAGGGCTCCAGGAATATCCCAGGGCTCCACAGCATCCCAAGTGCTCCAGCAGCATCTTGGGCATTCTGGTGCTCCAGGAACATCCCAGGGCTCCAGCAGCATCCCGGGCATCCTGGTACCCATGGAACATTCCAGGCATCCTGGTGCTCCAGTAACAATCCAGGGCTCCAGCAGCATCTCGGGCATCCTGGTGCTCCAGTAACACCCCAGGGCAGCTCCCACAGCACCCCTGGCAGGATCTCGGTGGCCTGGAGCTCTGACAATGCCTCCACCCTCTTTGCAAGGCAATGGGGGAAGCCGCCTACTCCCTAAAAACCTAATGGTGGAAATGCAAATCAGAGCTAGCTCTGCTTATTAAATCAATTCCCTGGCAGAGGACATTCCAGGAAAAGCCCTTTCGGAGATGATGAGTGCAATTTGTAGATCGTTATCGCTCGAATAAAATCAGAGAACTTTAAAACAATTGGAAATGTTGAGTTTAGACCATCTCCCCCTGGGATGTAATACACGCTTTAATGCTGCCGTGTGTGAGTAACGCTGGAATTGCCAGCAGTGATACATTCCCACTGCGGAGAGCCGAGCCGGGATCTGCGGCTGTGGAAACAATCCCTCCCCAGCCAAAGGCAAGGCATCATTAGCCGGCGGCAACGGCGCTTTCATCCTCCCCTTGGGCGGAGAAAAGCCACTTCTGTCCCCTGCAGCCACTCTTTGGCAGCACCTAAGTGCTATTCCAAGACTTTGAAAAACTTATGGGAGGAACCAGAGGTGGGGAAAGCCTCGGAGACATCCCACAGGGAAGGTAGGGGCTAAGTAAGGTAAGAGTGATGCCTTGGGATTTTAGCTTTTGTATTTTTCATCTATTTGTAACTGCAGTTCTTTAGTGTAGAACTCTAAACTCACACCCAGTGTGAGCTGCTGCTCTCCCATTTGGGGCAGACACAACAATTCCTCTCCAGGCTGGCAATCAAGGACACCTCACTGCCTCAGGCCTGAGAGATGGAAACAAAAGTGAGTTGGGGGAGCAAACTTGGAGTAAATGACTTCATTACCTGGAGCTGGAATTGGAAGATGAACCCCAATGTGCAAATGGCCCAAACTTATCAAAGTGTGCAAACCTGTGACCCATTGTCCATTTTGGTTTGTCTGCCCTAAGTGTACCTGAAGGCTCTTCAGTAAAGAGAACTGCTTTTTATTCTCTTCTTTCTGTCTGGCCTCTGTTTTTAGGTAATGCCAACAAGGCATCAAGATGAAGAGTTTGACCTTAAATTGAGAATTTATTCAGAGGCAAAAAAAAGCTTCTCAGCACAGGACCTTGTCTTGCTCCAACTCTTCCCGCCCTGTGCTTGCTGTGCTCCTCCATCCTCTGCACATCCACAGAAATCCCATCTCTGGACTGGAGCCAGGCTGGAGCATTAAGAGGACTCAAAACCCTCATCCCTGACTCCACACAGAGCCCCTTGCCCCGAGTAAATCTGCGCTGCTCAATATTCATCCACTGAAAACGCAATCAGCGAGGGCAGGTCGACGCTGCAGCTATTTAGGAATAATAAGGGACGGCTGCCCACCTGCCTTTCCAAAATCAGCCCCATTAAACCGCGGGGAGAAGGGATGCTCACGGACGGTGGCGGCTCTTGCATCGTCTCATGAATATTTAACGGGAGCACTCGGGAAAGAGGAATGTTATTAAGGCTGGTGTCGTCTGTGGCTCCAAATGTGGCCATACATCAGATGTTGCCAGTCTGGTGTGCAAAACCCTTTCAGAGCAGCCGCTGGCAAAGCAGCTTCTTCAGGGTGGGAAAAAAAATTAGAAAAAAAGGGGGAAAAATAAGGAGAATAAAGTGAAATCAGGAGTTGTGGAGCCCTGGGGAGTTGTGTGTGAATGTTTGAGAGGTACCCTACCAATAGATCAGACCTTCACAATCACCTACAGCCACACAGACAGCTCCAAGAGGGGGGAAGGGGAGGGGGAAAGGCAAATCCCAGTCAAACAGAATGCATTGCTGAAAAGCAATCCTTGGCAGCAATTTGGAGCATAAACACTTTGTTGGCTGTTATTTTTTCCCTCCTGCAACGGCAAATTAATACTTTTATTGCTGCTGAAGATGCTCTAATAACATTTATTCCAGCACTTTACGCTTTATTAAGATGCTTTTGACTTCTTTTGGGTTCTGGTTTTATTTTTCTTTGGACTATTGGTATAATTTCTTTCCTCACCACCCTGACGACCCCAGAGGGATGGAAAAAGCTGTTCCAGCTGAGAGCAAATCCATCTAAGGCCCTCTCCTGCAGGTTAAGAGCCAGACTGGGCTCCCACTCACTTTTTGGAGCACCCAGGGATCATGGAGCAAACAAAGCTCCTGTTTGTTGAAGCTAAGATTTTTCCAATATTAGGGATCCAGTAAGTTTTTCCAATACTGGGGATCAATCCCAAGGGCTCAGAGCAGTATCCTGCCTCAAAATATAAATTCAGGTTCATCTCTTTGGAGCTCTCAAGCTTCTACCTGTTTGCTGCTGTGTTCCCTGGTATACCTGTGTTGCCAGCAGGGATACAAGGATTAAAAACAAGAGATCCAAGGACACACAGCCTGGAGGAGCCCAATTCTGTTTGCATCCTGATGCTAAAATATCACCTCATCCCCATAATATCCTCCTGAACTACACAGATCTTGCCAGGTGCTCCTTTCCATTCCAAACCACCATAATTCCGTTTATTAGGCTTCCACAACCTGGTTCCTCACTCTCACTGCAAATTCAGGGGTAGTTACAGTGGCTGCTGCTCATTGACCATCTGAGCAATGACTTATGAAGTGTATTTGAATAGGAAATAGGACTATTAAGGCACTTGGCAATATGGCAGGAGCAAAAGCAGCTCATCAGTTCATCATTTGGTTTAAAAAATTATTGAGAATTATTTTCATTCCCTAATTATCATAATGAAAACCTGGGGAAGGGATGTGTGTGGAAAGGACAGAGCACTGCTGGGACGGGCAGGGAAAGGGACTGAGAAATTCTCCCCAAAAAAGTGGCGAGACAACCCTGAGTGCAAAGGCTGGGGGGATGGATCCTGCATCTTCCTACCCCAAAAACCTTCAGCACCTGCAGCAGGAAGCTGGGGAGTCCCTGCTGCACATGGAAACCTCTGGAACATCCAAGAAATCCCAGGAAGCATCACTGAACGATGAGGATGGCATGAACCAGAGCTTGCTCCTCACCCATTTTCCATGCTTGCACCCCCAAACACCATTGCTGCCCTCATGATCCCCAGCCAGGCTCAGGCAATCCCAGCCCTGCTTGTCAGTCCAGAGTTCATTTAATCCATGCATGTGTTTAATTCCCTGCACTCCAGCATTTCCCTCCTCTTTCACTTTTCACAGCCTGTCAGTCCCGAAATCCTTTTCTGAGCAGCCACATGCCACAGCTACTTAGGAATAACGCCAGCTCCAGCAGTTATTAGGCACTTCCCATGTCCTACATGCAGCTGTGAGCGCTCCTGCTGCCCAGCCTGGCTCAGAGAGCAGAGCAGGGACAGCACCCACCACGCTCCTGCCTTCAGAGCTTTCAGGCTGTTAATGTTGTAGGGCTTTTCCTTAATATTTCAGTGTGGATACTGGTAAGAGCCAGGGGAAACAGCGGTTTGAGTTTTCCCAAGCTGCTCAAAGGAAAACAGAAAGGAAAGAATTAATAACAAAGTTTAGCACCTGGTGGACAGGAGGAGTGCATAAAGAATGTAATGTTTTAGTAAAAGCATGATTACAGGAGGTGTTGCCTTCTTTAAACCAATGAGTTTATCCTATCCTTAATTCAGCGAACCAGTCTATAAAAATGTGCCCACTCCTGCAATAAATTGCTTCTTCTGCTTTCCTGATGAAGCCTGTGTTGCTGTGTTTTTTCACTGCTCCCTAACCTTACAGCAACATTTCAGAAGTTTCCATTTGTTTTCTCTGCTTGAGGAGTTTCAGCCCCCAAGCACAGAGTTGTCATTGCCCATTGATCCCACCATGGCCCCTGCTGAAGGTGATTCACCCCTTACCCTGACCTTGTCTCCTGCCCCAGAGAAAACTCCTTCCAGCTTTCCCTGGGCAGCCAGAGGTGCTGGCAGCTGCCCCCTGGGCTGGGCACACCACTGCTCTGATTCCCTCTGCCAGGTCTGCCTGGAGATGCAGATCCAGGGCCTGGTGGCATTCCAGCACACACCAGCTAGAGAGGTGTGGAAACCCCCAGGACATGAATGCAGAACTCCTGGTGCCTCCCCCCCGGTGCCTGCCCCCTGTTTTAAGTGTTTTGCTGCTAAGTCTGGGGCTACTCCTGTGTTCATGAGTCACCTGTTTGACTTTGGATGGTACCACAAGAGAAAATCATCTTTCCTCCTTTTGCCCAACATGTGTTGCCAGTAAATCTCTGCATTTTAATTTGTTTTTTTAAACAAGGAATCATAGAATCCCTGAATGTTTTGAGTTGGAAAGGACCTCGAAGTTCATCTTGTTCCAAGGGATACCTTCCACTAGACTGCTTTAATAGGGAAACTGAGGCACCCCAGGAAAACAAGACCTGCTCACCCATCACCCCACAAAGAGTCACATCCTTGGCTGGGAATGTAACCATGAAAACCCAACACAGGGGTGGTGGGAAGACTTCCATGTGCTCCAGCAGAGCTGAGATCCTCACCTCCCCAACAATCCCAATCCCATGGCAATTCCCACCCTGACCAGCTCTGATCCTCATCTCCCCAACAATCCCAATCCCATGGCAATTCCCACCCTGACCAGCTCTGATCCTCATCTCCCCAACAATCCCAATCCCATGGCAATTCCCACCCTGACCAGCTCTGATCCTCATCTCCCCAACAATCCCAATCCCATGGCAATTCCCATCCTGACCAGCTCTGTTTTCCCCCCTGGAGTCATTAGGAAAAGCCACGAGGGCAGCGAGGGGAAGTCGGCGCTCGCCCTTCGCAAGGTCAACAAAAATCCCTCAAAATGTCATCGAGTTTTGCGAGTCCTAAATGAAGCAATTGCTTAATCTACCTGGGGGATTGCAGCTATTATATCCACTGCCATAAACAAGCCTGAGCTCCAGCTCCAAGGATTGCACCGGCGGAGAGGAGCCGAGGCTAAATTGACAAGTTGTCTCCGCTGCCCTTGAAACTCAATTTGCCATCGCTCACCTCATTTCAAATTAGCACAGAGACAAACCTCGTCGGCCGAGCTGCTCTTTTGGGGCTCTGACACAAGATCCCTGCACCACACGCTGGTGCTTCAGGGGCTTATCCTGCTGCAGCAGGAATAGGGGAAAACTGGAGATGAAATGCAGACCCTCGAACGTGGTCAAAGCTGCTTAAAGTGTTCAAGGCCAGGCTGGATGGAGATTGGACAACATGGGATAGTGGAAGGTGCTACTGACCATGGTAGGGGGTGGAATGAGATGAGCTTTAAGGCCCCTTCCAGCCCAAAATGTTCAACAATTCTATGAAATTAGGGAGAAATTCAGCCTTTTTACCAACAAACCTGCAAAAGGTGTGTGCATCCCTAAAATTCTTCCCTGGAGATTTAAAAGGGATGAGTACAGGAGCAGAGCTCTGCACAGAGATGGAGTTTGTACCTGCTCCAAGGCATCATCTGGGACTGTGCCAAATGCTCACAGCAGGTCACGATGGCTCGAGGAAGAAGAGATCCTCCAGATTTATGTGCAACTTTTTTGAAAAGGGCCCTGAATAGAAACAGGCTCGAAGCACATTTGCAACAAACGTGTTCAGCATCCAGGGAATTCGCTTTGTATTTTCAAAAGAGGAGTTTTCAATAGCTGTGATTTCAGGTGAAAGTTTCATATCAGTGCTGGATGGATGGTATTTAAAAAAAAAAAATCAAAGGCAGTTTTATTAACCTGGAGCCTGAAATGGTCTTGTTTTCATACCTCAACCTAGATCTGATAGAAGCTGCTGCTTCCACTTGTTATCTTGCACCAGAACTTAATGCCAACAGCCCCCTGCCTTCAGAGGGATGGGGATTATTTATGTGCTGGAACAGACCTGGTGCTCTGGGGACACCCTCTGCAATGGGATGGGGGATGCAGCAAAGTTAACATGGACATGCAGCCACCAGAGGAGCTGCAAATGCATCACCAGTGCAATCACAGTGTGACCTGTCCCAGCACCTCTCCTGCTGCACTCACATGGGCTGGCACTTAACCACCCACCCCCCTTTCCTCAAGGAGGGGTTAAAACCTCGCTGTGATCTCCCCTGTTGCTCTCAGCAGCAGCACCACCACCTTCTCTCACCTCCAGGATCTCCTGAGGTGCCCAAATCTTGCTCTGCAGCCCTCAGAAAGGGACACATGCACAGATTTTCCTGAGCTGCAAAGGCAGCTCCTGAGCCTCAGGGAGGACTGAGTAGCCAAGCAAAGGAGGAAAAACGCATTAGTGGGGAGATCTGGAGGGTGAGATCTGCTTCCTGCCCTCCCCAGCTTTGTTCAGCACCAAACACAGCCAGGGCTGGGGGCTCTCAGTGTCACCAAATCCCTGCAGACCCGCGTGCAGCGGGGCTGATGTGACAAAGCCACGTCACCTTGGTCACCCGCAGCCTGAAGGGACAACGGGGCTGACAGGGCTGCCATGGCAGCCATCTGCCCTCACTGCCTGTACAAAGGGGCCCTTGACAGCTGGGCTGGGCTAGTGATGGCCTTCAGCCCCTGTGCCACAGCCTGTGCTGCAGGCAGCGCTGCTGTGGGCAGCACAAGAGGCCCTGTGTTCCCTGCTGTCCCTTGAGTTCCCTGCTGTCCCTTGTGTTCCCTGCTGTCCCTTGTGTCCCTTGTGTCCCCTGGTGTCCCCTGCTGTTCCTGGGGTGGCAGTGGATAAAGAGCCACTGTTGGCTGCTCCTGGCTGACCCATGCCCGCCTGCCTTTGCCACCCCCAGCTCTGTGACTGCCCTGACCCCCCCAACACCCTGCTGAGACAGGACACTGAGGGGCACAGGGATGATGGAAGGAGGGAGGTACCAAGCTCAGGTCTGTGATTCAGGCTCCAGGATACCAGGACAGCAGCACAAGTGCTTCCCTCGAACATCATGGCTTTGGTGATTGTCCTGACCTCAACACCAGCAATAGCTTGGAGGTCTAAGAGCAGCAGGTGTTAAAGCAGCACGTGCTAAGAAATTTCTGGTTGGTTTTGGTAAGAAATTTCTGGTTGGTTTTGGTTTCTCAGCACCAAATCTGGCACAGAACTAGCGTTTGCTTTCCAAAATAAACAGCAGAGCACGGAAAAAAGAGGGAAAGCAAAAATGGAACTAAGAGCTCCCTGTAAATCCCAAGCAATCTGGAGGCAGGTACCAGCATCCAGAATGGATTCAGTCTGGGGGCAAGGCAGAAAATTGAGGCCAGTTGTTATCCTGTGTTTCACCCATCTGGACTCAAACCAGAGCCTGTGTGCTGCTCTCACTCAAAGCCCCATGCTCCCAGCCCCGTGTTCTTGCTCCAGCTCCCAATTTTCCAATGCATTGCATGAACTGCTTCCTTTGGATGAGCTGTGACTGCAGCACAGCTCTTTGGCATAAAAACTTTTCCCCTCCACTCACCATCTCTAATGCATCCCCCGTGCCTGGCACACAGACCTGCCCTCACCCTGCAGCTTCTGCTGTGCCAGTGGCCTTTGCTCCCAGCCCACAGGGTGTTATCTGTGTTATCTACACCACTGACTGCAGGGGTAGGCAAAACTGTGCCTGCTCTCATGGATGACACTCCTCACCTTCTGCCACCGTATCTAGTGACAAAATTCAAACCAAGTGAGCAGATGGAGAAGCGAGCGTGAAATTTTTCCCCCCACTGCTCCCGTTTGAATCAGCCACAGGTGATTCCCATGCCCTGGCAGGCACAGGAGATGCCGAGCTTGTGGGGCACTGGGAACAAGCAGGAAGGGGGAATTATGTCCTGGAGTAATGGACACCCAAGAAATAAGAGAGCTGTCCATCACAGAGCACTGAGCACACAACTCAGAGTATCCTGTGATTATCTGGAGAACACTGACATTAGGAGAAGCATTTGCCTGATCAAATTCCCTTGAATAGTCATGACCTCAGTGCTGCTGGCATAGGCAGCAGCTTGGCCAGGCAGGGAGGTTACAGCAGGGCACTGACACCCAGAGAAAACCTGGGCTCTGCCAAAATACACTGCTCCCTGACCCCCTGCTTCCTCAGGGGCTCCTGGCCCTGATCCCACATCAAAACCTCCAAAATCCTACCTGGAAAACGTTCAGGAGCTCTGTGATCTCACACCCCACGGCTGCCTTTCCCCTATCACAAAAAATCCAGAGTCAGATCCATAAGCAGCATTCCAACCCCCCACTGAATCTCCCACTGTCTTATGTCACTGAGGATCCTCCTACAAGCCAAACCCGAATCAAAGCATTCCTGGGAGAAGCCCTGTGCCTCCCCACCAGCAAAAAGAGCTTTTGACCACAGTGTGTGGTGTAGAATTTGACTTTGAGTGACTACCATAAAGTGGTTTTATTTTTAAGCTGTTTTATGCTGTTTCCCCAGCTCACGAGGAGTGCACCTTGGTGTCAACAGGACTCTTTTGTCTTTGTAAGCTATTTTGAGGCAAAATATCTGTAAATTACTTCCCCAAACCTCCGCACAAGCAGATCATGCAGAGAAAATAGGCTTTGCAGGAATGCAGTAAATTGTTTCTGTCACACAAGGAAATATAACCAATGGAAATCGTTATGGATGAGTCATTATGAGAGGGACCGAAAAAATTAACCTTCATCCATTTCCTTCATCTGGCAGCGTGTGCGAGGGTGTGCACGGGAGGAGGAAGGTGGAGAGCACCTGCTAAGTGAGGGCATGGAGCTGGGGGAAAGGTGGGATGTGCAAGCAGCTGGAGACAGGAAAAATGTCACTGTTTGGGATGGGGTGCCAGGATTGGGATGCTGCAAAAGGAGAGGTGCATCAGCCCACCCCTGAGATGGAAAGGGGTGCTCCAGAGTGGGAGAAATTTCTGCTCAATCCCATTACACAGGAGGGGGATGCTCCTTTCCAGCTATTATTACACATTGATTTTGTCTATCCCTGTCCTCAAATCCCATGAAATACCTCAGGGGGTGAGCAAGTTTAAGGAGGAAGGTGAAGCCAAAGCTTGGTGAGATGAGCTGTCTCCCTACTGCCAGCACAGCACATCCCAACACACCTTTTCTTGCCTGATCCTCTGTGACTCCAGAGTAAACACACAGTTTTCTACTTGCCAGAGGTTTTTTTTTTTGTTGTTGAATGCAGAGAAAATAGAGAAGGAATGCAGCAGTGTGGGCCAACAAGCTCTGCTTGTGTGGGAGAGGTGGCTCTGGGAGACAGAAGCATCAGCTAGAGGAGAATGTGTGAATCCAGCAGAGGAAAACATTTATTCCCACCCATTTGGGATAAAACTCCAGCTCAGCACCACCCAGCTCTGCTTCAGGCCCTCACCATTAACCAAGCGCTGTGCACTCCATACCTGCACACATCCCCTGCAGAGGTTACACAAAATAAGAAGCAAATCCATTTCCAGAGTGGCAGATAACGATTCCTCCGGCCACGGCGTGCAAACAAGGCAGCAGAAAAGGCTCAAGTGTTAAATGTTCCCTAATGTGCAGTAATTGATTTCCATGTGTGCAGTAATGGATTTGGTCACATCATGCAACAATGGATTTGACATGGGTTCTCGCTGATATTATAAACATAGTTAAGTTGTTAGCAGTGCCTGGGAATTAGCTCTGTAATAGTGCTGACCTCGTGGCCTGAGCCAGCTGGCCAGCACCAGCAGCCACCAAAATCTTCAGGGCTGGTTCATGCTCAAGGACACAGCTGGCAATTTGACAGTGAAAATGGGCTCAGAGATGAGCAAAACACATCCTGAGTTCTGCTCCATCCATTTGCTCACATCTACATCATTCCTGCCCAGCCCACCTCCTTCCCTGGCTTTCTGCACGCTGGTTGACACCTCAAGGTGTTGTACTCCACCCCAGGGATGGGCAGGAGCACTGGCACAGAAACTCAGGCTGGAAGGCAACCTGAAATTCACCTAGCTCCAGCCTCCCAGGTTGCTCCAAGCCCCACCCAAAACAGCGAGCAAAAGGTGTTCAGCATCACCTCAGTCCCAATAAAACTTGGTTTCAAAAGTTTGTTCTGCTTCCCATTATATGCAGAATGATTCAAACCTGCAAGGCTTTGCACTCAGCCCTCTGAGCCCAACTTGTCTCATCTTAGAATCCTAGGATGGTTTGGGCTTGAAGAGATCTTAAAGCTCATCTCATTCCAAACTCTCCTGCCATACCAGGGACACCTTCCCCTATCCCAGGTTGCTCCAAGCCCCATCCAACCTAATCATGGACATTGCAGGGATGTGGCAGCCACAGCTGCTCTGGGCACCCTGTGCCAACCCTGCCCACCCTCACAGCCAAGGATTCCTTCCCAATATCCCATCCAGCCCTGCCCTCTGGCAGTGGGAGCCATTCCCTGTGTGCTGTCCCTCCATCCCTTGTCCCCAGTCCCTCTCCAGCTCTCCTGGAGCCCCTTTAGTCCCTGGCAGGGGCTCTGAGCTCTCCCTGGAGCCTTCTCCTCTCCAGGTGAGCACCCCCAGCTCTCCCAGCCTGGCTCCAGAGCAGAGGAGCTCCAGCCCCCAGAACATCCCCATGGGCTCCTCTGGACTGGCTCCAGCAGCTCCACATTCTTCCAGGTCTTCACCTCCACTAAAAATCATCTTCCACATCCCACAGCCCAGCCATTTCCTGCACCCATTGCAGGAATGGTGGGAGAAGTCACAGAATTCAAAAACTCACAGAATCATGGAATGGTTTGGGTTTGTAAGTAACCTTAAAGATCATCTTGTTCCAACCCCCATCATCAATCACAAGCTCTGTGTCTCCTGTTGTAGGAAACACCCGCTGAAGCCCAACACCATCTCCTGTCAGCTCAGAGGGACCACAGGGCAGTCCTGGAGGGCTGGAACTGGCTCCCATTTGGTATTACAAGCCTTGAGCAGTGTTAAAAATCTATTATTTTCACTTGGGCACTGCAGCAGCGCTCGCCTTCTGTCGAGAAGTGATTGGGCTCCTGTCCGTCAGGGACACTGAGCGATTGTACAGAGAAAATTGCATTCAGCAATGGGGGATTTAAGAGGGTGCTTGTTCTCAAACAGGGCTCCAATTAATTAACTCAGAGGAAGGGGCTGTTCAGAGTTTGCTTAGTGTTTTCTGTGTTTTCCTTGGTGCATTGAATTTATTGGCGGGTGCCTGGGTTTGCTTCTTTCTTGTTTTTCTGTTTGTCTTTCAGGCTCTTTGCGAGACGATAAAGCGCAGGGAAGGTATTTACTGGGCAGGGGATTAGCTGGCAAGCAGGGAGGGGAAATGGCTGGGCCAAGCCCCAAATTCCAACCCTCCCACTGCACCCACCAACGCTGGGAGTGGAAAACCTCCTGGCCAGCCCAGTGCTCGGGGGATTTTGTAGTACAAAAGTGTCAAGATCCTCCAGAAATAGGAAAACTTCTCATGGATGGGGCTTTCACTTCAATTCTTCCAACCCTGCCTCATGTAAAAAACGGGGGAAATCAGCAAACATTAATGTCATGGGTGTGAGAAATGTACCAGAACTGGGTGTGCAACATGTGGGAGCAGTGCTGAGCTCTGAAGAAACCAGGAAAGCCTTTTATTAGGATGGTGGCTTCTGCCTGAGCTTGCTCAGTGCTTTTTACAATACCCTCCACTCCTCCCTCTAGGCTTTGGTCACCTACCAGGACAAGAAATTCCTCAAGACATGGATAATTTCATTTTTTTGACAACACAGGAGGATTTGCTGTCAGGTGGAGTCCCCACCACACAGACAATACCCCTAGAGAGAACATTCTGTGTTTAAAGAGAATTAAGAGATTGGTGCTGCACACAGAGAGACTGTGGTGCACAGCTGGTGGAGCCACATGGATGGGTTTCAATCAAAGGACACCTGGAGAAGCACCACTGGGATGTCTGTGACTGCTGAGGAGAGGATGGGATTTGGAGGAGCACATCCTCCAGCTTGTAATTCCCATTTTTCCAATGGAACCATGTTCCTCGAGAGCAGATGGAGATGAGGAAGCCAGAGATTCATGGCCTGTGGTGACCCAGAACTCAGCACCACCTCTTCTTTTTGCAGACTTGGGTCCCCACCACTCAGGAGAGCCCTCCCCAAACACAAGCACAGCCACGTCCCCAATCACTCAGCCCTGACTTTTCCTTCAGACTGAGCCATTTCACAGCACTGCTGCCATTTCCAGGGGTGACAAAGGTCCCCTTCCTGCCCTCAGCCCTAATCTTTCAAAGGAATTAATCTTCAAAGCAATCTTGCCCCAGCAGAGCAAGTTTTGATTTATGAGTTGAGGCGAAGGCTGAGCTCTGACACAGGAGAGGGGAAGCGTTGGCTGGATGGGGTCAGAGCCAGGAGGAGCCTCCACAGAAACCACAGCTGGAGCATCACCACCTCTTCATCCTTGGGAAATTCCAACCTGCCTTAATTCTTCCATTAACCAAGCAAAGCAAGTTTCCCACCTCCAATAAATTTTTTTACCAGAGTTGACCTCAGCAATAGCCCGGGAGCCTCATCAAAGGCTTTGTTTTCCTCTCATAACTCCATTCCCCACTACAAACTGCAGCATAACCTACACACAAAGCTGAACCAAGGGGGTTTGGCTTCATTGAAATAAAACATTTTGATGAAATTTTAAATGAGAAAATGGTGATGGCCCCCACAAAATGATTTGATTTCGGTGAATCTGTGTTTTCATTTTGAAAACTGATTCATTAGAATTTTTTTTCCCAACCAGCTCTAATCAAAGTGCTCTAGGCATTTTTGAAAATTTCAGTCCCGAGCTTCAAAACAATTTAATTTGTGTTATAAAGCAGTGAAGTTTATGACACAGAGATACAGCGAATGGAAGCACTTTTTGACTTTGCAAACACTTCAACTTTAAGAAATTAAATTAATGGTAATGTGGGAGAGTAATTTCAAAAGTTTCTTTCCCGAAGTACAGAAAGTATTTTCCAACTCATCTGAAGGCAGACTTTATAAATATAATATAAGGTTGTCATCTCCACGCTTACAGCTTGCTTTTCACTACCACCAGCTCCATTTAAAGTTTCTTCAGGTCGTGAGCAAATGAAATAAAAGAACTCATTTCTGTTCGTGAAAACTCCAGTGACGGGATCATTATAGAG
Source organism: Toxostoma redivivum (assembly GCA_013397375.1). Lineage (NCBI taxonomy): Eukaryota > Metazoa > Chordata > Aves > Passeriformes > Mimidae > Toxostoma > Toxostoma redivivum. The sequence goes on along the minus strand of VXBI01002843.1, from coordinate 39,872 downwards.
AGCATCTCCAAAGGGAAAAGGGAAAAGGAAAAAGGGGAGAGAAAGCAGAGGATATATGGCAAAAATGGAAAGAGAATGAGAACATCATGGGAAATGCTCATTGCAACAAGGGCCCCATTCACGAGCTCTTGTCTTTCCTTCAGGGTTAGTTCGTGTTTCATTACAGATTAACACAGCATCTCTTCTCTCCAGCCTCTCACAGCAGATCGCTCCATCCATTTAAATAGATTTCAAAAGCCAGGATTGATCTATGCCAAGCTGTAATTTTGGATGGTAGCGTGGCAGTTAGTGCACTGCAGCCTTTGCAGAGAGAAGGAGGTGTGTGAATTGCTTCTTCAATATGATAAATTCATTAGATAAAGGGACCTGAGATAACAGGAACAGCACTTGGAAAGCATCTGGAGGCACGGATGTGCAGGGAAGGGGGTCACAGCATGGCTCTCATGGCTTGAATTAGAGCAGAGAACTGAACAAAAGAGACTTGTACAGGAGACTGGAAGGGACCTTTGGGTCAAGCACTCCTCCTTTTTGCTCTCTGAGATAACCACATAATAATCCAACAGCTGCTTGAACCTGTGAATGCCATCCCATGGAAAGCATCTCCAAATGCCAAGCAGGAGGACTGTGGGAAAAATGAAATATCATGCCTCTAAGCAGAGGGGGACCCCGGATCTTGTCTGCAATGCTGCTGGTAGAGATGCAAAAACTGATACCAGGAATCTGCTGCGCTGTCCAGGCTGGATGGAGAGGATGGGGCAGGAGGGAGTAACACAGCCACAGGCTGTGAAATCCCTGCTATCCCAGCGGCTCCTGGCACTTCCACCTGCAGCAGTGGGATCTGAGAATGTCTGAATTCAGCTCCACTGCCACAGGGAAAGGAGCACGGCAGGCTCCAAGGATCTGCTCTGATGGTTTGGCTCGCAGAGAACCAGGACAAAGAAATGGGAGGATGCTTTGGCAGCCACATAAAAGAGACTAATAAACACTGGAGATGGGAGCAAAGCAAAGGAGATCAACAGGGCATCACAAAGCAGGAGAGGGGAAAATGGGAGCAAAGCTCTCATGGAGGAGAAGGGGAAGGAGCATGGAAAGCCAGCAAGAGATATGGGATGATAAAAACTGAATGGTTTGGAAGGTCCAGCACCATCTCCAAGGGCACTGCAGGAAGCCCAAAGAGAGAGAAGCCTCAGAGCAGCTGAGTGAGGCTCTGTGATCAGAGAGCAGAGGCCAAGCCCAAGCTTTTCCAGCCTCCCCTGCCAGGATGGCAGCCAGGAGTACCAGCATGCTCCCACTCTGCCATCACCAGGTTAGCTGATCTAAACCAAACTCATCAATACAGGGAGGAGGGATTCAGCACGAGCAGATTACCACAGCAGGAGAGCTGCTCACAGCCACGGGGCTGGCAAAGCCTTCCCACAGCAGCAAGTGAGCTGCCAGATGGATTTTGATCTCATTAATCTGTTTTGGGGCCAGCCAGCAGCACAGGGCTGCCGTGGGCGAAGTGGCACGCGACACTTCCCTCCAAACCCTTGGAAAAAGGGAGAGATTTCACATTTCACAGAAATGTTCTCCCACTCAGAGCACTCCAGGCACCCAAGTGCTGGAAATGGGGGTCAGATATGGCCAGAGAAGCTGTGGCTGCCCCAGCCCTGGAAGTGCTCAAGGCCAGGCTGGACAGAGCTTGGAGCAATTCAGGCTGCTGGAAGGTGTCCCTGCCCACAGCAAGGAGTGGAACAAGATGGGATTTAAGGTCACTTCCAACCCAAATCATTCCTGACTGCACAATTCTTTATCTGCACTATTAATTCATTTATCACTTCTGCAGCTCAGAATTGCACGTAAGGTAATGAGGATACTGCAAGCTCTATCGAGGGAAAAAGTCTTTCCTGCACTCACTTGAGGCTGTATAAATTAAACATCCTCTTTGGTGCAAGGGTCCAAAGGATAATGTATCAGGCTGGGACTGGGGTCCCCACTCTGGTACTAGTTCAGTAGATAGTCTTGAGGGTTTTAAATCCCCTATTGCATCCTCTCTGCTTTCTCCTCAGTAAAATAGGGATACCAACCAGAATTGAGGTTTCCCAGTGAAAAGCATTCCGTAATCATTATTTTAGGGGTTGAACATATAGAAAGGTCTATAGCAAAGCCTGAGGCAAAACAAGGGAGGGGATAACTAACCTGGAACTACAGGCATCAATAAATCAGCTACAGTGCAGGAGCATTCTCAGCTTAGTGTAGAATCACAGAATGGTTTGGGTTGAAAGGGATGTAAAACTCACCTCAGTCCAACCCCTTTGCCATGGCCAGGGACACTTTCCACTAGACCAGGTTAAGACCTGGCATTAAACACTTCAGGGGTGGGGCAGCCACAGCTTCTCTGGGCAACCTGTGCCAGGGCCTCCCCACCCTCACAGGGAACAATTTGTTCCTAATATCTAATCTAAACCTACCCCCTGTCAGATTGAAGCCATTCCCTGTTGTTCTTTGCCACAAGACAAGGCCAAGAGTGAAGCTGGGAGCACCACAGCAAGGAGAGGCCACTTCCAGCTGCCAGCAGCTGGAAAAGGACCTGTTCCTTTCTCTCACTGAGGCTCCTCCTGCTCCTCCCAGCCCTGTGCCACACTCACTGACTGCCCAGCTCTGCACATTGGCTTCTGCCAAGCACGAGTTCAGCTCCAAAGCCATGCAAATCCATGGATATGAGGGGCTGCTCACCCTCAGAGCACACCGAGCTCAGGGCAGTTTGCTCCACATCAATTAGGGATAGATTGAAGTTAATGAGAGGTAAATGTCCAGGCAGGGCTTTCCATCGATTTGGTTAAACCAAGGTAAGAGAGCAAGTGCATGTGTGGATGATCTGGGGATGTGTGTGCATGGATGGCTGCGTTGCTCTTTGGCAGTCTGCCCCCAAACCCTCCTTGGTTCCTTCTGAGGGTTTTTCAGATGAAAGCCCCAAATTTGCAGTGTTTTGTTTTGTTTTCAAGTAACGATGCTCACACGGCACTTCCAAACCCTCTGTGAAACAGAGCCACTGTTTTCTTTTGTACAGAAAAGTTGGGAGATAAATTGCAGATGATTCAGTAAATAACTCAGCCTATGACCTTGATGCTTATTGATTCCTCAAGCTGTTTATCTTTCTTCTGTGCTCCCCAGCAAAAACAATTATCACTTAATTATAAAGCAGCTTGGCTTGAGGGAACCACCAATTGGCTGGCACAGGATGAGTTCATCCCTGCACACCACAGAGCCCCGACCAGAGCACTGCTTAGGATTCAGAGCCACAAACTTCATTATTTTCTCCCTAGCTCATGTTTTCCCCGTCGTTTTAAAATCACTTAAGGATGTTTAGCCAATCCGGGTGTTTGACTGCCCGAATATTCGCGATGGATGGGATCGAAACAGTAAGTGCCAGCATTGGAAAAGGGGGAAAAAAAAGAACTAGAATGATAAAAATAAGCACAAGGAAAGGTTATTGGTGCTGGAAATAAAATACCTGGGCTGTTCTCTCCTTCAGTGACCTTGGGTAAAGCGTTTTCTCTGTTGCCTCCCCTTCTCTGTGTGCAGAGCTGTGCGCAGAATCCGGCACAAAGGATTCCTCCTGCTCTGACCGAACTTTCCCAATGCCACTGGGATGGGGAAAATGACAGCTTGGCACTGCTGCAGCCATGCATGCATTTGGAAAGCACTTAGAGACATCCATTAGCACGGGAAAGGGAATTATCATCTCCACCCCAAGGCAGGAGGAGGGAAAGGAACCTCCCCCTTCACTAGAAATGAGGGATTTGTAATTTTCATGCACTTTTGAGCTGTGCCACCCTCCAGTGAAAGGGGGTGAGGGAGCCCACAGAGGGATCTGGACAGGCTGGATGCTGGAGAAGGTCCAGGGAAGGGAACAGAGCTGGGAAGGGGCTGGAGACCCAGGAGGGGCTGAGGGAGCTGGGAAGGGGCTCAGCCTGGAGAAAAGGAGGCTCAGGGGGAACTTGTGGCTCTGCACAACTGCCTGACAGGAGGGGACAGCCGAGTTCCCTGCTCCCAGGGAACAAAGACAGGAGGAGAGGGAACGGCCTCTCAAGTTGTGCCAGAAGAGGTTTACATCGGATTTTGGGGGAAATTTCTTCATGGAAAGGATTGCCCAGCCCTGGCACAGGTTGCCCAGGACAGTGGTGGACTCACCATCCCTGGAGGGATCTAAAACCCACGTGGCTGTGGCACTTGAGGACATGGTTTAGGGATGGGCTTGGCAGTGCTGGCTTAACAGTTGGGCTCAGTGATCTTGGAAGTTTTTCCAACCCAAATGATTCCATGACTCACACTCCAGACTCCCTAAACACGCCTGTGCCCTGCAAAAAGCACAAAACCTGCAGCACAGACACTTCATTTCCCAGCACTGGATGCTCTTTAGCTGCCAGATCCCCCAAACCTGCCCTCCTCCTCCTACAAACCCTCAACAGCAGCAAACTCGGTTAGGGAGCGCTGGGACCCTGGTGTGATCAGATTGAGGAATCCAATGCAATCAAGAGCAGCAGCCAAAAGCACTAAGCAGACAAACCTGGTTACACAGCGTAAAGAGATCAGGGACAGCCAGCCCCTGTCCCTGCCGTGGCAGCAGGAGCAAAGCCACACGATGGCACTGTGATTTCCAGAGCTCTCCAATTCCTGCGGCTTTTGCAGCAGGACCCAGTGCAGCATCTCCCTGTGAAAAACAGCTCAGGTTTTGCAGGAAAACTGCAAAGACATCCCAAGCTACTGCCAGCTCAGCACAGAGGGCTCAGAAAGGCTTTACAGAGCATCCCTGCCCGAGTGCTGGGGTCACCACTCAGCAGCTCTGATGGTCCAACCCTGTCTCTAACTGCACCAAAGAAATTCCATTTCAGCCCAGGGCAGAGGGGCTCTCCATCACACTGTGGGCAGGACACTGAACCACAGAACCCCAGGATGGTTTTGGTTGAAAGAGACCTTAAAGCCCATCTTGTTCCACTCCCAGCCACGGGCAGGGACACCTTCCACTGTCCCAGGTATCTCCAAGCCCCATCCAACCTGGCCTTGGACCCTTCCAGGGATGGAGCAGCCACAGCTCCTGTGTCTCACCAAGCACTCAGCATAGTTCCAATAGCATTTTCTACTGTCTCTGTTTAGGACCAAAATCTCCTTTTATTCATCTATGGGTAGTCCAAGAACTTTTATGCCGTTAAGGATTTCCCAGTAAAACCCAGCACATGGATCCAGCTTGTCTGCAGTGCCCAGGCTATTGATCTTAATTAATTCCTGCCTTAGAATTGGAGTAGCAAGGATTGCAATCAGATCAGACCACAGGCTGATATCCTTATTGATAACAAGCAGAGCTGCCCATAATAATCCCTATTCCTTACATTCTCCAGCCAGGTATCACAAAAAATCATTTCTACACACCTTGTGTGGATTTTTAAAAATATTTTAAAGCAATTTAAGGAGTGAAAATAAGCAATGCCTCCACTCCAACTCCTCTTTCCTCCCCATCCCCATTGCATACAGCACATTCACATTATGCCCATCAGAGTCTGGATACAGCTGTGCCCCTTTCCAAAGGTACAAATCTCCTCTGCATGTGCTCTTCAGTTCTTCAGCCACATGGCAGCAGGATATTCCACATCCTCATGTTCCCACAGCCAGAAGTTTTATGGCTCCTTGTTGCCCAGGGAGCAGGCAGGAGCAATCCAGGATATACTGTACCCTTGCAGGAAGGGATTGTCACATTAAAAAACCTCTAAATGCTTAAAAGGGTTTTCGTTTAGAGTCTCCTGCCGTGAAGTGTCTTCAAGGGCCCCAGATTTATTATTTCATCAGAAGATCAGAGAGGGAAAGTTTGTAGGAGATCAAACAAATAGGAATACATTAGGAGAGACAGTAGGAGAGGCTGGAGAAACTGTTGGATTCAATAAAGTGGGACAGAATCCCTGCTGACCAGGGGGGTGGTTTTCCCTCACAGCTCCCCCTCCCCCATGGGCCCCAATCCCTGCCCAGGCATCACCAGCCATGGAGGTGGCAGCAGGATCCTGGGGTGGGAATAAAGTCCTGCTGGCAGCAGGACCCACTTCCCACCCCCTGGTTTCTAAAGCAGAGGGGAGCATCTTTCCTACCAGGTTTCATTATAGATCAAAGATTTGGAAAACGTGCCAAAGGAGAGGGTGCGTGGGGAAAAGATGGATCTTCTGGAAAAAAAATGCCTTAAGATGGGCCTGAATTTGCTTCCTCAGTCTGCTGCAGAAGCCATGGGTTCATTCTTTCTCTGTGCCTCAGTTTCCCCATTCCAAGAGCAAGCCTCATAACCCTCTTTTCCCACACTTAGAATAATAAAGGCTGGAATTGAGCTCTTAGATCACCGAGTCCAGCCATTAACCCAGCCCTGCCATGGCCACCCCTAACCCAGGTCCCAAAGCACCACGTCCACACACTTAATTAACACTTCCAGGGATGGCAATTCCACCTTTTCCCTGGACTTGACAAAGCTTTTCAGTGAACAGATTTTTCCAAATGACTTCATGGGATGCAGATGGAGTTGTTCAAGCTGGGGGGAGTGGCCAGAGCAGCCCTCCAGGAGGACCTTGATGGGCTGGAGAGGTGAGCAGTGGGAGTTCAGCAAGGACAAATGCAGGTCCTGCTCCTGGGGAGGAAAACCCTGGGCACCAGAACTGGCTGGAGGTGACCTGGAGAGCAGCTCTGCAGAGGAGGACCTGGGAGACAATGAGCTGTCCCTGTGCCACCCTGTGCCCTGGGGTGAGGAGGCCAAAGGGATGCAGGGATGCTTTAGGAAGAGCACTGCCAGCAGGTCAGGGAGGGGATGCTGACCCTGTGCCCAGCTCTGGGGGCACCTCTGCAGGGCTGTGCCCAGCTCTGCATCCTCAGCACAGCAGGGACAGGAGCTCCTGCAGCTGAGCAAGGGCTGGAGCATCCCTGAGCCCAGGAAAGGTTGAGGGAGCTGGAGAGGAGCCCCAGCTGAGAGGAGTCTCAGCCCTGGCTGGCCCTGGCTGGCCCTGTCTATCCCTGAGTGTCCTTGGGTGTCCCTGAGTGTTCCTGGGTCTTCCTGTCTGTCCCTGAGTGTCCTTAGATGTCCCTGAGTTTTCCTTTGTGTTCCTGTCTGTCCCTCTATGTCCCTGTCTGTCCCTGGGTGCAGGGAGGCTCAGAGCAGTGCCAGGCTCTGCTCCAGGCCCAGCAATGGCACCAGAGCCACAGGCAGGGACTGAGCCCAGCAATTCCCCTGCACAGGAGGCAAAGCTTTCCGGGGCAGTGACTGAGCCCTGGAACAAATTGTCTGGGGGGAGTGTGGAGTGTCCTGACTGGAGATGTCCCAGAGCTGTCTGCACACACTGCTGTGCCCTGTGCTCTGGGATGACCCTGCTGGAGCAGGGGCTGGGACCAGATGAGGCTCTGTGCTCCCTTCCCTGAGCCCTCCTGGGATCCTGCAGTATCAGCTGCTGCTTTAGGCCCATCTGGGGCTTGCTGCAGAAAACAGCAATTCTCCGACCCTGCTCCGGAGGCTCAACCCAGGCCTGTGCTGTTGGGAGCTGCTATCTGGTGCCACGCTTCCTCCAGCATTTGTGAGTTGAGACACGTCAGCCTTTCTGTTTGCTTGCCCCCCTCCCCAGCCCGTGGCAGCTGAACAGGCTTTGGAGCCTTCTGTTGCCATCCCACCCCCGGCACCCCCGGCTCCTGGCAGCTGCCAGCTCGCACGGCTCCATCGCGGCAGAGCGGTGGGCGGGCACCAGCACACACCAAATACACACATTTATACATAGATCCACGGAGATATAGATAGAGCAGTGTGCACAGGAGGGCTCTGCTTCTGCTCACACGTCTCGTGGGAGCAGCTTGGGAATGGGCTGCCAGCACGTCCCCTCCCTTAAATCCTCATTCACAAGAGGAGCGTCACACCTCCGAGGTCAAGCCACGCTTGAGTTTTAATTCATTAAGCTAACTTCTGTGCTGGCTGAGTCTGCAGTCTTGAGGAAATTGCTGTTTTATTGGGGTGGAAATGGGAAAGCTTTGCTTGCTGCTACTCAGTCACTGGAATCTGGGTTCCCACCAGCACCTCCTGTGCCAGTCTGGGCTTGGGGGCTTCACCCAGGGGTGACAACCCTGACAGCCACCAATCTCTATAGCCACGGGACCAGTTCTGCTAAAAATCACCCCTTGAACAAGCAGCTGTAGCCTCACCCCGAGTGATTTGGGGTGATGGACAGTGATGCTGCCCCTCAAAACAAGCCAGGAGCCTCCTCCTCTTGCAGAAGCTTTAAATGGCCTCGGACAGGCTGTGACATCCCTGGGCAGAGCTGGGAGACACAGGGATGCTCCAGAACCATCAGAAGAGGTGACACAGACTGTGACATCCCTGAGAATGGCTGAGAGACACAGGGATGAACATTCAAATGATGGGAGACAGGCAGCATCATCCCTGGGAAGGGCTGGGAGACACAGGGATGCTCCAGAACCATCAGAAGAGGTGACACAGACTGTGACATCCCTGGGAATGGCTGGAGACACAGGGATGCTCCAGAACCATCAGAAGAGGTGACACAGACTGTGACATCCCTGGGAATGGCTGGGAGACACAGGGATGCTCCACAGGGTGATGCAGAGCAGCAGGGCACGAGGCAGGGAGGTGCTGTCACCGAAATACCAAACACAGTATCTCTGGGTGACCTCGACCTCCAGCTGCCACACAGAAAAGGTAGAGAAAAAGGAGGAGAAATAATGTTTTCACTCCTGGCAGCTCAACAGAGACAACACCTGCTTCTGCCTGCTCCAGACTCAGCAAAACTCGCCTTCCATCACCTGATCGTGTACACGGCGAGCCCACGCAGACACACAAAAATCGATGCACATCGATCCCTAAGCCAGGAATTCATAAACTCCTTTAAAGGTCAAGGATTGATTTTTCACTTTCTGTAAAAAGAAGAGACTCCTGCCATCAGCCTCCTGCCCCCATCAAACTGTCCCGTGCTTCCCTCCCCAGCAGCTCCGTGCTGAAGCACGGACACCTTCCCCATGTGCACAGTCATCCTGGAGAACAGAAGTGGCACATATAGGAAAATATGTTGCACTTGTAGCTGGCATCTTGCAGTAACGATGTGCTTGTAGTAAGCATCTTGCAGAAATTCCTGTGTTTGTTTAACTCCTGGCTTGCTGGAGGTGTTGTTTTTAAGGGTCTTGAGGAGAGCCCTTGCAGACAGGAGCAGCATCCCTTCCTCAGTGATGCCCAGGATCTCACCAAGCAGGCTCTGAGTTATTAATTTGAGGGCCCCCATTCCTGGTTACTGTCCCTCTGTAGGCCCACAGAGACCTCAGATCATCTCTTCCAACATCCTATAGCAGCTCCTCCCTTTGGAGGGCAGCGACAGCCCCCTCCTCTCCAAAGGATGTACATCGAGTCTCAAAGTGTACATTGAGACACAAAGACATCCCCAGCTGATGGACATCCCCAACATTCCCAAATTACCAGCAAGGGGTTCAAGCAGCCCACCCCAAACCAAGCCAGGCACTCCTGCCCTGCCCCTCAATTTGCCCTCAGAAGCCACAGTGGGCAGTGACACCTGATTGCTGTCACAGAGCTGCTCTCCATTGCAGGGTCCTGCTGTCCTTTGCCAGAAGCTGGCAAATCAATCCCCCAGGGGATTATAACCACCCTGCCCTGGCCCTGTTCCCTGGATTTCTGGCCCCTTTCCCTGGCACCTTCTCCTCCTGCCCAAAGTCCCCTCTCCCTTCTCACACCATCACCTCCACAGTCAGCATTTCACACACAAATCCCTCATTCCTTTAGGTCCTGAGCAGATAATTCCAGGAGTAACTATGTTTTAGAAGCCTTTCCACCATCCCTGTCCCTGTATAACTCTGGTCTATCTCCACACCCCCTTCCAACCTGCTGCTATCCACAATTCCCACTCCATCCAGGTGCAGGATGCAAAGCTTCAAAATGCAAAGAGCTTCCCCCAGCCATGCTATGACTTATTGCTCTTTGAAGGAACAAGAAAACAAATTCAAACCGTGCTGGATTTAATTGATTTCTCCACATTTCCTCAATGGAAGCTCAGTGGGGAAAGTCAGAAGCACAATGGATGCAGAGGAGCAGCTGTAGGGGGGCTCTCCCACACCTTGGCACACGGGCAAGGATTTACATTTACTTTAGTAAGCATTAAGGCAGTCTTAGAAACCAGAAAATCAAGTTTCCCTGTTTCTGGAGGAAGTTTCCCTCCTTGCAAAGCTTAAGGAAGCACTAAAAAAGCAGAATTTAAATGTTACTCTGCAGAAATAAAGAGTCTGGCATCACAGGTCTGGAGTTCCCCAAAAGCTTCTTACTGAAACTTTCCTCCCCAAGGGAGAGTTTGGGGCAAAACCTCAGGAAAACTCACAAAATAATCTGTTTTACAGCAAAAAAAAAAAAAAAAAAACTAAAAAAATCCACATTTGAATAAAAACCACAAGTGCTGCTTTCTGGGCAGTGCCAACAGGCTGTGCCAGTCCTTGGCTGGTGCTCACGGTCCCAGCTTGGCTCCACACATCCCTCCAAACCTGCCCAGTGCCACAGCACCACAGCCAGGCCCAGAGATGATTATGTTATGGGAATGAACAGGACCATCAGCTCTCCCCACCTGCTCTGGGAGGGGTTTTGAATGCAGAAGGATGCTCAGAAATCGAGGGGAGCATGAACACCCCTAATGAGCACAATTAGAATTCTGCTGATGAGCAGAGCACGGGAAAGGTGAAGGGGCCAGGATTTGATGTGCTGCTCTGTGCCACTGCAGACACGGCCCCAGAGCCCAAGCATTGATGGATTTGGGGGGAAAGCTGGCAGGAGGGAGTTCAGGCAGGTTCAGATCGAGCACAGGTCCCACCCCAGCTGCTCCATGACATTCCCAATGCCACTGGAAAGAGGGAAGGAAAGATCAGGGAGACATTTGAGCCAAGCTACAGGAGATTATGTTAAAAAAGCCTTTCTGAGCACCACGATGCTGACAGAGCAGCACAGCTTGATGGGGAGAATCACGGAATCCCATAATGGTTGTGTTGGAAAGGACCTTAAAGCTCATCCCATTCCACCCCTGCCATGGCAGGGACAGCTCCCACTATCCCAGACTGCTCCAAGCCCTGTCCAGCCTGGCCTTGGACACTGCCAGGGATCCAGGGGCAGCCACAGCTGCTCTGGGCACCCTGTGCCAGGGCCTGCCCACCCTGCCAGGCAACAATTCCTGCCCAATATCCCATCCATACCTGCCCTCCCTCAGCTTGAGGCATCCCCCCTTGTTCCTGGATGTGAGGGATGCTGCAGAGGAAGGACAGCCACAGGAAAACCCAGCTCAGTTCCCAACTCCAGCATGTTCTTCCCTATGACCTTGGGCAAGGCATTTAATCTTTCTCTGCCTCATTTTCTTGGTGCTTTCCCTCTGAGGACTTTGGGGCTGGACTTTGTCTTACAAGGGGTTTGACTACACTTGAATGCTTACTTTAAATTCAGTAATTGCCAATTAAATCAACATGCTTAGCATACTTTCATGAACTGTGCTTTTTTTCTCCTCAGCTAAACATGTTCACCTTAATTAAAGGAGTCTGCAAGTCATTGCAAAGCCATCATGTCCTGCCAGTTGAGTCTCAGCACTGAAGCATTTGTATGCCCACGAAACCAATTTTGTATGATTGGCACTAAGGGATGGGACCTTCTGTTCATTAGGGGCTTCTAAGTGCCACTAGGCAAGAAAATTAAATCTGATTCAGATGGGAAGAGAAGGATGGATGACAAAGACAAGAATTTTCAGGGAAGGGAATAGACTGTTTTACACTGCATTTAAAGGAGATAAAACAGACGGGAACTATTCCGTGGAGAAGATAAAACATACAGGAGGCAAAAGGGCGAGGTCTGGGCAAAGCTGGCCACAGAAGTTACATTTGCAGGTCTATTTATAGCTTTTCTGCTTTTTAGCAAGAGGATGTGATTGCTTCATTTACAGTTTTTAAGGCGTTTGCTGTGTTTGGGATGTGATTGTCAAGCCCTGCTCCCCAAACACAGGAGGGACCCACGGAGGAGGTCACTGACACTTCAGCTCCAAGTCTTCTGTCACATTGAAGGGCTGAAATCTGGCAGCAGAAGAGGATAAAGGTGATGAAACAAACAACAGAATTACCTGTTTTTCCAAGGAAAACAGCTCACCAGCCCATCCAGCCCTGGGCAAGGCTCACCCCTGCACGAGGTCCATGCCAGGGCAGTTTGGATCCAGGAATGTGCCCCTTGTTCTAAATTGTGCAGCCCCTTGTTATCTGTGTTTGGAATTCCTGCAGGAAGTGTCCAGTGGGGAACTGGACTGGACTGGGAAAAGGCCAGACCCCATCAGCCAGCCCAGGGATGCAAATGCAGTGAGAGGAGGGAGCAAGGGATGGGGAAAGGGGCTCAGGATGGGTTCTTAGCTGGGGCTTCTAGGGGAGGAGAGAAGAAGAAATCCAGCATCCTGCAAAGGACCTGGCTGGGATACAGGGACAAACCTGGCACAGGCACCTCCATCCCAACCCCCTCCAGCCTTTCCTGCCAGGAACTCACACGAGCACTCAGTAGAATTATTCTTTTAACAGCAACAGGGACAAGCTACAGGCATGAAGCTGTGCCCCACCCCACCCACGAGAGCAGCCCAAAGCTGCCCCAAAATCCTTCTGGGATCACCTTCACCACTGAGCTGCTGGAGTCTCTTAGGGTAAAACCACCAAAACTTTGTGGGAAGGCAAAGACTTTTTTTTTTTAAATTTTTTATTTTTTTTAAGATTTGTTTCAGAAAAGCTGTCAAAAATGTTTAATTGATGAAAAGCTGGATTTCCAAGGAAAGACATGTTTGAGAAGTGACACTGATAGCCATGTGAGTAGAGTCTGGGGCTGAGTGTGAGGAGTGGGTGGGAGCGCAGGGGAAGAACACATTAGAGTTGCAAATGCAGAATGGAACAAAGCCCTCCATCATCTTAAAATCTTTCTTGAAAGGGAGTTTTACTTTTTGACCTGATCAAGAGTTCACACAGAGCCAAAATGCCAGGTCTAGCTGAGAGCAGCAGAGGTGTTTTAGTCTCTTGAACACCCATTTTTGAGGACCCAGGCAGGGTTGATCTGACATTTCCCAAGAGGAATCAGGACTGGAAAATTAACCCCTGTCCCAGTGCTGGCTGAGACCTGGATTTCAGCTATCCCATGCTCTGAGCACCTCAGAGCTCTTGCCAAGGAGCTCAAAAATGGACTCCTTGCTCCTGTACCACCCCTTTGGAACAGGAGGTGCTCATGTACAGAATTCCAGAGGGATGTGGGATGAATTTCTGCTGTACAACTGGTGAGAGCCAGCAGCCAGACGTGGCAGGATACTGAATCCTGCAAACAGGTACCAGGAGAGCTCAACTCCAGCTTTGATGTTGTAAAACCAAAGTTAAAATGAGCAAGGGAACACAACAAGGATAGAAATATTCCCTGGTATTTTCAGAGAAAAAAACTTCCTTTTTACCCCTGTGGCTTATAAATCATGCAACAAAACTACAAAGCTAGAGATTGCTGTGTTTGACTAATGGGGCTGTGCTTTCCTTGGAGAGGAATGGTTTGACCTCAGGATGTCAGCGTTAAATAAGACAGAACCATCAGCCCTGCTCCCCTTTTTTAATCAGCTGTGTTTTACCCATTTCAAAGTGCCTCATCTCTGCAGCTGTATCTCCCTGGGGAGCCTGTTTGCTGCAGGACACCCACAACATTTCTAGAGCAGGTGTAAGTGCTGCTTAGACAGCTCCTCCATGCTGAGCCACATCCCCACAGCTCAGACTGCCACAGATCAACCCATGGAGCAGTGGGGGAAGCTGAAGCACGGCCCCAGGGCTGGGAGCAGTGCCCAGGAGCAGGGATCACAGCTTTTGGCATGGAAAGAGCCTCCAGTGCCAGCTGTGGCACCAGGCTGGGCAGCCCTTCTTGGAGGAAACATCAGGTTTGTGGAGTAAGAAGGATCAAAAACTTCCACAGCTGCCTGTAAATAATCAGGGTCAGCACAAAACCATGCCCATGCATCAAAAACCCTGCAGCTCCACCAGAAAAGCCAGGAAGGAGCAGTAAAGTCACTCTGCCATTGAGGAATGAAGTCACTGTGCCATCACAAATTTGTGAGGAATAAAGTCACTCTGCCACTCACCACAGTCCCAATGCTCCACATTTCCAGGTCCTTTCCCAGAAGGATGTGCCAGTTCCCCATGTCCCAGACAGCCCAGCTGGTGTGCTATGAGCCTGGAGGGCTTCAGGGAGAAGACAGAGGTGTCCTCCAGCTTTACATGGCCAAACACCCACCCAAGGGTGGCTCCTGGAGAGCCAAGTGTTCAGTGCCACCCCTGTGACAGTCAAGGCTGGTTCTGGTCTGGCAAACAGCTGGAAAACAGCTGGAGAAGGAATGAACCTCAATCTTTCCAGCTGAAGGAAAAGGGTTAAGCTATTCCTTGAAAGTCAGTGGGTCTTCACATGGAATAAAAACAAGCATCAGGGTGATGCCTGGAGACCTGCAACACCCAGGTCTAAATCTAAACTTGGTCTTAAGAGTTGTCCAAAAGCACAAAATAAGATAGTTCCTATTTTAAACCTTTCCCCTCCATTTTCCCATGCAGGATGTTTGGCCTCCTGATAAAACTCAAGAGAACAGGTACCCAGCACAACAGGTCAGTAAAAAACACTCACCTGTGTTCCTAGTGCTGCAAACATGAGCAGACCAGCTGAAACCCCCTGCTTTCAGAGGGCTTTTTTCTTCCACCATCCCTTCAAAAACATCCTGTATAGCTGCCTCGATAGAAAACACGCACCATTTGGAAACAATTTGCCTCTTTTTTTTTTTTTTAATTTCTTTTTTCCTGGCTGAAAACATGTGCTGAGTCGACCGCTTGGGTCAGCACAAAACCACATTTGAGGATGAATAAAGTAGTTGCTGGGAGCAATTTGCCCAGTGCCACTGCAGGCCAAATTGGAGAGTTAAACTCACAGGCGCTGCAAGCTGGCCCAAAATTGCTCCATGGACTCCGAGGCCATTTGCTCCGAGTGAAAAACTAAATATTATTTACCAGGAATAATCCAAGAGGATGGTTGTGTAGCCCAGGCAACCTGGCTGCTGCTCCAGCAGCTCTGCAAGGAGAGGTTGGAAGGAGGGAAAATTCCTGATTTTGGTGGGTGTTTGGAGCTTAGGGATGGATACTATGCTTGTAACAGAGGTGGGAGTTTTGCACCACTTAATCAGTGGTTTGTCTCAGTCTCCTATGTCTTCACTCAGAGCCAGGATTAAAAAATATATGAAGGAAATGGATTTTCGCGTGTTCAGGCTTGGTTGTTTATTAAATCTTATCTAAAGTACAGAAAGTTCAGCAGCACTTCCAGCTACCAGCTAAAAGTGGAGACAGATCCAGCTGCTACAAGGAGGTCTCTTAAAGCTAAACAGTCCAATAGAGAAATAACACCCATATTATTTGTCCTTTTAACCCAATAATTAACTTCCCATGACCCTCAGTGTGACACTGACTGACCAACCAGAAACCACTGCCTGAAACCATGAAGAAGATGGACATCAAAAGAGACACCACCCAAAATCCTCCATCTTGTCCCATGCCTATTACTATACTATAAAAACCTCAAATTTAAAACCCTTCTCCATGTGAAATCACACACTTCAATTTCACTACACACCCATGATTTAACTCCATCACTCAAATTTGGAGCGTTCTCCAAGGCCTCAGGTCCAAAGCAGTGTTCTCCAGGGGGGTCAGTGCCTGACAGCACAGAAAGCTCTAAAATCCCAGGTTTCTGGGATCCAACACATGCTCAGGTGCTGGTGGCAAGGGAGAGTTTGGATGGTGGGAGGTGGAGGCATCACCCTTGAAACCAGTTCTCCCCATGCCTGCTCCTTGCTCAGCCCCTCCATGCCACAAGCACCCACAGCAGGACTCGGTGGGAACTGTTCCAGTCCTGTTCCTCCTACAAAACCAGGAAGAAACTCCTTTAAGGCCACAATTTGCCCATTTTTAAAGCAAATATAAGTGTCCAAAGTGTATCAAACATCAGGCAGGGCAGCAGGGATGGAGAGGGAAGGTCTAGCAGCTTCAAGGAGAAGGGGTGGGTTTCTTCTCTACTTTTAAGAGGTGAACCCAAATTCAGGAGGAGGGCAAGAACACCCCTCCTCTCCAGCTGATCCTAAGCCCTTATTTCTGATACAAGAAAGCCAGACTGGATGTGCTGAATCACCTGGGGCTGGGGAGAAAATACCATTTTTAAGCAAAAAAGAGTGAATACAAGCACAGCTCCAATCGCTGGCCACAGATTATCCAGTTTAGGTCTTTTTCTCACATTTGTGTAAATTATAGAGGGAAAAAATATTACAGAAAACAGTTTGCTCAAGACGAAGTTGCTGGTGGAATAATTGAATATTTAGCAAACCTGCAGCCAAAAGCGATGGGTAATTTTGAAATAGTCTCTTACAAGGATCAATCTTCAATCAGGGCCCTTCTGAAAATCGGGTCCACTTAAATAAAATCTTGTGAAAAAGTCACTGATGCAATCTGAGATTCTCAGCCTCTTGTTAACCGTGCTTCTTTATTTTCTGAGTTTGCCATGGTCATCTGGAGGCATTTGGGATCAATTCTGCTTCCTGATATTTAGATAACCAGAGAGAAAGCGGAGATGGCAGTCTCCCAGCTGCTGGCCCTTGGGAGAGGAGCCAAACCTGGGGCAGTGAGGAGGAAAACCCAGCCCAGCACAGAGCCTGCACTGGGCTTGGTGAGTCTTGCAATGAGGAAAAGGATGCTTCAATCGAGATCAAGCCAGCCAGATTGGGAAGGAGGGAGCGAAACCCCCGAAAATGAATTCTCTGCGAGACACAGCTTGCCAGTGTCTCTGCTTGGTGACACCTCCTGCAACTCCAGAAATGCAAATCGCACCCGCGGGTCCCACCCCTGCCGAGAGACCGCAAGGCGCCGAGCAGGATGGCACCGAGAGTGCCCAGCATGCCAATGAGGCTCGCAGGCACCGCTCCTGCAGCCCTGCTGCTGCCTGGGCTGCGGGGATGGCTCACACTGGGAGCGCTGGTGATGCTCTCTGGGGTGCTAAAGGATGCTGTGGGTAATGCCTGGGTGAGGCATCCAAAATCCTGCGGTGTGAGAGGGATGGGGTGAAGATCACCTGCAAGGAGCTGCCTGGCACCTCCTAAGGCTGGCGGGGAAAAACCCCACAGATTGTGAGAACAGCAATTCAGGACCTTCCCATCTCCAAGTCTCAGCTTCCCACAAGGGTAATGCTCCCCACAGAGGAATCCCTGGGTCTGTTTGTGCTCACCAATAGCTCAATACACAGGAGCTGTCCTCCAGCTTCTGCAGGCACAGATCAAGCTAAGTACACAACTCACCACCCTGACACCCTTTTCCTTCTAGTCCCACCTAACAACATCCAGACCCAGCAGATTCCAGCACCTGGGGACACGGTTTAGTGAACAGACCGTGCTGGATTAATGGTTGGACTCTATTTTCCAACCTTAATAATTCTCTGATCTCCCAAGTCCCTCCATCATCCACACAATGGGAGCACCAGGCTGTGGTGCTGCCCCACACCAAAACTCCAGCAGCTCCTGCCTGGCACAGTGAATCCCATCACTGCCTCTCCAAAACCATCCCCATCACTGGTCCCAGCTGGGTTCCCACACCACCACGTGCCCACCAAGCCCAGCTGGAGCAGTGGAGGCCAAGAAAGTGTTAAATATTGCAGCAGCACAGAGCCAGGTGGGAACCCAACCACAGGCCCTCCATTGCTCCCACACCAGCCCCAAGGAGACCAAAAACTGACTGAATGACTCCAGCAATTAACTTCCTGAGTCTCTAACCCAATTCCTTTTAAGGTAAATTTGTTCACGTTAATGGAAAAGGGTATTTTGGTTTTCCATCACCTGCCAAGTCATTTAAAAAATTGTTTTCCCCCTTCTCCCCTCTGCATTCACGACTTAATTGCAACAGCTCTTTGACAGCAGATAGGTTCCAGTGGGCTGCCACTCCAGATGTCAGGAGCATGTTAGCAGGAAGGGGCCCTGTAGGATATTTATGGCTTTAATTCCTCGGTAGAGGGTTTTGTTCTGTCATGCGGTGACACACGAATTGCTACTCATTTGATCCTGTATTTCCACATCAGTGACACTTTATGAAGGGCTCCTGGTTCTCTGCACTGTCTCCAAAGTTATTGGTCCTTCTTCTGCCAGCACTGGACAAGCTGGGTGGCTGGAATTGCCAAAAGGGCTGTGCAGCAGCAGCCCCCTGTGCTCAGCAGGACTCCCTCCTGTGCTGCACTGGCTGAGGATGGGGGAACTGACAACTCAGAAAAAAAGACCAAAAAGCAGCTGAAACACAGCAGCAGAGGTCATTTACCTCCTCCTCTTCTCTCCATCCCCTACTGCACAAAGCTGAGGCATTCAGTGACCCCTTTGCTCAAGTGTCTGCAAGGCTTTCCCACAGCAGATCCCTCCTCTCATCCCACAGCCAGGAGTCTCCAGTCTGGGTTCCACAGCCCTGAATGAGCCAAAAGCACCAGGCCCTCCCCAAGGAGCTACACCTGCAGCTCTGGTAACCAACAGCAAGTGATGCACAGCCCTAAACAGACCATAAATAGATGCAGGATCAAGCCCCAGCTCCAAAGTGCCAGAATATTGGCAGCTTGATCCCAGATGTGGGATCAGCAAGCACGTTAAACAATTTCTCTGCAGCAGCACTGCTCTCCATCATCTCACACATGAGCATGTGATGAACCACTCCATAAAACAGGGAAAGCTGCAGGGAAGGGATTCCAGAGAAGCTGTGGCTGCTGCATCCCTGGAAGTGTTCAAGGGTTGGATGGGGCTTGGAGTGACCTGGGATAATGGAAGGATAATGGGAGGTGTCCCTGCTCATGATAGGGGGTGGAATGATACAAATATTAAGGTCTCATCCTACCCAGACCAGTCTGGGATCCTATGATTTCAATTTTTACTGGAAATGGGTTAAAGGAGCAGATTTGCCAAAAAGAAGAAAAACCACATAAAAAATCCACTGTAGTACAGGCTCAGCAGAAGCAGCCAGGTTTTCTGACAGAGGGAAGGAGCACAGCTGCTGGAGGGGAACCATGTGTTTTGGGATGGAGTTCCCTGCAGCTCTGCTGGAAACCAGCCCCATGCTCACACAGATCCCACAGGCTCAGGAAGCTGCTCCCACCACACTGGGGCTGCCTGGGAGCCACCATCCCCCAGCTCGTGCTCCTTAGTCAAAAACCACCCTTTAAATTAAGGAGCATCCCGGGAGACAACAGATGGTGTGTGAGCTGTGGCACAGGCAGGACCAAATCCCATCCCTCCCTCCCTGGGCACCAGGGGCAGGGTGGGACATGACAGACTGACCTGCCAGTGCAGTGAATCCCCATCATTTCCCAGCTCTGAACTGCCTGAGAATAGCAATACCAAAAAAAAAATAATCCTGTGGATTTCCATTTGCTGCAGTTTATACACAACAAGAACAAGTGCATACAAATACTTTCATTATTTTGTCAATACAATTAGCTCGGGAAGCACCAATCTGAGCCAGCACTTCCCTTGTGCTGTTCCTGGAGGAAATTGGCTCTGCTCAACGCCACGGTTTGATTTTCCCCTCTCCAACATGCACATTTGCAGGCAGATTGGGCTCTCCCCCCTTTCCCCGGAAAAGCAATCTTGCTGGAGCATTGAGATTTCTCTGGCTGATGGAGACACCCTCCTGGGAAGCACACCAGGGGTCCTTTCCTCCATCAGTGCATCATCCCTGCTATTTGCTTCCACCAGGCAGCTTGCCAGCAAACAGAGGAAAATGGGAAGGGGAGCACGGAAAAAAGGCCAGAGAGGATGGGGATGACAGTACAAGCCAGCCTCGCCCTAGGCCTCCTTGTAGCACATCAAAAACCCTGCAGCTACACCATAAAAGCCAGGAAGGAGCAGTAAAGTCACTCTGCCATTGAGGAATGAAGTCACTGTGCCATCACAAATTTGTGAGGAATAAAGGCACTGTGCCAGCTGAGGAATAAAGTCACTCTGCCATCGCAAATGTGCTTGGTGGTTTCTGACACGTTGGCTTTATCACAGCCTGGATCAAACTGTGTCAGTGCCCGTGGCAGCAGAGGGAGGGAGATCTCACCTGCTTCCCCAGGGCAGCATCCTCACAGAGCTCAGCACCCTGAGGGCATCAAGGATATTGAACAAACCTGGGAAAAACAGCTGCAAGAGGACATCACCACCCTTGCAGGGGAAAAGTGGTGATGGCAAAGCTGTACAGTTTCCAAAAAGGCTTTTGCAAAGAGCCCCAAGCCCCTGACTCGGGTACAAAGAGCTTTTGGGCTCTCGTGGGGATTTCTTGTGCCAGGGAGCTCTGATGGTAACAGCCTTGCTGCTCTGTGGGGAAGTGGCATCAGGACAGGACAAGGGGAATGGCTTTAAGATGAAGAAGGAGAGATTTGAATTAGATACCTGGAAAAAATTCCTCCCTCTGAGGGTAGGGAGGCCCTGGCACAGGGTGCCCAGAGCAGCTGTGGGTGCCCCTGGATCCCTGGCAGGGTCCAAGGCCAGGCTGGACAGGGCTTGGAGCAACCTGGGACAGTGGAAGGTGTCCCTGCCCTGGCAGGGGGTGGGATGAGATGAGCTTCAAGGTTCCTTCCCCCCTGAATTCTGGGAATCCACAACAGCACAGCTGTCCCATTGCTCCAGCCAGTACAGACTGGCCCCACACTCCCCCTTCATCACTCCACCCCTCCAGACATGAAGCCCTGTCAGGCCTCTTGACTTCCTTTTCCCCAGTCTTGTCCCATCCACACAAACAGTCCTGCAGCCATTCCTCTTGCACAAGACATAGAAGAGCCATTCAGGCTTGGGCTATTAATTAAAACCCAGTAATGCTAATTTTACTGCCAACTTGGAAGATCCTTACTGCATTTTATTAGGTAATTGCCACTTGTAAGGGGTTTAAATTGATGTCTTTATTAGGCGATGCAATACAGGATAGTTATGGTAATAGTTGAAATCATATCCTATAAATGTTCAGACGTTGCTCCAGCCTTTTCCTCTGAGCTGAATGAGGAATTGCTTTGCCCTCAGAGACCCTAATCCCAGAGCAGAGATAACCCAAACCAGACAAATCCTGTAAAAATGATACATTTCTGGCATGTCAAAGTGGGGAGAAAGGGAAAAGCACGGGGCAGCCAGGACTAGGTTCTGATCACCCCAAAATGTCACATTTCCACCACCTTTTTGTGTTCTCTTCTGATCTGTTCTCCAGCAGGGAAAAACCAGCCACCTGCACTGTTGAGCCATTTCAAATCTAAGCTATAAAGCCAATGCATTTTGTCTTTTTAGAAGCTTTTTGCTCATTCAGGGAGTTGATTTGTGTCAATTCTGCATCTCCTGGGTTAGGGATAACTGATTTCCCAGCAGATCTTGTGCACCATCCCCTTAGCAGAGACTCTTGGAACATGCCTATCCCTGACACAGCCCAGCACCTTTCAGCCATGCTTTGGACATGTGTGACATCCATGAGAGATGTTGGTTTTCCCATCCTTTCCCTGGGGAGAGGCACATAGGAATGATGATTCCTTTTCCTCAAACACCAGCTCTGTGGAAGGAGTGAGGACCAGCTCTCCAGGACCACCCTGAGGGCTGAGAGCAATGCAAGATATTCCCATTAGAGTGGAGAAGCACAAAGTCTCACAACCCACAACTTCCCAGTAGGAATCCCAGGACATCAATTTCCCCACTCCTTTCTTCTGCTCTGCCAGGGAATGTGAAATGAGTGACTGCAGCTCCAAGCCCAGGGATTTTAGGAATTACAGCATACAGATGGTTTGAGGGCAGACCTGGAGCCCCCAGAGGATGCCCCTGCCCCCAGGGTTTGGGTCCTGTCAGGGCTGGGAGGAGCCTGGGGAGGTGACACCCGTGTGGGTGGGATGGAGCTCCCCCAAAATGAGATCCCAGGAGGCTCCTGCTGGAAGCTTTGCTTCCCCACATGCCATCAGTCTCTGTCTTCAGCCCTTTGTCCTCTTCCTCACATCCCTGCCCACTAAAGCTGCCTTTTCCATCTGATCTCTCTGCATGCCAGCTTCCCTCCACACCCTCTTCTCCACCCTTTCCTTTCCTCGCTTTCCCCATTTCTTTGTTCCCTCACCTTCTCTCCCTTCACAAAGATTAAAGCTGAGGATTTTTTTTCCCTCTCTTTGGCAGGCTGGAATTGCTGGCCTGCACTTCTTGGGAGGAAAAAGCCAGTAGCAGCTGCAAATGACATTGGAAATCCTCTTTGTATGTGTGGGAAGGGGAAATGGTGGCTTCAGGAAGGGGGGGACCAGCATTGCCCCAACCTCAGGACAAAAACGAGGCAGTGAAATAGCCTGTGGAGAATTGTTTTCTATTTAAATGAGGAAACTTTAATTCCCTGGTTAAAGGCAGGAGAAGGAGATTTACTGGTAAATGTAGGGGTTGGGGGGATGCTGAGCCCAGCCTTGGTGTGCCAGATACCCTCAGGCAAGGGATCTCACCTGCCAGGTACAGGGAGGAGGGAGCTGGGATTCCAGGGAGCAGAGAAAGGATTCCACAGAGCAGGAAAACAGGGATTCCATGGAGCAGGAGAGCAAGGACTCCAGGGAGAGAGAGAGAAGGGATTCCAAGGAGAAGGAAAACAGAGAGAGGGGCTCCAGGGAGGACAGAAAGCATTCCAGGGAGAATGAGAGAAGGAGGGATTCCAGGGAGAAGGAGGGAAAGGATCCCGGGGACCACGGATTCCATGGAGCAGGAAAGCAAGGATGTCGAGGAGGAGGAGAGAAGGGATTCCAGGGAGCAGGAAAGCAAGGTTTCCAGGGAACAAGATAGCAGGGATTCCACAGAGAAGGAGAGAAGGGATTCCAGGGAGCAGGAAAGCAGGGATGCCGAGGAGCAGAAGTGCCATGCTCACCAGGCAGCGATGACTAAGTTTAAAAAGCAAACTCAAATTAACCCAGGAGGGTTTGAAACCTGGGAAATTACAGGTTCCCTGCACTAACGAGGACCCAGGGCTCTCGTTTCCCATCAGGCTCCTCACAGCTTGCAGCAGACTCGACCCCGACTGATAAATTTACAGCGAAGGAGAAAATAAACGCTGGAAATAAGAGGATTCACCTCCTTAGAAGTTTAAAGCCTATTACCAAAATAGGTGCACGGTGTTGCCATTATGAATGTCATTCCTAACACCTCCTGATTTCCCCCTTCCCGCCTCCTCCACTTTCACACCGAATTGTTCAAACTATTAGGGAACAAAAGGAAGCTGCCTTTTAAATCTCATTCACTCGGGCTCCTTGCCTGATAGATGGCTTCCCCTCTGAAGCTCTGTTTCACATAAAAGCATCTCAGCACGGTGCTGTAAATCTGGTCTGCACCAGCTTTTATGGGAGGCTGGGCTGGGTCCACGACTAAATTACCATTTATTTATTTGCTTGCTTCCAATATTTTTATAAAACGCTATTGCTGCTCAGATGGGAGGGCTGGCATTCCTGAATGTGTGCTGCAAAGGGGGCTGGATGGAGCAGAGGCACCACAGGTCCCACCTCTGTCCGGAGGAGGCTGAGCTGAGCTGGTCCAACAGTGGCTCCACCCTGAGGGATGAGGAGCCAGGAGCTTCATCCCTGCAGCCCCTGAGTGCTCTGCCTGCTCTGTGCTCCCACACTCTCTGAATAATTACACGTCAAATAATTACCGCCAGTCTCAGAGTAATTACGAGTTCAATAACGATCTCCAAGGCAGGGAAACTGAGGCACAGAGGAGGTTTCACTCACCAAAAACCTTAGAGTAAAGGAGGAGTAGCTTTGCCCTTATCTCTACCCCACCCCTTTGAGGCAGCACATTCTCATCCAGTGCAAGAAGAGGGGAATTGGGTTTGGGATTTTACAAATGTTTTGCTTTTATCCTTTCCATTTGTTGGAAAGGGCAAAAGCAACGTTTCAAACAAAAGGTCTGTTGAACCAAAGGCTGTTTCCATTATTAATGGAGATTTTTTTTCTCATTTTTAAACCGATTTTTCCCAGACAAACCAAGAAAAACAGCCAAGTGCTTGAGATTTCCCTTTGAAAATCCTCACCTGATTCCTGACTCTGTCCAAGGGTTAACACAGCTACATCCCACTGGGGAAGCGGGGCTACCCCAAACCCACTGTGAGCCTCCTGGATAAACACAGCCCCTCCTCCTCCTCACTTTCATCCTTTACAGACTCCTGCACCAGGGCAGAGATCCCAGTGAAGAGCCAAGCTCTGCATGCCCCAGGAAAATCCTTCACTCCCTGCCCCACCCTCCTGTCCTCACTTACCCAGCTGCTCTCCACAGAACCCTTCCCTTTGCCTCACAGCGACTTTTGCAGCCTCCTGCCCCCTCTTCTAATAATCAATATCGATTTCACTGCCTGTGCTATTATCCCAGGTTAAAGATTTATTCCCTTGCTTTGCAGCCTGTGGTTTATAGCAGAGCCCTCATTTCCCTCCTCCTCAGGATCATTACCTTGCCCCACTGACGAGCTCGTTCCATATTGGAAAATAATCATCAGCTTTTAGGCGGAGGCGTTCGGGTCATGATCGGGGCACACGAGAGCACCAGCTCATGGCAAGCCCTTGCACTTGCTCTCCTTCCACTTTATTTCCATCAGCTCCTGCTTTTTAGGCTTTTCCTCTGGTCCTGGTGCCAACTGACCCCATGGCACCACGGGTCTGCCAACCCCTGCACCCAATTAGCAGAACAGACCATGTGAAACACATACTTGACGTTGATATGATTTAACATTAATAACCAGGTTTCAAATATTTATTACAATGGCTGTTTTTAATAAATATTTCATGAACACCAATTTTTTTCCATTTTTTTCCACCTCTCTCGCCATCCATTGCCAGCTTTGCGGGCTTAATTTGCCTTAATGAGAATAAAAATCACTCTGATAAATTGCTCCTTTGCAAATGCACGCGACATGAGAGCAACACTTGGCTGAAATATTTGTTGTGGGGAGCTGAGTGCTGCAAACAGACTCTGGGAGTGAGGAGCCCTGGGCTCGTGGAAGGTGTCCCTGCCTGTGGAAGGAGAACTTTAAGGTCCAACCCAAACCATTCTGGGGTGATGCTGCTTTTTGGGGACTGTAAAAGGTCCCAGGCACAAGTTGGAGCCAAGAGGCAGCTTCAACTACATAACATATAGAAGATAAGGTATCTCCCACTTTTGTCACATATTGATGGGATAAAACCATATCCATGATTTTCCTTGCAGGAAGAGCTCCTGTATGTTTATGCCCCGATCCCAGGGAAGTCTTGAGTTAATACACTGAGGCTCAGCACTAAGAGGTATTGAACTAAAAGCTTTATTGAGCACATGCAGCTAAAGCTGAGGCTTTTCCCAAAACCAACCCAAGCAGAAATGCTTTCCCTGCAGGCAGCAGGCTGGCAGGATGCTCAGCATCACCCCCACTCCAGAGGGAAGCACCTGTGGCTCTCAGCACCCCCCCTTCCCTCCCCAGTGCAGCAGGGGTTTATTTTAGGAGCTTGGCTGCCTCGGCCAGCTCAGCAAACACAGTCTGGGTTTCTCCCTGCTCCAGTATTCCAGGCATGGGAGACAATTAGAGCTGTCTAATCAGCAGTGCCAGGGGCAGGGCTTTCATGTGAGGGCTCTCAGGAGGGGTTATTACCATATGAAGCATCCTTGGCTCAGCTTTGCTCAGGCTCAGCTTTCTGCCCCCTCCTGCAGCCCCAAACCAAGAGGAAATCCAAGTGGGATGTGCAGGGAGAGCCACAAAAGGTGCTTAAGAAGCAGAGCTTCACTTTGTCTTTTGCTGCCGTTTCATTTCTTTTGATGTTTCCTTTTCCTTCCCTCCTTAGCTTTATTTATTCTCTTATATTTATTTTATAAGGCACATTTTGGTGCACAGTACAACCCTCCAGCTTTCTCCCCATGCACATTCCCCTCTTCAGGATGCTGGGGAAAGCATTCCTGATGCACAAAGTGGGGACATAAACCCCATCCCATAGCCAAGAATTCATAGCAGAGGCAACGTGGACAAAATCCAAACAAATCCAGGTTGGAAAGGGCTTGGAGCAACCTGGCCTAGTGGAAGATGTGCCTGTCTCAACTGCAGCAGCTACTTCCAGCAAGAACAGCAACTTTATTATCCAAACTGAATTGTGTGGAATCAAAAATAAATAAATCAAGCTTTCTCCTATAAATCCTCTTCTCAGCAAGCCCACAAGGAGACAATATTTATTTATACCAGCTGAAAAAATAATATATATGTTGGAACCATCTCATGAAACCTCCCATCCTTGGGAGCTCATTTCAATAATCCTGAAGTTTGGAGTGGAATGGAACAAAAAGCACAATATTGAAGAAAGCCCTCTCCAATGGGTCACAAAGGGATCTTTGCCACACTAAATACAAATAATCCCCCAGAAAAACAAGGTAATGGGCATTGGGATAATAAATATGAATGGATGAAGCAGCAGCTGAACACATTGGTTTTAATGAGAATTATCTACAAAAAGGTATTTTTTTACCCCTTCAGCAATTCAGCATTTTAATGCCTTGAACTCTTCCCCCTCAATCTCACTTTTACCAGGTGTGCAGAAAGTTACCAAAAACATCAATTGGGAGATGTCAGAATGAAAAATCTCAGCATTTCACTTCAAAGCAAAGCGTTCTGCTTCAAAATGTCGGTGGTTTATAATTCAATAAGCCGATTTGAAGCATCTTATCTGGCAGGCCTCTGTCAAAAATGGGAAAATCGACTTTTTCTTCCAACAGTTTTGGTAAAACCCTATATTTCTCAGGCCCATTTTCAGTCACATTCAATCACCTTTTGTTTTCATGTTATCTCTGCTGAGACTCCATATAGAAAATCTTTTCCTGCTTAGGAAACAGGAGCTTGTCTCCAGTCAAATCCTACAATACTCTGACCTAAAACACTAATAAACAAGATTCCTGGAAAAACACACCCAGTGCAGGATTATCACTTATTGCTTAGGTGAGGCCATGCAGGAAATATCAGCCACATATTTAGGGTAAAGTTTATGTCTTGTGTTCATTGTTCAGCAGAACAATTGGATTCTTGGCCTACCCCAAGGCACTGGGGGATTAAAGATAACCAGTAAAACCAGTTTCATGGTTTCTAACAACAACACACCACTTCCCATTGGGAAAAAAATCACTTAAAGACTCAAAATTGCAGCAGGAATTAATGTCAGGGATGATAATTGGGAAACTCAGTCCCTTCATGGAGGGAAAATCTGTTTAAAAAGCCTTTACAAAGCCCAGCTTGAAACCCAGCAGCCAAAATCTTCCCTGGACAGGATAAAATGTGCAAAAATCCAGGAATGACAGCAGCATCCCTGAGCAGCTCCCTACGGGCAGCAGCATCCCAATTGCAGGGGATCTCTCTCCACATATTAATGCAGAGCAGAGTGACCAAAATGGATATTTGTTGCAGCTGCAGAGCATGACTCCATTTTTTTTTTTTCCCCCAGCAGATAATCATCTTCCCAGGGTATTTTCTGCATATGCACACGTGCAGAGACATGAGGAAAATCTGTGCTCTATTTTATAAGCTCATCGAGATTCTAATCTTACAGCAAATAAGGCATGGCATCTAGATGGACGGTATTACAGGAAAATCAATATTGATTATTAGCAGCAAAGATGCGGGATGGAGCTGACAGTTAAAAATCCTTTTAAGATCTTGGGAGAAAAATGACAGCTCCACACAACAAATAGGGCAGAGCTGATTCAACAGCTTCATCACCCAGGGGATCAATGGGACTTTGGGACATGGGTGGGGAGCTGCAGGAGCCTCAGCCTGGGGGAGGCAGGACAAATGTGCATTATTTTACACAGGGAGAGCACCATGGGGTCATTAGAGTCTGTAAAATCGGGTCCAGCCATTCCCACAGCACTGCCAAGCCCACCACCAACCCATGTCCCCAAGCACCACCTCCACACACTTAATTAACACTTCCAGGTATGGCAATTCCACCATTTCCCCGGATTGACAAATCTTCCCTAATTTCCAATGTGTCCCCAAGTGCCACATCCACACAGCTTTTAAATCCCTCCAGGGATGGAGATTCCACCACTGCCCTGGGCAGCCTTTTCCAGTGTTTAACAACCCCTTCCATGAAGAAATTTTCCCAGTATCCAAGCTAAACCTCCCCTGGTACAACTTGAGGCCATTTTCTTTCATCCTGTCACTGTTCCTGACCCCCACCTGATTCCAGCCTCTCTCAGGGAGTTGTAGAAAGGGAGGAGATCCCTTCTGAGCACCTCAGCCACTCCTCATCAGACTAGTTATTCATTTATTCCTGCATCCCAGCCTGTGGGAAGCAGCAGGAAGAGTCCTCTGATGCCTTTTTGGGCTTACCTGAAAACAGAGGCCAGACAAAACTAAGAGAATAAAAGCAGTTATAATTATTGAAGGGCCTTCAGGTACATTTAGGGCAGACAAATCAAAATGGACAATGGGTCACAGGTTTGCACACTTTGATAAGTTTGGGCCATTTGCACATTGGGGTTCATCTTCCAATTCCAGCTCCAGGTAATGAAGTCATTTACCCCAAGTTTGCTCCCCCAACTCACTTTTGTTTCCATCTCTCAGGCCTGAGGCAGTGAGGTGTCCTTGATTGCCAGCCTGGAGAGGAATTGTTGTGTCTGCCCCAAATGGGAGAGCAGCAGCTCACACTGGGTGTGGAGTTTGGAGAGCTTGTACCTCTGGTGCCAGTGACAATAAACCCAGCAGGAATGAGCCCCACCATGAGCCAGACTGGGCAAATCAACACCTTCAGTGCTTTTAGTAACACACCACGTCCCAGCAGGAGCCAATGATGTCCTGGGAAGCCCCAGGGGCTGCCAAATTCCCAAAGTATTTGTGAAAACGGGTTCCCTATTGAAGATGTTATTTTTCATGCAATAAAGGAACCAATTAGGGAATTTGGCTTTTCCTGCCTCTCAGAATTCTACAGCAGGGACTCACCTTGCTCAGAGCCCTGCAGAAACAGGGAGCTGCCTGCTCAGAACACTTGATCCCAGCTGATCCATCCCCACCTTGATCCTGACTCCCACAATTACACTGAGGAGAAAGCAGCAGCTCAGGTGGGAAAACAGCAGGGATCAAGTGGCTCTAAGGCAAGAGGTGCTCAGGGCGCTGATGAGGCTCCTCACTTCACCACTAATTGGGATGGATGTTCAAAATAGAATAATGCTGCCTAATCACCTTGAGATCCTCCCAGGCACAGCCACGGCATCCTCTGGGAGGCTGATACCTTAAAAGTCACCTTAAAGGAAGCAGCACCAGGATCATCCTCTGCCTAGTGAATATTTGGGCTTTTTAGCTGATTATTTAAAGGCAGAAAACACAAAGCCTTCCCTGCGGGCACCCAGCTTGCTGCAACAATCGGTTTCTTTGGGACTGCTGGGACGCAGCCCTGCTCCCTAACGCTGCAGCTTCACATGCCAGACCCAGCAGTTCCTCCCTGCAATAATTGGGAAGCCAATTGTGCTGCAGAGACACTGAGGGACCCGCTGCTCACAGCGCGGCTGCATCCACCCCGCCCATCCCTTCCCAGAGAGCAGCTGGATGGGTCAGAGCCAGCCCTCAGAGGAGGATCTGCCCTCTGGAATTTGGGTAAAGAGCAAAGCAGCTTCCTGTCCTGCTGGAGATGAGGACCAAAGGATAGCCAGAGAGAGAAGGGATCCCTGAAGGGATAACACTGCTGTCCAGGGATACCTGCCTCATCCCAGGTCCCCTACCATGATCCCAGCGACCCTTCCATCCATCCCAGCTTCCACACATTAACTCCACACGCCTGATGCCCTCCAGCAGCCAGGATTCCCATCCCAGCTGTATTCACAGCAAGGCACAACCCCAATCCTAACCTTACCCTAAGGAGACCCTGCAGCAAACCTCAAACCTCACCTGCACACCCCATCCCTGGGCAACCTCCATCCCCAATTCTCTCTCACACACAGCCCTGCTCAAAGCAGCGCTGGTGATGAAGTTGCAGCCAACTTTTGCAGAGTTCAGGCAGAGCCAGCTGCCCTCCACGCCGCCAGCACGATCCACCTGCGGCTCAGTGGGCGTGAAGGGGCCGCCTGGAATACAAATGGACTCTTTCACTTAGCAGGAGGCAGGTAATTTCTTTTGTCCCCGCTGATGCATTATTGATTGTGATGAATGTCAGAGCAGGAGCCTGTTCCAAAAGCCATTAAACAATAATTTCATCTCCGGAGGGTAATTGATTGTCAGAGGGAGCAGCTTTGCCAGTCGCAAGGTGGTGGCGACGGGGAATGTTTGTATTTGGGTGGGGACGGAGGGAGTCTTGGGCAAACTGCATGATTTATTAATCAAACATGGAAAAAGAGTTGGGAGAGGGAGTGCACTGGGATGAAGGAGCCAACTTCTTCCGAGCTGCTGGGCAAGGCTGAGAGGCAGCCTGACCCCAGCCTGGCTCTGTCACGCTTTGGAGAACATCCCTAATGGCACTTTGGCTCTGGTGACACCTCCCAGCGCTGCCCTGCCACCTCCCCGTTATTCCAGCCCGTGACCCACACAATAAAGTGCTTTTCTGACACACCTCAGCTCCTTCCCTGCCTCTCCATTAATGCACAGCCAGCACAGCTGGAGTGCTGAGCAGTGTGCACCCCAAAGCCCCCAGCACTGCTCCAACCCAGCACGGCCCCGTCTGACTGCAGAGAGCAGCTCAGGCTGCAGCACATCCCCGTGAAGGGAGCATGGGAGGAAGCAGGAAGGAGGGTCTGGATTTGGGAATTGGGATTGGAGTTGCAGTTTGTGAAAGCTGGAATGCAATGAGGGGAGAGGGGGAAGGACCCTCCCATCCCAATGGCCCCAGAATTAATCCTTACACGTTCACAGCCATTTACCAGCATTTAGAGACACAGCCCTACAGAGGGGCATGGGGACATGTCCCCGGCTGTGCCCAGCCTTCTAGGAGCATGCATTGCCCTGTGTCTGTCTGTCTGTCTACCTGCCCACCAGTGCTGGAGGAGGGCAGGGATGGAGCAGCACCCTCACCACATCTCCAGCAACAGCCACAGGAGAGACAAATCCCTCTGTCAGGAGAGGAGAGGGAGTTTATCCGTCTCCTCTGCGGCACATGAGAGGTGGATTTATCACGGATTTCCCTTTCTCCCATGCTTTATTTAGTAGTTCATTATCTTGTCAGCTGGAACTGGCCAGCTCCCACAGCACACTCTATCACTCCCAAATCCCTGCAGGAGCCACTTGAGGTAAAATGCCCACCTGGACCACTTGAAGGCCACATCTGATCTGGGAGAGGACAGTTCCCAACAGTGGGAGTAGGCTGGAGAGCAGAATGAGAAAGGAATTCCTGTCCTTTGGGTGTGAGGATATAGAACTGCATAAACAACTCATTATTACACACCCTTCCTCTGTCAGGCTAGTTTAAAAAAAAAAAAAACAGAAAACAAAAAACAAAACAATAAAAGATCAAAACCACAAACAAGTTGAAAATTAAAGTCCTTCCAATAGCATTAGGCAATGCCTTTTGCCTTCACATCAATCATAAGGCCTGGAAATATCTCTAATAAAAAAGCAGATTCTGTCCCTACCACAAAACTCTCAAAGGAGCAAGAAATAGCAGTGAAATGTCATTTCTAGGGAAGGAGGAGTAATGCAGCCTTCCACGAGCTGAGCTGGTGCAATACACAATTTTCCAGGCATTATTTGCTAGTTATCTCCACAGGAGGTGGCTGTGATCAGTACCTACAAGCACTGCCAGCCCAACTACAGAATCCCAGCGTGGTTTGGGCTGGAAAGGACCTTAAATATCATCTCTACCCCACCTTCCACCGTCCCAGGGTGCTCCAAGCCCCGTTCAGCCTGGTCCTGGGTGCTTCCAGGGATGGAGCAGCCACAGCTTCTCTGGGCAGCCTGCACAGGGCTTGACCTCCCCTCCAGGGAAGAACTATTTGCATATTTAAACCCCTCCCACTGCCATAATCATCTTCCACCTCCAGGTGGAAGGTAGGAGCTGCACCACCCTACAGAGACCACAGACACTCCCTTGACTTTCAGGGCCAGACCTTGAGGAAGTTTAGTACAAATCTTCTGTGTTTATTTGTTTCCATTTATTTTCTCCATTACTTTTCCCCCCGATCAATACCATTATTTGAATAAAAATGCACTATGTACAAGAGCAAATGCCATACAGAGAATACCAATTGAACATGCTGCCTTGAAGTGAAGCCATTGAGAGGGAATGTAATTCTCCCGGGGAGCAGGAGGCCAACAAACCCTGGTACCAGCACAGCGCTGAGCCACGCTCCTCACGGAGCACTGAAGGGAACAAAGAAGAAAGGAGAGCAAAGAACCAAATCCCCACTTCAAAAGCCTCCCCGTTTCAAAGCGTGGCACGAACATTAACTGACTTGTCTTCCCAACACCCCTTTGTGGCAGCACTGTTGTTTTCTGTGCTGCAGGAGCTGCTCGGTTCAGCCCCAACCCGGAGCGTTGTGGGCTCTGTGGTTTGAGGTTTGCAGCAGCCCAGTGAGCAGGGGAGCCCCTGGGTGCCATCCTGCCCTGCCAGCTGGTGGGCAGTGCCAGGGGCAGTGCAAGCTGTGTCTTCCTCCGTCTAAACCCTCGATGGTTTTAGCACCTTGCCCATACCCAAAGGGGCTCCAGGAGAGCTGGAGAGAGACTTTGGACAAGGGATGGAGGGACAGCACAAGAGGGAATGGCTCCCACTGCCAGACATCAGGGTTAGATGGGATACTGAGGAGGAATTCTTTCCTGTGGGGGTGGTGATGCCCTGGCACAGGGTGCCCAGAGCAGCTGTGGCTGCCCCTGGATCCCTGGCAGTGCCCAAGGCCAGGCTGGATGGAGCTTGGAACAACCTGGGATAGGGGAAGGTGTCACTGTCCATGGCAGGGGGTGGGACGAGATGGGCTTTAACGTCCCTCCTAACCCAAACCTTTGTGGGATTGAGCTGTGGCAGATCCAGTGGGAAATCCCATATGGAACAACATCCATCCTCACAGTGAGTCCCTGCCAGATGAATTCCAAGACCTGAACTAGCAGGGTGTTGTCCAGCACTGCAGGAGCACACGGGGTCCAAGCCGAGCAGACACCCAAGACACCAAACCCTCCCTCCACTGCACACCAGCAGGAAACGCCCAGGCAGGGTCTGAGCCTGGGGCTCCCCTCCCAAACATCCCCCGGGGCCATTCCCGACCATTCCCACAGCCATTCCCGAGCATCCCCCACAGCCATTCCAACCCACTGCTCAGCTCAGGAAATCAAAGCACACTGACTCGAGGCTCTGCTTCCAGCTTAGCTTTCGCTGCTGCTCTTAACCCCAGCGACCTTTCTGGCTCTGCCCTGCCAGCACACAGGAAAACAAGCCACTTGACAGGCTCCCTTCTGCTCCAGAGGAACATTTCCCCAGGAAAGGAAGATCAAGGAAAGCACCAGCTCTGTCTAAAAGATGAGGAGATATATTCCAGCTGACATTCTGCACTATCAACATTTTATGTGCTTTGGAATCCAGTTAGTTAGCCAATATTTTACTTAACTCCAGTTTAGATTTAAAAACTTGACCTTCTCCTGGTGCGTGCCTGTGGCACATTTCACTCGGCCGTGTGCAGCTCAATGAGCAAAGGACCAGGTTATTTATCCCCCCCCCCCCCCCACATGCTTGCCTCGTCA
>VXBI01002841.1:39292-96142 GCA_013397375.1 Toxostoma redivivum | reverse complement strand
CCGAGGCCCCCCCAGCTGCCCTGGGCACTCTGTGCCAGGGTCTCCTCATCCTTACAGAGAAGTTTTTCCTAATATCCAATGTAAACCTTCTGTCAGTTTGAAGACATTTCCCCTTGACCTGTCCAAAGTGTCTCCATCTTTCTTTGGGCTCCCTTTAGGTCCACAAGTAAGTCTCTAAGCTTTTCTTCCCCAGGCTGGATAATCCCACTCTCTCAGCCTTTCCTCACAGCAGAGCTGCTCCAACCCTCTAATGAATTTGATGCCTTCTCTGGACTTGCTCCCACAGCTCCATGTCCTTCCTTTTCCCTCTAGTGTTCTGTTCCCAGTCCCTGTGCATGTGTAACCAAGCAAGTATGGAACTGGAATTTTAACAGCTCAGTGCAAGAGGAAACAGCCTCAAGTTGACCAGGGAAAGTTTAGGTTAAATATTAGGAAAAATTCCTTCCTGGAATGGGCTGTGCAGCCCTGGCACAGCTGCTCAGAACAGGAGTGGAGTCCCCATCCCTGGGGGGATTTAACAACCATGTGGATGTGGCACTTGGGGACACGGGTCAGTGGTGAGGGGAATGGTTGGGCTCCATGGTATTAAAGGCCTTTCCCAAGCTGGGTGATGTCTGATGCTGTTTTTTTTCTCTCTGGGGAGTGGGTGTGGCTGTGCTGCCCCCCTCCCCCGAGCAGGCCGAGCTCCCTGCCCACCTCCATGCGGCGGATGTCGATGGACAGCACCGTGGTGAAGAAGAACATCTGCAGGAAGAAGTCAGACACCAGCCCCACCACGGCGAAGAGGCAGAACTCCTGTGGGTGGGACACGGGGATTACATCAGCCCCATTTCACCCCAGAACGAGGGACCCTCAGCACTGCTTTACTGACACCCCAGGACTCATCTCTGAGAGTTCAGGGCTGGGTGAGTCCACACGAGAATCCAAGAGTATTTATTGTAATTCACATTGGATTCTAATTTATTTATTCCAATTTTTTCTAATTCACATTATGGATTTTTGGCCACAATCCATCAAAACCCTGAGACTCTACTCCCAGGGAACAAGATGAGAGGAAAAGGCTTCAGGTTGTGCCAGGGGAGAGTTAGATTAGAAATGAGGGTAAATTTCTTGCCCAAAAGGGGTTATTAGGCATTGGAACTGCCCAGGGCAGGAGTGGAGTCTCCGTGCCTGGAGGGATTTAACAGCTGTGTGGCTGTGGCACTTGGGGACATGGGTTAGTGCTGGCCTTGGCAGTGCTGGGGAACAGTTAGACTTGATGGTCCCCAAGGCTCTTCCAGCCCAGACAATTCCCAGAGTCTGTGATGGTGCTGCCCATGCCTCCCTGCAGTGCCTCAGGCTCAGCCCAGAGCTCACCTGGATGGCTGGGACCAGGGTGAAGTATCCGATGAGGATGATCCCGAGCTCTGTTGCCATGTTCTTCATGATGGACCAGCTCTCGTTGCTCAGGCCTGGGGAAAGGCAGGGACAGCTCAGGGGAGCCTCTTCATGTGCCAGACATGAGCACAGCAAAGGGGTGCTGGCTTCCCCTCTCTAAAATCTACAGGCAACAGGCCAAAAAGGCCCTTCCAGCTAAAGTTCCTGAGTGCAAAGGCCCACTGAGGTTCTGAGTCCTCATTCCCATCTAGGATCCAAACCACTTGGACTTTTAAAACTAACATCACCATTGCTCTAGAATCTCTTCTCCCTGATGTTTAGAAACAGCTTGGAAGATGGCGAATCCTGTTTATCCATGGTGTGAGCACACTCAAATCCTTCCACAGGCACAGAGCATTTAAAGAATGGAAAAGATAATTTTGTCACACATTCAGGGGAATTTTGTAGGATCTGTGTTTGCACTTCTGATATCCACAACCTGAGGACAATGCTCAGTATCCTCACCAGGAGATCCAGCTCTCCCTTACTAATATTTTAAAATATTTCTTTAGCCTGTTTCAGTCAACAATCCCAAGAACAACAGCGTTACATTCTTGGGATTCAAAACAAACACAGCTCAGCTTGCTTCCTTCCCAGACCTGAATGAGAGCACTCCCCCTCTCCCAGCCCTGCCTTTCCCCATTTCCCTCTCTGCAGTGTCCCAGAGCAGGATCCTACCCTGGGCGATGCGCAGCTTCACCTCCAGGTCCACGGGCGTGGACACCACGGATTTGGTGAGGACCAGCACGTTCTCCAGGCCAATCACCACCACCAGGTATGGGAAGATCTCCCTGGAGGAAACACAGGCAGAGCTGAGGAGATCCATGGGGAAAAAGAAGGGAAAGAGGCAAGTTTGGAGCAAACACACCCCTGGAAGTCGAGGTGGGGAGACACCACGTTGTGCCCCAAACCCTTCCCTCAGGGTCACACTGTGCAAGGAAAAGGTTTGTGCTTCCTCTGCCTGGGGCAGAAATCAACATTTGGCAAAGCTGCAGGAATTCCTGGGAAATGCCCATTGTGGAGCACCACTAAATTAATCTTGGTGCTTTTCCCAGGGTGGGGACAGAGCCCTCTGCTCTCCAGCATGGGGTACAACAACAGAGATGGACCTGGATTGGCCTGTGAGGGGCAGGGAGCGTGTCCCACCTCCTTTAAGGATCATCTCATTCCACCCCTGCCATGGCAGGGACACCTTCCACTGTCCCAGGCTGCTCCAAGCCCTGTCCAACCTGCCAGGGATCCAGGGGCAGCCACCGCTTCTCTGGGAAATCCATTCCAGTCCCTCACCACCCTCACAGGGAAGGATTTCTTCTGACTATCTCACCTAAATTTCCCCTCTTTCAGTATGAGCATTGCTCCTTGTCCTATCACTGCAGTTCCTGATGAAGAATCCCTCTCCAGCTTCCCTGTAGGCTCCCTCAGACACTGGAAGGGGGGAATGTCAGTGAATGTCCACAGTGAGTGAAAAAACCACCAACACAGCTTCTTGTTGATGCTCAAGAATCCAAAATTCAGCAAGAACAACTCAGGTCTGCCTTTAATTAAAACATTTTCAGCTCATAAGCTGTGTGAGTCCTCCAGGCAGCACCAGCACAGGACAGAGATGGGGGATAAACTCCTTGGGGATGGGAATCTCTGAGCAGAGAGAATGGAGCTACTGCAGGAGAGGGCTGTGGGAGAGCCTGCTCAGCACCAGGAATAAGATCCCAGCCATTCCTGCTGCTTCAGGCACACAGAGCCAGCTGCTCAGCAGTAAGGGATCTCAGGAGGAGTGGCCAGCAGAGGAACACAGCCCCTGGCACGTACCCGCCGTTGAGCGTGGGCGTGAGGCCGAACAGGGTGCAGAGCCCCACGGACATGAGCAGGGAGCTGAGCACCGTCACCACCGCTGCCAGAGCCAGGCCCCACTTGGACTTCACCATGTCGATCTTCCCTGCAAAAAAAAACCAGAGTTTTCCCATGTCAGCAGGGAGAGCAAACACAGTGCACACAGTGGGGACAGGACACTCGGCCTGACCAGCTCCAGGAGGTCACCACACATCCCCCAGCCCACGAGGGGAGGTGCTGCAGTGCTCCTGTCTGAAATGCAGCTCCCAGAGCCTCCCAGGACAAGGCTGGTTCACAGCTCACAGCAGTCCCAGCACTGCACTGAGGTGGGGAAAGCCAAAATGAAATGTGGCCAGAGAACTCTAAACCCACCAGCTCAGAACATGTGTCTGATCTATCTGATAATGGATGAAAAAAAGTGGGGAAAAAGGCATTCCTGTGGCATCCAAGGGTGCCTAGGACAGAAAGCACCTTGGAAGAGATGGAAGAATCATGGAATAGTTTGGGTTGGAAGGGAATTTAAATACCATCCCATTCCACCCTGTCATGGAAAGGGACACCTTCCACTATCCCAGGCCTTGGACACTTCCAGGGATGGGGAAACACCTCCAGCTGGGAAGGTGGATCACAAGGAATAACACCACATGGGCTAAGAGGGGCAAACCAGCAGGAACCAGGTCAACAGTTCCTAATTCTCAGGGTGGAATCCCAACAGCACCTCTCCTGCTGAAACAGGGAGGTATGGAACCAGAAGCTGAACTTCAGCCAGGAGCCTGCAGCCCCGAGCCCAGCTGGCCCCAGGAGCCCCAGACCTACGTGTGGAGAAGTAGATGTAGGCGAAGAGGATGATGTAGGTGGTGACGAGCGGGATGAGCTCGGCGATGCCGATCTCCTCCTTGAAGTGCACGTGCACCACGTGCTCCTCCCGCAGGCTGCAGTTGGGGCTGGGGTGCAGCAGCTTCAGGCGGGAGCGCAGGCTGCTCAGGAACCTGGGGAACAGCAGCACGTCACTCAGCTGCTGCAGGGAGCAGCACCAAGCTCCACGGCTTCACACGGGCCAGCAAAGCTTGGTGCTCTCCAGGCCTTGCTCCCAAACCTGCTCCTTGCTGGCCCCAGCCACCCACACCTTCATTTCTACACCCACACCTTCATTTCTACACCCACACCCCTTCATTTCTACACCCACACCCCTTCATTTCTACACCCACACACCTTCATTTCTACACCCACACCTTCATTTCTACACCCACACCTTCATTTCTCCAAAGGTCTGCTGGGCAGACTCGCCAAAACTTTAAAGCAAAGGCTGCTTAACCACAGTCTGGGCCTGAGGAACAGAACGTGCCAAGGCTTCAAACAGAATTTTCCCAGAATTACAGAATTCTGGGTAAAAGTGGCTGAGGGAAGGTGCCACACAATGGCCCTCAAGGCTCAGTGCTCTGGAAGAGCAAGTTTCAACTCCTGGGCTGCCAATTCCATCTCAGGTATCCCTTAGGGAATTCTGTAAAGCTCAGTCCTCAGATCCACTCGATCCATGCCAGTTTGGCCAACACTGCCAAAGTGTTTTGACCAGTTGAACCAGTGCTTACTGGAAAGCAAACCAGTGTGTGTACAAGGAACTGGGTCAAACCAGAGCCACTGGGGCCTGGATGCCACAGGAACTCTCCCTGGCAGCTCTGGGTGCTACAGACACTGTGAAGAGGAGCTGAGAACCGAGAGTATTTCATTTCTGTAAAACACAGCAAGTTTTCTGCCCAGTAAAGCACCTTCAGAGATGCAAGATACTCTAAACCACAAGGAATTGAGTGTAGTGATGTATTTGAGTAGTTTAGGCCATAGTTTATACCAGGTGCATCAGCCAAGCTATTGTTAGCTGTTTTTTCTGCTGTTTTATCAAACACTCTGGAATTTGTCAAGGCCACTGAAATATAAATCATGCTAAAATGGGAGAGAAGGAGCTGAAAAACAGAATACCAAGATTAGAAGACCCAAGACAAAGGTGGGTGGTGAAGCACTGGACTGTAACCAATCCTATTTCCTGCAAGGTGCGTGCAGAGCGCATGGACAAGACAGAGGCACCAATCCAAGAATGCATGAACAGCAGTAAGGAATAAATCAGCTTCTGCACAGTGCCAGTGGTTTGTTTTGGAGGTGCTGTGCTGCTGCAGTGGGGGTGCTCACCTGGAGTCGTAGCGCTGCAGCCCCAGGGTGACGGTGTAGGACACCACGCGCCGCCGGTTGTACAGGCTGACCCCGCTGTACCTGCCAGGCAGCCCGAAGAGCAGGTCTGCAGAGACAGGGACATCAGGGAACACCACACACACTCACAGGGGGGGACACGGGTGGTCCTTGTCTGGGGGAATGGCTGCTCTTATCCTCTAGGGTATCCCACATTTCCCAGAGCTCTGAGACACCATGGATGGGCTCACACCTGGAGCAGGCTCCAACCACAGCTCACAATAACCTTTAAAGCTCACAAATAACCTTTAAAGCAAACCCCTTTAGCGTGACAAACCCCTTTTCAGACATGTAATACAGCACAGCATACGCTTCCAGAACTCTGAAGCTCCTTTAAAAACAAAGGATTCAGCCTGCAGTTAAACCAGCATTTCCCCTGGCATTATGGAGCCACTAATGATCACACACACACTCAGAGGGTTTCTTTATAATCAAGAGATAAAAATAATTTTATGATATCCATTGTCAGCTCGGGCTGTGTGCAAGGAACTGGAACACACAAGGGAGCAGGATGAATGTTGATTTATCTGTGACAATGAGGCAGCCTTTGAGCATGACAGAGGCTGCAGCATGTGTAGAGTGAGAGGAACAAAACCCTGCTATTTTTACCTGCAGAAAGAAGCCTGACTGAGAGATTTGTTCACTTCTCACAAATACAGATCAGGGCTCCAATACACATATAGAAATGAGAGACAACAAAGACTGGGTAGCTTCAGCTGCTGTGAACAACAAAATACTGCCCAAACTGGCCCTGTCAGCAATCCAGGTGTTGGAATTAGTGAGGATGGAATAACAATGAAGCTGCAGGCAGCTCCCAGCCCCCCTGGCTCTCCAGCCCCTCACCTTTGAGAGTGGCTGACGTCTGCAAGGTCTTAGGCTCATGCTGGTGGATGGTTTTGATGATATCTGGGT
Organism: Toxostoma redivivum; assembly: GCA_013397375.1. NCBI lineage: Eukaryota > Metazoa > Chordata > Aves > Passeriformes > Mimidae > Toxostoma > Toxostoma redivivum. The sequence goes on along the minus strand of VXBI01002841.1, from coordinate 89,749 downwards.
CGGCATTGAAGCGCTCGCGGTCGTTCTGCCAGAAGTTCCCCGGGGACAGCAGCAGGCAGCCGTGCTCTGGGAGCAGGTTCCTCAGCTTCCTGAGGCCAGGCAGCAGGTCTGTGACCTGCAGGCACACCTCCTCCAGGCTCCTGACCCCGGAGCTGAAAGGCAAACACAGGCCTGAGGGAACGAACGGAGCCAAGGGCAGAGCTCTGGGATCCCAGGGACCTGCATCCTCATCCTCACACTGCTCTTCCTCCTCCTCACAGCTGAGAACAGCAACTGGGCCTCCCTGCAACTGTGAGCAGGCTCCAGAGCTCCATCATCATCCCTGGCTGCTGCCTGACCCCACAGCTCTCACTCCTCACCCATCTCCAGTACCACAATTTCAGTTCCACGTTCAAGACACTTCCACCCGACAGAGAAACCCTGTCTGGAATTCCTGCAGACCTCAAGCCCCTCTCCACACATGCAGTGGATGTTTTACAGGAATCCTTCCTGAGGAGGATCCTTCTGAGGTGCACAGAGTGCTCTGAAATGCACCTGGGATTCAATATCTGCACCTGGCTGTGGTGTTTTCCCAAACCAGAAATCTTCTGTGCATTTCCCTGGACAGCTTTTAAAATTTTTAATTGACACTGGAGCTCAGACCTCTTTAATTACTCCCAAGGATGCTAAAAAAAGCTGAACTTAGGTTTTAAAAATAGAGAAGTTCATTTAACTGGCTTTAATGAAAAAAGTATTCTCTGTTACACTGCCAAAGTCTGTTTGTGGTTACCTGGGGAAAAGTTAATGACTTCCCACACATTTGTGAACAATGGAGAGAACAATTTAGGATATGACATCCTTAAAGGGAAACTTTGGCAATTACCAACCAGGGATGTTGGTCCTTTGGACCCAACAAAAACCCCAGAGCAATCTTTCTGGGAGGGGTTGGAAAATCAGTCTCTCAAAAATTTTTTAAAACAGTTTTACCTGTTTCCAACTGCCATTAAACTGCACCCTGTGCCTCCTGCAGCCACACAAGATAAATGAAGGAATTAAAGATTTACAACAAAGGGCCATTATGTTTAGGATGCATTCACAATTCCCCTGTTTGACAGGTGATAAAAGAAGACAGGAGCTGGCATTTAGCAATGGATTATCAAAGGCTTCATGCTGACACAGAACCACTCCCTGTAGCAGCCCCAAATATTGCAAACATCACTGCTGCTCTGCAGGCAGCTGCACACAAAGGGGTGGCAGATGGGACAGAAAAGATGTTTTTTATGATCCTAGTTCAGGAAGAAGATAAACCCAAATCTTCACTCACTTGGGGAGGAACACAATCCACCTTCAATTGCCTACCTCTGAACTCACAGGAATAAAACCTCGGGAAGGAGCACAGAGTTATCAATGCATGGATGATGTGTAGGAGGTGAGCAGGAAAGTGCAGTGAGAACAGCACAGGATACACAGAATAGATTCAATGGGGAGGGGACAGAAGTGCCCTCAGCCAAGAGCCCCTCTAAAGAGCTGGAATTCCTGTAACTCCAGATGAAACCATTACAAAATTAGATGCTGTATCTACCCCCACTACTGAAAAGGAACCTCAAAAGATACTTTGAGATACTGGAGAAATCATATTCCTGGATTTTCTGTAACAGCAAGACATTAATAAGGAAAATCCAAAACTGGGAATGGATTGATAGCCACAAACAGGCTTTTTGCAAACACTGATAGAAAAGGTGAAAATCAATCCCTTGGGCCAGCTCATCCCAGTAACAGCTGAATGGGATTTGGCTGAACATGGAATTTACTGTAAGATGTTCCAGAAAGGGCCACAACCACCCATTAGGGTTCTGTTCCACAGCATTTAGAGATCCTGAAAAGANACATAATAAATATAACTAATAAATAAATTATATATATGTGTGTATGCACATATGTATATATATGTAAAATTTATTTTTATATGTTTGTATATATGTATATGATATATGATATGGATATAGCATTTATATGGATATTTAACAATAATTTGGAGCTGTTATGGACCAAGGGCTAGTCCTGTTTCACGAGCTTTCCTGAGCCCTGTGTGTCTTTTAACAGCTCCAAATGACAAAACTGAAGCTTTTCAGGACAACTTACAGGTGGGAAAGCCAGTGCTGGTGAAGTTAGAGCAGACTGGGATGGCACCTGTGACTCTGAGGGGCACTGCAGGACCAAAGTTTGGGTGCCTGGTGATTCTAGAGGCACAAGGAGCAACCTTTGGAGCCTCCCCCATTCCAGGCTCTGATCCAGGTCCGTGTTTTGCGCCCCCCCCGGGCGGGCCGGCTGCCCCGCAGCGCCCCCGTGTGGAAGGGAAAGGAAAAGGAAAAGGGAAAAGGGAAAGGAAAAGGAAAAGGAAAAGGGAAAAGGGAAAGGGAAAGGAAAAGGGAAAGGGAAAGGAAAAGGAAAAGGAAAATGAAAAGGAAAAGGAAAAGGAAAAGGAAAAGGAAAAGGAAGGAAAGGAGCAGTGCTGCTTTTCCTGGGGCCACTCTAACACAGCACACACAGAACCAATGGTACCTGAGCCTTGAAGAGAAATTCCCAGCCACAGCTCCTGCAAGCAGAGGGTGATCACTGATAACAACACTGATAACAACAGCAATTGCTGGTTTGTTCTGTTTCCCACTCATCCAATGAAAATATCCAGATGATGGGAATTCCACACCACACACATTTCCAGTGGCCCTCCTCCAGCTGCAGTGATGCTCCTTCTGGCAGGAAACACAGCCCAGTGTACCCAGTGGTAAAATCCTGATCAGTACTGTCAGGGTACTAAAGCATTGGAGTTTTCAATTGTTTGGATTAATGCTTTAGGTCTGTGCCAGTAATCTGCAGTGTCTGAGTTACTGCTTTAGAATGCTCATGTCTTCACTCTGGTTGTCACAGGGGGTGGAGAAGAATTCCCCCGAATGTAACTTGAATTTTCACATGAATATGGGATCGGTTTTGTGCACCTCTTCCTGTCTCCTCGGGGTAAGGTACAAAATTCCCCATTGCAGTAGGTGGGCACAATCTGAGTTTCATTCCACCTGGATTCCCCTGAGGCTATAACCAGCTTGTCCTGCACACATTTGCTCAGGTTATTCAGAACTCTCCAACACTTGCTATGATGAGCAAGGATGTGTGAAATGCTGAACTTCACACAGGAACTGTGGACTAAGAACCATGAATGGAAGCAAAGGGAGTTGCTGACCCATCACTGAACTCCTCCAATCACTGCAGCTGAAAATTAACTCCAGGAATTCTTCCTTGATCCTGACTGGCATCCCACCTTTCCTATGATTTTTAAGACTCAAGGGGTGGGGAACATCCTGATCCACACAGACTGGTAACAATACAATAAAATTACTTCTTTGGGCTGTCCTCAGCTACCATGAACACTCTGGATTTAATGCTATGCTTTGTCACTCAAATCTTTTTTATTAGTAATCATTCTGTATCTATAATCTATCTATCTATTTGACTCCAAATCAATGCTGATTTTTTTGCCAGCTTTAAGACAGGTGCTTTGATACCTGCAGTGTTTGTGTTGTGCTGGAATCTGCTGGGAGTTCTTCATTTTACACTGTGGCTTAAGATCTTCCATCTGTTATTTCCTGTCTGTTTAATAAATAATTCATTTTATAAAGACACTTCATTTGGTGGGCCAGAGGGAGCCTTAAATTTAAACTGCTGCCAAAGAGTGAGGCTAAGGCAGGGCTGTCCAGAGCTCCCACTTGTCCTGTGACAATGAGGAGGAGCTGCTGCTCCCACAGAGCCACTTCCCCCATGGGATCCAGGAACAGGTGGGATCTGCTCAGGAAAGGAGCATTCAGCAAATCCAAGTCAGAACAGACACCAGCCCTGCCTGGCACGTCACAGGAAGGTGCTTGAGATGGCAAATGCATTGAAGCCTTTGTAAAACCCCTCTCCAGAAGAGATTTCTTCTATAATAACTACAAAGAACGAGCACAGAAATCCAAAAATGATGATTTATCTTTGTGAACACCCCCTCCACAGTGTGTACTCTGTGGCATGGCAGGAAACTGGACAGGTCTCAGTATCAAAAGAAAGCAATGGAAAATACACCTCCAAAGAATGGTGCTTATAGAGACAAGAGCTTGGGGAATGAAAATTTAAAGGAACTGATGCAGTGATGCCTCTGGAAAGGGCTCCAGGAAGAGCAGGATGACCATGGTTTGTATTTTATCAGCCCTGGAACGTGGCACAGATAACAGCCCACGCTGCAGATAAGCCCATGGACGCTCTTATCTGCGAGGCCACGCTCCCTGCTCGTGTCCCTGTGGGATGCTGAGGGTGCAGAGTGACACCAAAACCCACAGCTGGGACAAAGCACGGATCCCAGGTCACTCCTGACTTTTACAGAGATCACTGATGGGATCTGCAGCCAAGGGAAACACACCCACGGTGGGTACCTGCCCAGGTACACTCAGCAACCTTCAGCTCCCTCCTGGAGCTGAAGAACACAAAACAATATAAAATAAATAGAATATAAAATAAATAGGAATAGAATAGAACAGAATAGAATAGAATAGAATATAGAGTGCAAAACAAGCCAGTTTGCACATAAAAAATTATTTCTGCTCAACTTTGTTACTGGCAACAACCAACAAAAACTTCCTAACGACTTTGGAGGTAATTGCAGGATTTATCTCGAAATTAGATGTTTCCTGAAATATCCAAATGCATCCCCAAAATGGTAACCTTGCCCCAAGGTTTAGGTCTAAATGTTGAAGTAATTTTCTTCTGCTGGTATGAAGAATAATAATAAAAGTAATAATTTTGTTTCTGTGTTGCATCACTGCTCATCAAGGGCAACGCCAAGGGGAGATAATGAGAATACAATGAGAAGACAAGGGAGATAATGAGAACACAACACAGGCCTGGGAGCATGTTGTTTCTGATTCTAATTGGCAACAGATGATTATCCCATAGGAAAAGGGGGGAGAGGGACTGAGCACATGGACAGAAGGTCAGTGCCAAGGCTGGGGGAGCTGGCAGGGAGAGAAAAAACTGAGGAAATCTGCACTGAGGAGCAAAAATGGCATTTCTAAAATATGACCCCCAAGAGCAGCAGCTGGGGGTAAAGGATGGGTCCCCAAAAGGACAAATCATCAGGCAGAGGGGCAGGGTGGACACTCAAAAATCATAAAATAATTTTAATTTAATACCCTTTCTGTTAACAACACAAAGATCAAGACCCCACTTGGGGGTAAAAAGAGTTTCTGCTTTGATTTGGGAGCTTGTCAGCTGGAAAGGACAGAGGGACATGGGGACATAAATAAATCACCTCCTAATGTGCAAAACTGATGTGAGTGGCTACAAAAAATGGATTTGTGATCTCAGAGGTGCTTCAGGAAAAGCCTTTCCATGGAAAACACCCCACAAGTGAGACTCCCCTGCCCATCTGTGCGTGGCTCTGCTCTCCCACCTTCAGGAATGTCACATGGACAACAGTGGCACAAGGAGGACCCAGCATGGCACGTGGAATGCTGAGTCTCTCACCAGTGAGCCCAGAGTTTTCTCTTTGGCTTTTAACAAACAGGGGACTGGGCTGGGGAGTGGGAGGCTGCAAATACCTGGAAGCTGAGGAAAGCTGCTGCTGTATAAAGGCTGCAACAGGATAAAACCAAGCAGGTCCTAAAAACAGCCAAAGAAAGCCAGGAGAAAGCTCCTAACCAGGAAATTCCAGCAGAGGCCCAGGAACTCCCCTGTGATATGGAGCTGGTGTGGTGGTGAAGGAATTCTGAGACTGCACCTCCAGCACCTTGCAGGCCCCTTCTGGACTCTGATCAGAAGATTCCTGAGGATTTTCAGTGCCTTACCTGGAGCACAAATGGGAACTGCTCCCCGTGCAGGATGGATCCCAGCTCACTCATGGGATCTGTCACTTCCTTTAGGGCACTACCAGCCCTGGAGCAGCCAGGTGTGGGCAGCAGCAGCTCCCTGTGCCTCACCTGTCCCTCAGGGCGTGGTTCCTGATCTCCTCCACCAGCTGGAAGACTCGGGATAGCGGCGAGCGGAACACATCCACAGCCAGGAAGTTCTTCTGCCACGGGGACACGGTGGCTTTCACAAAGATCTGCTGGATGTAGGCCACGGGAGCACCCACGTACTGGGAGAGAGCAGGGCAGTGTCAGCCATGGCCACTGGGAGCTCCAGCACAGCCACAGCAGGGCTGGCTCTGCCACACTCTAATCTCCCTTCCCAAACTAGAGCTGGACGTGCCAGGACTCAGCAGGCAAGAACAAAAGGAGTCAGATTCTCTGTTTGTGTTGGAGGGACCTTAAAGCCCACCCAGTCCCCATGGCAGGGACACCTCCCGCTGTCCCAGGCTGCTCTGAGCCCCATCCAAGCCAGCCCTGGGCACTGCCAGGGGTGCTGAGGCAGCTCAGCTCGGCTCAGCTCGGCTCAGCTCAGCTCAGCAGGGCCGTGTCCCCCCTCCCCGGGGCACTCACCCAGTCGGGCCGCTCGGCGGGGTCCCCGTGCTGCGGCGCCGCGCCGGGGGGAGCGTAGTCCTTCACCGGGGTGCTGAACTCCACGGGGCCTGTCCCGGGCAGGGGCAGCTTCAGCAGCGGGTAGCTGGGGAACACAACCAGCAGCTCGCTCAGTTTGGAGGTTGACAGACGTTTTTAGATAAAAGAGATAAAGAAATGAGCGGGCCCACTTCAGCCAAGCCGAGCTGTGCAGGACAGGAGGCTTGCATGAGAATGGATTGATATCCAAGAGCCCTTCTCCCTTGGAAAGGGAAAACAAAAGTCCTGGGAGAGAAAGGAAAGACCTTGCAGGGCCTGTCCTGAACTCCTCCATCCATGTTAGCTGTGGCAGAAGCACTCAGTACAGCCATGGCTCAGTCACTGTGTATCCCACACAAACCCCACACACTCTGTATATTCCAGTGCCTGCCTTCCTGCCCCAAATCCTTTGTAATCCTCTGCTTTTCCTCATTTAGATTCAAATTATTTCAAAACTTGCATTGAACTTCACTGGTCCTCAAAGCACTTTTAAGAGCAGCAGTGAGACACCCAAACCATGAATTCTTGATCTTCTTTGCTGCTTTGCCACCACAACCTCCAGTGATCGTAGCTCCTGTCCCACAACAGAGACTTTGAACTATTCAGAAATTAGAGAGCCTGAGGCTACAGAGAGTTTAGAACGAGATTTTTAACTCCAAATGTTCTCAAAAGTGGTTAAAAGCAAATCAGAATTGAACTGGTGGGAAAAGCAAGGCTGCTGACAGAGAGCCATTGAGAATCTGGAATTGTCAGCACCAAACTGACCTGGAGAACAGAACTTCAGTCCTTTTGTGGCCTTATGATTCCTGATATATTTTCCTGTTTGTAGATGAGTTTTGTGGCAATATTGCCACAATAAATAAAAAAGCCTTGGAATTGTTTTCCTGCAAGGCTCTGCCCACTTCATTAGGGATTAGCTTGGATCATCGAAGGCCATGGAGGAGCAAGCAGATCTAAACACAAGGCTTCAGAGGAAACAACAAACAGCTGAAAAGAACAATGAAATCAGAAGCCAAGCGTGTCAGATTTGCTTTTTATTGGTCTGACAGAAATACATCTAATTATTAGCATTTCCCTGTGCAAGGGCAAGGAAAAGAGAATAAAATCAAGTGTAAGTGATAAGCAAAGCAGAGTGGGTTCAACAGATGATTGAGGAGGAATTATTTTTCCCCTAAATGATTTCAGTGTTGGTGACTGTGTCCAGAAATCCAAGGAAAACACCTGACATTCCCAGAAGCTGCTTCTGCAGAGGGGCATTCCCTGTGCGTCACCTGTGAGGTGGGAGGAGTCCAATTTTTGTAGAATTTCAATCATTTGCAATCAGAGACTGTTGAGATTGAGTCTGATTTTGGAGTGTGCTCCCCTCTCTGGGGTGTCTGTGGTGACACTGGCTGGCAGTGCTGCTGCTGTCCCTTCTCCTCCCCTCTGTGGTGACACTGGGATCACAGCTCTGCTGGCAGATCCGAGCACAGGGGATTCTCTCTGAAGTGCCAGCCTGGCTCCTAGCTCAGTGTGAGGGAAAAGGGGCTCCTTGTGTGGGACCCAGCAGGTGTTGGAAACACGGAATGCTGGAGTGCTTGGGGATGGAAGGGACCTCGAGCACCATCCCATGGGCAGGGACACCTCCCACTGTCCCAGGCTGCTCCAGCCCCATCCAGCCTGGCCTGGGACACTGCCAGGGATCCAGGGGCAGCCACAGCTGCTCTGTATTGTGCCAGGTCTGGGTCACTGACACATTCCCAGAGGGAAGAACGGCCCCAGCCCAGCTCCAGGGAAGGCAAGTCCAGCACTTGGGTTTGGCTCTCCTCACATTTCTCTTTATTAGGGATTTTTTTGAGGTGAACATGAGAATGGAAAGCACAGAGACAGAGGAGGGAGGAACAGCAGGACCTGAAATGGCCACAAAGCAAAGCACACCAAGCTCCAGCTCAGCAGGACAAGGAAAAGCCTCTTTCCATGGAGGGGCAGAGCCCTGGGACAGCTGCCCTGGAGTGTCCCTGTCTGGAGACATCCCAAACCCACCTGGGCACACCCCTGTGTCACTGCTCCAGGTGGCCCTGCCTGATCTCCAGAGGTCCCTCCCAAGCCCACCCAAGCCGTGATCCTGGGATCTAACAAGGATGACAGGAAAGCTCAGGCTGTTCTGGTTTTGGGAAAGGCCCTTTTTAGATGCTGCCCTAACTGTGCACCCCGAAGCCCCTCTGCAACCCCAGAATAAAGCAAACTCAGATCCTGTAACCAGCTGGAGCTGCTGAACTGCAGCAGGAACTGCAGCCTGGAGTGCTCATCCAAGTACTTGACATATTTTCAAGATGGCTCAGGGGGCCAAGATGGAGCAGGGCCAGGAGAGCTCCAGGCAAATCCCTCCCTGCACATTCCCCCTTCCAGACCCACAGCGAGCTCCAGCACCTGGAGCAGCCCCGGCCAGGCACGGTGGAGGGAAGCAGGGAGGTCACTGGAGGACCTCCAGGAATGGAGCTGATCCCTGGAATTCAAACAGCTCCCAGCTCCCTGGCTCGCTGCAGGACGAGCTTTTGGCCTGTTGGCAGCCAGGACAGCCCAGCCTGGAATCCCTGCTGAGGAGGGAGGAATCTGCTAACAGGGTCCTGCCAGAGGGCTGGCAAGGCCAATACCTGGCAGCAGCAGAGCCTTTGGAGCCTTGGCAAGCGCATCACCAACCTGTTTGTGAGTTAGTGATGCTGGCTTTGCCCTGCTTCCCCTGACAGGGCCCTGAAATCCTGCCCTGGAAAGAGATTCCCCCTCCTGTGCAGCACAGTGCCATGGTGAAACCCCAGAGGAGACTGTTCTCTGGGGAGCTGGAACATGAAGAGTCTGACTCTGGCTCAGGTGCTCTGCTTACCACACCAATAGCACAAACCTGGGCAAGAGTGGTGTGCTCTTATATAAATAATTATAAATAAATATGTACACACACATATACACCTCCCCCGGGGCTCTGGTCCCTGCCAGTTCTGTCACTGTTCAGGAGCAGAACCTGGGGTTCAGTTAAATAACAAACACCTCTTTAATTGCTCTCAACCTGCTGCAGAGCCAGCTGGGTCATCTGCAATCCTTACCTGAACTAAAACCTGTTCTTCAGAGTGACACTGGAGTGTCACATTCAGCCCAGTGGCCACTTTTCCAGCTATCCCTGCTCCTCTCAGGGCTGGTGTCAGACAAGGCTGGTGACACCCTCATTCCAGGGAAAAATGCACATCCCAACACAGACCCATTCAAGTGGGATGAGGAAAATGAGTGTCTCCTACAAAGGGATTTATAGTAAAATAAAAAAACTCTCCCTCTGATGTGGAGAATAACTTGGATTTTCAGACTTTAGGACTACAGAGAATGAGTCACAGGATTTTTTGCTTTGGGGATTAATTTATTATCAAACCCAGAGATGCTGTGTCTCGCCTGTCAGTGGCATTAAAAACATTGTACAAAGTGTCTGTACAAATCCTTGCAAGAGTAAAGACACCCAAAACAACCAGCCCAGACTCCCTGCATGGTCACTGGCCTGAGGCCAGAACCCTGATAGATAAATTGTGGACCTTGTGCTTTATTTCAACTTTTTAGAACTGTCTGCACACAAAACTGGTGGGGTTGGACTGATGTGAGGGGGAGGAGAGCCCCAGGAGCTGAGATCATTTTCTCTGCAGCAGAATTCCACAAGTTCTCCTCCAAGGAGACAGGACTGATCCACCTCTGAAGGACTCAGGATACAAGATGCACTCTTGTTTGCTGGAATGTCTTTATTTACCATGTTGCAGGCTGAGGAGCATGGAACAGGTCAGCAGAGACCCTGGCAGTGCTGGAGAGTGGCTGGACTCCATGATCCCTCATTTCTCCACGAAATGAGAAATTTTCCAACCTTACCAATTCCATGATTGTGTGAGTTCCCTCCTCAGTGCTGGTCTCAGCCCAGCAGCCACAGTGCTGAGGGTCCCTGCACACAAATGTCCCCTAAATGAGCTTCTGCCTCAGTGCTGGGCCTTGGTTTTTCCCCACCAGCTCCTTGTTTTTGCAGAGGGGTGGCTGGGATGTGTCAGTGAAATCCACCGGGAGAGAGGAGTGATTCCAAAGAGCACAAACAGCTCCATTCCATTGCCAAAGACCATCCCTGAGCCCTCACACACGGCAAGAATGCAGTTCCCTTCACTCTCACACTCTGACCCGATTAGCAAAGCCACTTCTCAAGCCACAATTAACACCTCGTTATCAGCAGCTCATGCACAGCAGCTCAGAACAGGAACTGAAACACCCCCAAAAAAGAGACCAAGACCTTCAGCCTCACCCCAGATTTTTGCCAAGGTTCTCCTGCTCTCCAGGGGTGTCACCATGCTTTTGTCACCTGCCTCTCCCACGGCCAGGATCTGCTTTGCTAACGAGCTTCCCAAACTCATTAAAGAAAACAGACTCTCCATGCCTGATGGTGTCTTGGACGGATTTCTGCAGCCTGGAGGAAATCAGTCACTGCAGAACCCTCAAATATTGGCACTCAGCAAAGCAGACACTTGCACAAATCCTGGGGAGCCATTCCCAAGCAGGAATGAGGTGACACAGTGACACACGTGGGAATTCTGCTTTGGCTTTGCTGGGTGCAGCTTTCAGGTGAAGAAATGCCACTGGAAAGCTGGAGCCAAAACACAGAGCTGCTGCTTGCAATCATATCAAAGACACAGCAATGCAGGAACCACTTGGCTGGGCCTTGTGGAAGCTTCATGTTCTGCAGGACAAGAGACTGAGAACAAAACTGTCCCTGGAAGTTAGAGGGATTCATGTGAAAAAGCAGGAAGCAACACCTCCACTGCTGCTCACAACCACAAAGGGCTCCAGCCAGGAGAAGCCAGCTCAGAGGTTTTTCATGGGTGAAAATTCTCCCTTTGGCAATGTTTTAACTGAGATTAAGTGCAAGGAGCCCCTGTCACCATCACAGCTCAAAGGAAAAGCTGGGTCTGTAGCAGCACACGTGGAGCTGTTCTACAAACAGGGCAGCAAATCATCACATCAGGTTTATTTTGCCCAAAGCAGACAAGAGAATTCAACCCTGCAAGACAGAATCTGTACGTGCACATGGGTGCATGGTCTGGGCACAAAGGTTTGCTCAGCCCCACAGTGGCCTGCTGGAAATGATTCTGAGCCTGTGTGACATTCCTGGGAGTAAAATTATATCCACCTGCAAGCTAGGGATCCCAGTCAGGGTCCATAAGGAGAGCAGGGAATCTACTCCCACATGGGCGTGCCAAGGATGAAACAGAAGAGTGCAGGCTCCAGGGAGGACAGGACAGGCAGGTGTGCAAACAAAGATCAGCTTTCCTCCTGCCCATTTTTAATTCATGGGTTTGGAGTCCACTACCAGGTGCTTGAGGGTTACTTCCATCTCATTTATTGCTTTGCTTATTCAGTTAGTTCTTACTTATTAAAACAGACCAAGACACTTCATCACTGTTGTTTCTTTGGTTCCACAAAAGATGACAAAACCTATATTAAAAAAAAAGCTTCTGGGTGGGCCCAGAAGAGAGAATGGTGCCAAGAACCCCCCTCCCAGCCGTGTGTGACAGCGACTCACCAGCAGGCCAGGATGCAGAGGGCAGTGAAGAGGATGATGGGGATGGGGTAGGAGGCACAGAGCAGCCCGTGGCTGTAGAACGCCCGCGAAATCCTCTCGCGCAGCCTTTCAGTCAGGGTCATCCTCAGCCACACCCTCACCTCGAGGCCATCCCGGGACACTGCAGGGGCTCCACTCCCACCGGGGGCAGCCCTTCAGGGAAGGCACTGGCTCCAGCTGCGGGGCAAGAGCGAGAGAAACGCATCAGGAAAAGGGAAATAAACATCAGCAGCTCGTTCTAGAAATCGCCAGTGCTCAGGAAGGAATCCTTCCCCGGGAGGGTGGCAGGCCCTGGCACAGGTGCCCAGAGCAGCTGTGGCTGCCCCTGGATCCCTGCAATGTCCAAGGCCAGGCTGGACAGGGCTGGGAGCAGTTGGGAAGGTGTCCCTGCCATGGCAAGGATGATCCTTAAGGTCCTTTGCAGCACAAACCATTCTGGGATTTCTTGGTTCTATGAAATGACAGAGCAGATCTCAACCTCCCCGTCAGTCTCTGTTCCATAAGGAACTCAGAAACAACACGGATATGCTGCTCCTGTGGCAAAAAATACACCCCAAGGGGTTCTCTGACCAGCCTGAGCTGCCAAACGCTGCTCTGGGGAAGAGCACAGCAACAGCAACAATTCCTAATAACTTCAGGGAGGAAACTCTGTATTGACTCTCTTCACCTGCTGTCCTAGAGCAGCATTCCATAAGAAAACACAGAGCATTCCAAAGCTAGCTTTTCTTTATCACTTGGGGGCTTGCATATTAAAATCTGCCATCTTTATTTGCTTTATGCTGTGACAGAGCTCCTAAGAGTGAACAGCAGGAACTGTTCCTGCTCCAAGTCATTGCTCCAAACAGAGATTATCTAAGCCAAAATAAACCTGCTGATTGTAGGACAAATGCTAGAGGAGAAATTCTTGCCTCTTGCATGACTGCAAATCCAAGACAAAGTTTGGCTGGAAGCACGAGGCCATGGGGATGTTCCCACATTGTCACCACAGGTGACATTTCTGGCTCTCTTCAGGTACAAGAGACAAACCTGACAGAATCCCAGGATCCCTGAGCTTGGAAAAGCCCTCCAAGGTCACCGAGTGCCCCCAGCCCAGAGCACTGAGTGCCACATCCTGGGACACCTCCAGGACATCCACCACTCCCTGGGCAGCCCCTGCCAATTCCTGAGCACCCTTTCCATGGAGAAATTCCTCCTTGTCCTGCACTCCCACAAAAGCCAGGCTGACCAGCAGAAGGAAGACTTGCACAACCTCCTTTGGCAGGAAAAATCAACTCCAACTTGCTACTTTTCCCCAGACAAAAGGTTTTATCTCACTCAACAATAGTTACATGTTCCAAATTCTTTACATTTCTGTCTGAAAGGCTTTCCAGCCTTCCCAGGAGCCTCCCTGGGCACTGAGGGCAGGGAAACACAGCAGAGCCCACTGTGAGCTTAGAGGATAAACTAACAAAGGTAAAAACTTTCCCTCTTCTAATACACAGTCACCTGGGGTTTTAGGTGGACTCAACTCCTCAGTTTTCCACAAAATGTGCTGGAATCAGGCATTAGGTGTAATAAAAACACTCAGCTGAGCCAGTGCAGCCAGGAGGAGGGGGGGGAAATATAAGGAAAAATCCAAAATAAATCCCTGTTCCATAGTATTTTCCTTGCACTTCAATACATTCAATAATTTGCTCCATCATGCTGCCTATCTCTGAACCTCCAATGGGAATTTTAACCCAGCTTTTTCCATTTACAACCCCAAGCCTGGCAAAGCAGGAGCAGCCCCAGCATGGTCCTTCTGCCCCCCCACACCCCTTTTCCAGCAGGATCCACATCCAAGGGCTGTCCTGCCCATGGAACACCTCAGCCCCTGCAGCAGCACAGGTGGGATGTGAGGAGTTCTCCTGTGTTTGGGGAAGGAATGAACGGGAAAGAGGGAAGAATTAAATAAAAATGAGAATTGATAAAGGTCTGTGCTGCAACAGCAGCAGGGAACAGCTCAGTGTGATGCTCACACACCTGAGGGCCAGGTAGGGATGGGCCACCAGCATCAATTCCCCCTCCTGGTGCTGCAGGCACTGCCTGGCATCCATAAATCCATCAATGCCAGCCAGGCTCCGGGGGATGAGGGAAACATCCAGAACATGTGGGAGCAGCAGGACTGATGCTGCTGGGCACCAGAACAGCCCAAGCTCCTGCTGTAAGTGGTAATTTCACCTGGCTGCAGCTCTGAGCCAGCACAGAGGGTGCAAACAGGACAGAGCCTCGCCGGTGTCCCTGTGCCACTCCTCCGTGGGGGACACAGCTCTGCATTCCAGGTGTCCCCAGGCTGCTGGGCGATTCCCAGAGCTAAGAGCCATCACTAAGCTGCCTGAGCCACGGCCTGGCCTCGAGCTGCAAACAGCTCCCAGCCCTTCTCAGCCCTGCAGGGCCCACAGCCAGTTCCACACCCCAAAACAAGGGGGATCCCAGGTCCCTGCCGAGGCAGAGAACAGATGCTGCATCCCTCACACCCCAGAGCAGCAGCTGGCTTTTCTTGCCCTCTGCTGGCCCTGGAGGTGGCTCAGGCCATGCTGTCACTGCCATGGCAGCTCCCAAACCCCACCATTCACAAAGGGAAGGCAGGGAGAGAGGCACAGAGCTCAGCTCTGCCTCCCAGCAGGCATGGACTGTCCCCCAGGCAGGGCCAGGGCCATTCCTCAGGATTTCAGAGGTGGGAAAACAAGAGCCTGGCTCAAGACAAGGCTCCTTCACAGCAAGGCTGCACAATGGGCTCTAACACCGAGGTCCTGCTCTCCCCTCACATTCCCATGGGAAGAATGAGGGGCTTTGTGCTGCCAGGGGACACGGAGGTCACGAGGAACACAACACTTCCTATGGGAAAATCACAGCCCTGCACCAGCCCTGCTGTCTGCAAGGGTTAATCCCAGCGCTGCTGTCACAACAAGGCTTGGAACGGCCTCTGAGGGCTAAGTGGATTGTCCTGCACAGAAGGGGTGCTTTCCATATTCAAAAGGTAGAAAATGACATTGCTGAGTCCACTCCCTCCATTCCAGCTCTGTGCTACAGCAGTGCTGCAAGTCTGACACGAGTTTTTGAGCCAGATTGCAGTCCCCAAAATGTGCAAACTAACTTCATTTTACCTGTTCTCACTCACTTTGCCAGTTTTGCCCCACTTCTTTTTGCCTGTTTTCCTCCCTGTATAACATTAATTTATGGTTTGAGTTTAAAAATTCAGAGGTTATCTGGAACAGACCCCATTTTATAAGTGGTATTTCACTCACACTACATATTATTAACACCTCTTGAAAAGCTGGAGTAGCAACAACAACAAAGATTCAAAAAGAACACTTCAATAATCTCTACGTGTCAGATAAAGTTATCTGCTCCCAAAACAGTGGCTGACATTTAAAAATCACTTTCCAAAATAGTTTTCAGGGCATTTTTAAACTTTTCTGCCTCGAGAGAAGAACCTCAGTTACGCTCCTGCTTTGGAAATCATCCACTGAATGTGGTTTCTGTCCTTTCTTCCTGCCCAAAATACTCCCAACAGCACCAGAGAACAGCTTGGTGCTGTGGATGATGAGACAGGATAGATGTTCCACATGCAGAGCCATGAAACACAGAGGTTTGGGATTTGTGACAAAAAGAGAAAAGAACCAAATTTAGAAAAATCACGATTTTTACCTTCACTCCTCTTGCTGCACCAGCCAAGGGAAGCTCCCTTGCACATGAAGAACAGAGATTCCAAACACAAGGAAACATTTCCCAACCCCTTCTTCTCCATCACAGAGGTGGAAATGATCCACCCTTGTAGAGCTGGGAATGATCCAGCTGCACAGGCACAGAATCCCAGCATGGTCTGGGTGGGAAGGTGATAGAGTAGGAAGGGGCTGTCTCTTTTATCCCAGGATAACTCAGAGCAGGAAGGAGCTATCTCTTTTATCCTGGGATAACTCTCCATCAGACCAACTCCCGAGTGGCAGCTGAAAATAAACGCGGGCTAAGCCAGGGAAATCTCGCCAGGACAGTGTCCCTGTCACGTGGGTGACACAGGCAGTGACAAATCTCGGGAAGAGCGAGGTTTATCCCGGGATCCCGCGGCTCCAGGAGCCCCTCACACAGAGCCCCTGGCCCCAGCAGCAGTGCCCACCAGACCGCTGTGGTTTGTGCACTCCTGGCCGGGCTCAGGCACCACACAGGGACGCAGGGAGGCCGGGAGCCTGCCCTGGCAAACGTCCTAATACACTGCATCCCACGTGATGCCTTTGGAATAATCTCTTCCTCTTTGTTTATCAATGCAGCCGCTCCACAAGTGGCTGGGGAATCACTTTCTCCTAAAAATACCAGAGACTGATGCAAGAGCCCGGTGCAGTTACAGCCCAGAGCTGCCCAGAGCCCAGCTGTGCAATGCCACCGCTCCTCTCTGGCTGCCCATGCCAGCCCAGAGCCAGGCTCAGGCACCAGGGGCTCCATCCATCCTGCACCCAGGCTGGAGCTGTGTGTACACAGCTTGCCCAGCACACACCTGTAATGCTCTTCCCTTCCTACTACAGCTAGTATTCCTACTCGTGCCCTTTTCTCATCCTCTCCACCAGACCAGGGGCAGCATCTCAGCCCAAGCCTCTTGTTTGGACTCAAAACAGGCAAAATGCTTTTGGATCATCTGCCTGGACTGGTGCAGAGTTGTGGGGTCCAACAGCAGAAGGATCTGGAGCTGCTGGAGTGAGTCCAGAATAAAAGGCTGGAGCCAGGCTGGGAGAGCTGGAAATGTTCACCTGGAGAGGGGAAGGCTCCAGGGAGAGCTCAGAGCCCCTGGCAGGGCCTGAAGGGATCCAGGAGAGCTGGAGAGGGACTGGGGACAAGGCATGGAGGGACAGCACACAGGGAATGGCTCCCACTGCCAGAGGGCAGGGATGGGTGGGATACTGGGAAGGGATTGCTCCCAGTGAGGGTGGAGAGGCCCTGGAAAAGAAGAAGAATCCTTGGAAGTGTCCAAGGCCAGGCTGGATGAGGTTTGCAGCTGGGACAGTAGAAGGTGTCAATGGAACAAGACAGACATTAAGGTCTTGTCTAACCCAAACCACGATTCCCCAGCTCTGTGTCACTCAGGAAACGTGACTTGGTCTGATCTGTGCCATTGCTGAGCTTCCCAGCACTGCCCATATCCTGCACAAACAGCCAAGAGCCCAGGCCACCCTCAGCACCCAGCAAAGCCAGTGAACGCCCCAAACTCCATCTGAACCCGGGCACAGCCACGGCAGCTCTGGGTGCATCACACAGGGCCAGCACTGGGGCCCTCCTGCCTGCAGCCCTTCTCCCAGGGCTCCCACACAGCCCCAGCCCAGCAGTGGCAGTGACAGGTGACAGTGACAGCAGGGACACGCGGCTGGAGGCACTCTGAGCATCAGAGCTTTGCTCAAATGACTCCCGACAGATGTTTATCCAAATGACTCCCGACAGATGTTTATCCAATGTGTTCTTGTCCCCAGGTGTCAGACTGGGTTTGGGACCGTTTCCCTGGCCCTGTCCCTGCTATTTAACCCTTCTGTTCCCAGCGGGCACAGCCAGCCCCAGCAGTGGCACTGGCACCGTGGAATGAGTCCATGGAGTCCAAGTGCTCCTGCAGTGCTGCCATGGCCACCTCCACCGATTTTCATACTCAGACCTTCACCTCCCCCTTGCCACAGACACAGGAGGTCACCAGGCTCCCTTAATCAGGGATTACACCTCAGCAATTATCCTCATACCTGCAGCTGGCTGTTTTTGCTTGAACCCCAACCTCACCACTGCCCTTGCTCATCACCAGCCCATTTTCAGCCACCTTTAATTGCTCCAACCCAGTTGCTCACTCCTGAGCCACACGTGCAGCCCTTCCCTGCTCTGTCATTTACAACTTGAACATGCATTTGGGATGCTACTGCTCCCCATTCTCTTTGTCCCACTCTTTCACCCACACCAGCTTGCTGTCCTCCAGGCTTTAAAAACATCCTCGACTTCCCATGTCCCAAAAGACACTTCCTAAAGCCTTTCACAGACAGAAATACCTCCCTGAATCGACAGCTTGCAAAGCTGCTCTTCCTTTTTGCAGCCAGACACTACCACCAGTTGCCCACCAAGAGTCAAAAGGTGCTGATCACTCCAGTTTTGGGGGTGCCAGACATGCAGTTTTCCTCCCTGCTCTTTCCTTCTAGCCATGAGGGCATTCACAGAATAACTGTGAGCCCCTTGATGCTCCCTGACAGTCAGGTTTGATTTTTATCTTAATCCTCCCTTTGTGGCCTTGCTGCTCTTCAAATGAGGAACGGAAACACCCCTGGGTTTGAATAACCCTCGCTGCAGGAGTGCTGAAAGCAACGATAAATCAGCACTCCAAGGATTCCTGCCCAGCTCCAGCTCTGCTTTTGTCAGGCAAAGTTTGCCTGGGAAGCATGGGAGCCATTCACCAGCCCAGCTCAGTGGGGATTCATCCTCTTCCTCAGCAAACCAGCATCTGAACTGAGCACAACTCCTGCCCTGTTTCTTTCTCTGGGATTGGGGCTCCTCTCCCTGCAGAGGCCAAAACTCCCCTTCAGAACAGAAATCAGCATCGGGGGTAATGATCAGTATTAGGAACTAAAACCCAAACCAAACCAACCCGTTTAATGTAGGCAAACACATTCTGTCTGTATGGTTTGGTGTTTATTTCCGAAACAGACAAATTCAAAATTCAAATTCGTGTCTGAATAGCAGAACTGCACCTTCTCTGCAGCTCTTTTTTTAAGGGATGTGCCACGACAGATGCTGCCACACTTCACTGCTCTGTTTGACAGGGCAGGGACAGTTACACAGGACAGGAACACCTTCAGGAGTGCCCAGCATGGGCAAACAGTGTCTGTGGAAGGAATTGTAGCTCCTTTCCCAGCCCCAGGAGCACACAGCAGCTTCCCAAAACCCTTCCCAGGTAAACCACATCCACATAAACCCTCGGAGCAGAATTCTGCATTTTCCAAACCCATAGCCCATATGGGGTCCATCTGCCTCCTAGAAGGAAATCCCTCCAAAACCCCCTCAGAAATATCTTCTGAGTACCATGAAACACCCCAGCAGCACAGCCCAGCTATCAGGGGCAGGAGTTTCCTGACTTACTGGAATGAGAGCTCGGTCCAACGGAGTTTATCCATCGAGCACTATCATTTCCCTGAAAAACACCTCGTGGAAACAAGGTCCAAGAGTCTCCCCATCCCAGAGGGAGGGCTGGGGGTGGAGCACCAGTTGGGCTCCTATAAGTGAAGGGTTTCCAAAACTGGTGGATTTGGCAGGAAACCAGAAGTGTGCCCTTGGCTCTCTGGGGCACACCTTCCCTTTTCCACACACACACACCCAGAGCCAGAGCTTTGGTGGTGTTTCCACCCCGGACTCTGCAATTCTGGAAGCTCTGCCTGTCAGTCATGCAATTACCAGGGATCCCCTCACAGGCAGGATGTGAGGAATGACTAAAAGGACACAAAACCCCACAGTTCTCACTATTAATCCATGAAACCAAAAGTAACAATTGAGACATAACCCTCAGCATGCATTCCCCTGCATGGCTCCCTCAGAAATACCCCTCAAAGCTTTGATCAGGACAGTTCCCAAGGCTGCCAGGGCCCACCCAGAACCACACACTCTCCTTTCCAATCACCAGTTAGGAAGCCAGGCTCAGGAGATCACTGCACTCTTCCTTCCAGATGGAGAAACCATCCCAAAATTCCTCTGTGAGGCAGCAAGTCCCGAGGTCTGACTCGGACATTGTCTTGGGTAAACAAACCAACTATTATTCCTTTATCACAATGCTGCACACAAGATTAATTCAGATTTAAGAACTGCAATCCTGCTCCCCTTCCCACTGCCCACCACAGCCTCACTCCAGCTGAAATCACTCTTTTCCTGGGAGGAGAACTTGACTTTTTCCCAGTTATGCTGCCAAAAGGCCACGGCTGCTCTGAGCCATCGGGGCTGGGTCTTCACCTGAGGATTGAACTCCAAGATTCTCTCAATTCCCTGTTCTGGGGATCTTGGATGTGAGCAGCAACACTCCCAGAGACAGAAAGAGCAGCTGCACCACCACAGAACTGCTCAGCGCTCCTTCTCACCCCTTAATGCACTGCACAAGGGGGAGAGAGGGATTCAAAGGAATTATAACCACAGATATTGGAGCCCAGGAGTGCCTGGAGAGCAGCTTCTACAGCCCAGGGCACTGTGCCCCCATCTCCAGCCACACTCCCTAGAAAAAGTCTCCTGTGGAAGGGGAGGAAGGTGCCTGGCCTAGAAAGGATTCCCAGGACTCAGGATCTGCTGCTCCTCACCTACTACATTCCACTACAGGCAGGTAATGCTATTTTTGTTCCTCAAGCTGTAACTGCTCTACTTTTTAAATTATCATCAGAGAGGGGGGGAAAAAAAAAAAGGAGTTTTTGGTGCATAATGATCCAAACTCTGACGCCAGACAGGCCCAGCAGCCGACTGAAAACGGTGTTGAGTAATCCAGTGAGAGCCTAATTCATTCATCACAGGATTCTGACACTTAAAATACTATTCCAGCGCTCCTGAGACAAACCCTGATTGTTCTTGGCTCTTTTGGGATGTTATATTTAAATCATGATTGGAAAAATAAACCGTGCCAAGTTGTACCTGGAAACACGGAGCTGTGTCACACGTTCAGGGAACATCCCGGGGTGTTTTCCTCTCTTCCCAATCCCGGCCAGCTAATCTCCTTTCTGTATTACACAACAGCTCGTGTAATCCCAAATTTACCACCCTAGTCCTGCCCTCGCAGCTCTGGTTTCACAGAGAGGGAGCTCACGCCTCATCTCTGCCCCTTGAATGAAAAGAAACTTGGTTTGCCTTTCAACAACCCGGAAAAACACGTGGATGCTGCATTCAGGAAATTCTGGCACTAAGGCCAAAATCTTTCCGGAGTCCTTTCCTCGGGATTCTCCCGAACACAGCCCCAGAACTGCCTCAGCATTCCAAAAGCTCCTTGCTGGTTTTACTAAAGAGAATGCAAAGATGTCCATTTCTGACTCACGCGAGGAAGTCGGCCCCTGAATTCTGATAAAATCCCGAAGTCCAGCATGATTCAGGGGGCAAGATAAGTGCCGAGAGCACAGAGCCAGGTCCCCAGAGAGCCAGAGCAGCAAAGCCTGGTTCTGAAGTGACCCTGTACCAAACCCCTGTCCCATCGCTCCCTCCACATATTCCATCATTTTAACCCCTTCCCATAAAACACCTTCTCCCGATCCTGCAGCAGAGGAGATCAACCCCTTCCCTCCTCTCTGCGCACCTTTGGCGCCCCAAAACTTTCTCCATCTCTCTGTCGATTCCTGAATATCGATCCAGGATTCCCAAAACAGGTGATTATCCCGAGGGCAGGCGCAGCACGGAGCGCAGAGAATATTTACAGCACCAACAAACCCCACGGAATCAAATGCTCCACATTCCCATCATTCCCTTCCCGTATTCCTCAGGAATTCTCCTCAAAAGCAGACAGGGGGATGTGGGGGCGGGAGCGTGAGGGGAAGGCGCGCCCGGACCCCTCCGTGAGGGGCCCTGAGGGGAAACTGAGGCACGGAAAGGCTGCTCAGGGCTTATTCCCACAGCCGATGGCGCTGCTCCCGCCCGCCCCGGCCCCCTCTNGCCGGGCCCCGACCGCGCGCGCGCAGCGCCGCACGCCGGCCACGCCCCCCGCCGTCAGCGTGGCCACGCCCACGCACCATTGACCACGCCCCCAAGAGCGGTTAGTCCCCACTATGGCGCTCATTTGCATGGCCACGCCCACGCGGCGCGAGCGACATGTTCGACTCCCGACTTTATTTACATAACCACGCCCATGTTTCATCAGGCCCCGCCCCTTGGCCCCGCGGGCCCCGCCCCCGGAAGCGGCGCGGAGGCGGCGGGAGCACGTGGAGCGGGGAAGGGCGGCTGCGGCAGCACCGGGAACGGGCCTGGAGCGCACCGGGCCGCGCTGGGCTTCAGGGGGAGAGCGGAGCCGGCCATGAACCCGGGCACTGCGGGAATGTGCGGGTCAGGCGCTGGCAGTCCCGAGTAGCGGGACAGGAGGAGCCCTAGAGCGTCCAGGGGCGGAGCACATCGGGAGGGAGGACCTTGCACCGGGAGCCCTGGCTCAGTGCAGGGGACAGAGGTGACTCCGATTCCCGGGAACAGAAGTGGGTCAGGCACTGGGAGCACTGGGCACACGCCAAGGGAAGGGACAAGCGGTACCCACAGGCCAAGGGATCTTTCCTTCTCCTGCCAGCACGGTGCTGGCATGGGGTGGGATGCTGCAAAACACATTCCCTGCTCTTCATCTGCAGGGGCTGAGCAAGCCCACAACAGCCTTTCCAGGGCCCTTGCAGCTGTCACACTGACGGTTACCAACAGTCCCCGCAGCTGCAGTTTTTCCCAATATGACACATCCCCTTCTCCCAGGGCCCTGCACGCCTGTCCCACCAGTCCCAGCCTCGCTGGGTCCTCCCCTGCTTGCGGCTCCCTCCACACCAGGGAATGGAGAGCTGAGCCCTCAGTCCAAGTCCCACCCAATTTGTCAGCGTTGAAGCTCGGGCTGGCACACAAACACTGCCCGAGGCCGTGGCCCTGAGCACGCAGCTGGTGGCTGACCCCAGGCAAGGCCACCCTGTCCTGCCACGGATGGCACCATTCCTGACATCCACTCCCCGGCTGCCCTCTCGCAGCGCCAGCCCCAGAGCGAGGCCTCAGCCCCACCTGGGCCGTGCCGCTGGCCTTGGCTCAGCACAGCTGCCCCAGCGGGTCCTGGTGGCCAAGGCCACTGCTGGACATGGGCTGGGCTTGGTCCTCGCTGTGACTCTGCTCCAAAGGGCTCTGAGCCCAGGGAACGCTCCCTGCATGGGGACACGGGGGTCAGGCCCAGGCTCCTCGGCCCTTTTCTTGGATACAGGCACGGGTTAAGGGCAGAAAGAACCAGGCAAAAGGCAGCAGTGATGTCACACAGTGCTGATGTCATCCAGTGTTGATGGCTCATAGTGATGTCACACAATGACCCTGCTGGATTCTGAAGGGAGAGGCAGAGCCAGGGAGCCAGGCTTTGAGGTCTCTCCAAGGATAATCATATCATACATCATATTATTCTAATTATACACAATTCTGTGCCTGTCACAGCTGCAGTGCCAGCAGCTGCTGGTCCTTCCATCCTCCCTTGGCAGATTGTGACAGTGCATGGACCCCTGGGCACTGCCACCACACTGGGACAGCAGCAGTGGCACTGGGGGACACCAGGGACGAGTGGTCCTACAGCACACACATGGCCTGACTCCCCTCCCTGTGGCTTTGCCACAATCCCTGGAGCCTGCCTGGCTCCCCTGGGCTGCCACTGATGAGCACCCACAGCCCTGAGGGCTCCCAAAATTAAGGAAAGGGGCACATTCCCAAACCAGCATGGGATAGGTGACTGGGTCTACACAGAAAATCAGGAATGTGTCCCACTCCCAGCTCTGGAGCTGCAAGGACCTGGCAGGTTGCTCTGGACTCTCACAAGTGTGTAGGATGTTTTTAGCTCCCAGGATAAATGGGATAATCCTAGCAGGAGCATCTACCAGGACACCTCCAGGCCTGGGTTCAGCTCCCAAGACTGCCCTTGCAGCCATGGGGAAGCCCCTTCCTCATCCAGGCCTGGGACATGCCCATTCCTGCTCCCTGCCAAGGAGCAGGTGGGGAGCAGTTCCCACCTAGAGACCCATGGTTACTTAACCACTGTACCCTTATCTCACTAAAATTACACATTATTATTCTTTAAATTCTGCTTCAGCACAGGCAGGTTATGTAACTGCTAGCCATGGCCAGGGATGAGGAAGCAGGGGCTGGCACAGGCTCACAGAGGGGTTTATCCAGCCACAAACCCAGGATGAGCCTGGGAAGCATGGCAGCTTCACTCAGGTCATGAGGGGCTCCATACACAGAGCTGTGGATTTACCAACTGCATGGGAACTGGGAGCTGGGCACATCCCTGCCAGCCAGAGAGGATTGCACCAGGCTCCCACCATCCCTGCTCCACCCGCTGTGTGTGTCATCTCCTCCCGTGCCAGCAGCAGGGAGAGAGGGAGGGAGGGAGGGGGTGCTCCCTCCGTGCCGTGCCTGGCACTGCCACGCTGTGCCCCACACACCGGAAAAGGTGAGGCGAGGCACGCCCAGCCCGCGGGCCACCCTCTGCCTGTATTTACATGCTCTGAGGGCCATTCTTGCAAGTTCTAGCTCCTTTCTTGGCCTGAGTGTGTTGGGAACGGGGTGGGAGGACACAGGGATGCAGCAGGCTCCAGGCAGGCTGATCCCACGTTGGCACCACTTCCAGGAGTGTCTGAGCTTCCCTCCCGGTGCAGTTTGCTGTGCTGCTCCTGATGCTTTTGCAGAGGCAGGGACTGACACCCCCAGCAGTGTCACAGTGTCCCAGGACTGACACTGCCAGCAGTGTCACAGTGTCACAGGACTGCAGCCGACAGCCCCCGTGCGAAGAAGGTGACGTTCCTGTCCTGGATCTTGTACTGGTAGATCTGGACCAGATCCTGCTCCCCCGCCTGCCGCAAGGACAATCTCCTGATTATCTTCATCTGCAAAGGGAAAGGAACAGGAACACTGTCCCTGTGGCTGCCCAGAGCATCCCTGCCCCTGGCTGGCCTGCAGGGAACAGGGGTCACTGATAAATAACCCATCAGCAGCTGCCTGTCCCTGAGCCTTTGGTGGCAGTCCCTGATGAGGGATCACACAAGTGTCAGCACCCCCCCAGCCCTGCAGAGATCACCATGGGCCAGGCCCAGATCCACCATTGGGGAAACTTCCCAGGAAAGTTTTCCCTCACCCTGGGGTGGGAGAAGCCTGCACTGCAGCTGCTGTGGGGAGTCCCAGGTGGCAGGATGTCTCTGAATACTCCCACACAAGCAGAATGACAGCTGGGTGCTCCAGCAGATCCTGGTGCCCAGGGGATTTCTCCTCAACACCCTGCAGTGCTGCAGGTGACAGGGACATGTGCCACCTGCCGGTGCTCTGCTGTGCCTCACCTGCCCGTGAACATCCTTGCAGAAGCCGGTGGCCAGCCCCTCTGCCCACAGGATGAGGTCGCTGTGATGGCACAGGGAGTTCACAACCAGTTCATTCTCCTCATCTTCTGAATCCTCGCTGCTGTGAACCAGCACCACGACGTTCCCCTGGAACGGGAGCAGCAGGGAGGAAGCAGCCCCTGGCATGGGGGGTGGCCAACAGGAGCTTTCACAAAGAGCTCATCTAAGCCCCAGCTTGGTCTGAATTCCACTGGGAAAACAACGAGAGAGGCTGGACATGCCCCACCCAGAAACCCCCCATATATCCTGGCTGATCCCCAGTGTGGGCAGCAGGGGAGGGGGGATTCTGCCTCTCTGCCCCACTCAGGTGAGACCACCCCTCTGCAGAGCTGCCTCCAGCTCTGGGGCCCAAAGCACAGGTGTCCCTGCCTGTGACATACATGATCTTTATGGTCCCTTCCAGCACAGGCCGTTGTGTGATACATGAACACTGCAGAGCTCACTGTACATTGTGCACACACACACACACACGTATGTAATGTGCAGTCTAAAAATACCTCCAGTCTCTGTAAGGAGACAGTGGCTGAACCAGTCTGTCAGGCTGGGCAGATGGCACTGACTGAATGCAGAGCAGGTAAATAAAGAGGTGGCCAAAGGGCTGCAGCAATGCTCACACCCTCACAGCTCTGACAGCGAGCAAACACTTCCCCAGCACACCGACTCTATTAACATCCACCTCAAGAGACTGCCTCAGCCCATGAAAGTCACCAGTGACTTAAAATAACACCAATTCTCAATCAATTAAAATGTACTTTAAAGCTTCAGAACACCTCAGACAGAAATAGCAAAGTGTTAGCGTGGTTTATGGTCTTTTTTAGCTCTTTGGAGGTAGATACTCTGTGCAAGCAGCTCATCCCCTGTCAGCACGTACAGCCCAACACCCCGTGCCGTGTCAAGTGCAGGGTGACACCACTGGCTCACTCCTCACTCCTGCAGGGAAGTGCCCAGGGAGGGGACGCTGCCTGTGATGGCAGAGTTTGGATGTGACACTGTGAGCACTTGTGGCTGTGGTGCTCTCAGGAGTCCCCACATGGTTGGGACAGCTCTGTAGAGCATCACGCCACCTTGGAGACCAGCTGGAGAAGCCATGCTGGAGGGTGGTGGGACAGGAACTGGGGCGCCTCCCATGGGGCCCTTAACTCCGTCCCCTGTGAGACTCACCAGCCCCTCACATGACTCACTTCCACCCCTGCCCTCCCACACAGGGGTGTGAGTCAGGATCTCTGGAGAGCCAGGAGCTCCTGTTTGACACCTCAAATCCCTGTTCACACATCAGAGACTCACAGGAACCCAGCTGAACAGGAGCCTGCACAACTCCCAAGAGCGGCCCCACAGCAATGATCTGAACTCCCTGGACAGCCACAGCCTTTCAGAAACCTCATGATGGTGAGATGGAAAGAGAAAGCAAAGGCAGGCTTGGCTCTGGAGGCTCTGTGCACAGGGAGCAGTACCTGCAGCTGGCAGCACACGGACACACGGCAGTAGTGGATGAAGTCCAGCACAGCCACAGGTGCAGCCCCCAGGCTGAGCAGGACACTGAGGTCATCCACCAGCAGCACGGGGCCCTTCCAGGAATCAGGGCCACGGGGAGTCAGGGACAGCCGCACGAAGTCAAACAGGGCCCGCAGGTCACAGGTGCTCCCGCTGCAAGACACGGACCAGGAGCTGGGGGGGCTTGGCACTGTATCCCCCTCCTCACCCACTGACCCAGAGTGGGGATCACCAGCCTGTCCCCACTGCTGTGACAGCCACCTCCTCGCTGCCCCTCAGCCCCCGCCCTGCTCCGGGGACTGTGGAATGAAGAAATGAGCGAAAATACAGCTCTCTGTAAGGAGGAAAGACCTGCAGAAGTCCCAGTCAGAACAGAAGTCATGCTAGGATTATCTGTGCTAAAACCAATAGCTTCTGTCCAGGTCTGTTTTAGTTTTCACAGGATCCCCAAATGGTTTGGGTGGGAAGGAAACTCAAAGCCCATCCAGTGCCATGTCTCTGCCATGGGCAGGGACACCTTCCACCATCCCAGCTGCTCCAAGCCCTGTCCAGCCTGGCCTGGGACACTGCTGGGGAAGGGTTTGTCCTTTGCTGAGCTTCCCAGAAGACATGGAGAAAATGATGTGAGAATAAACCCAAAATCCAGCATGGATAAAGCAGCACTGTTCTCTTGGACAAAACTCAAAATAATGAAAGAAGGGAGTGAAAGGGGACAGGATCCCTCCAGGAGCAGCAGCAAGGGGCAGGCCAGGACACTTAGGAGGACTTGCACAATGTTGGTGTTTCCCTTCACTTGGTCCAGCTGAGCCCTTGGGCCTTGGAGGGGAGCTCCAAGGGCAGCAGGAGCCAGCCCTGGACCCTGGGTGGTGCCCTTGGTGGCAGCAGCTGTGCAGGGGGAACACTCCATGCTCAGGCTCACCTCAGGAATTGCAGAGGACTGGGCTCTTCTGGCTGCTCCTCCTTCCCAAACAGGAGATCAAGGCAGGACTTGAGGCCCTCCAGGAAGACAAGCTGTCCCTGCTCCTTGGCAGCTGCCAGATTGACTCCCTCAAGAGAGGAAAACATTAGAGAGTGAACACTTGTGGAAAATGGTGTACACACACCACATGGGTCAACAGCCAAATTTTCATGCTTATGTGAATCAAATCTTATCCAAATGTGCTGATAAAGTCAGTGCTTCAGGGATGAAATGGGCACTTCTGCTACAGTCAGTGGTGGCACATTCACTCTTCTGTACTTTGCCAGGAGATAACAAAACCACACTGTGATTTGGGGGCTCAAACATCCTGGAATTGCTGCTGGGAAGCCAGCTTGGTGTGCAGAGGCAGGGAGAGAATGGCTCAGGCTTCTCCAAGGGCCTGCTGTGAGCAATTCCTTCACCTCCCTCCCTGGGAGGTGAAAGCTTTTGTTTTCACTATCTCCAGATCAAGCTGTGGCAATGAGGGCTCCCGGCACAGCCCACGCAGCTGAGCTGATCCCTGATCCAGAGCACCGTGGGCTGGGCATCCCACACTTGCACAACACCTGGAGACAGCAGCCAGGGCNCCCACGCAGCTGAGCTGATCCCTGCTCCCACAACACCTGGAGACAGCAGCCAGGGCTCCCACAACACCTGGAGACAGCAGCCAGGGCTCCCACAACACCTGGAGACAGCAGCCAGGGCTCCCACGGGAAGCAGCCCTGACTCCTCTTGCAGGAGGAGGAAGGACCCCGACAATGCCTGGGGCTGGCTCTCAGTCCAGCCTGGTGGTGAGAGCCACGTGCTGGCAATGTCCAGCTCCAACAGAGACATCCCACTGCAGACATGGAGAAGACTCCAGCTGGAGATCACAGAATTCCAGAAAGGTTTGGGTTGGAAGGACTTTTAAACATCATCCATTCCATCCCTCTGCAGTGACACCTTCCACTGGACCAGGCTGCTCCAAGGCCTGTCAAGGGCTGAAGGAGCTGGAGGCTCAGCCTGGACAACAGGAGGCTCAGAGGGGACCTTCTCACACTCCAGTTTATCCTCAAAAAGGGTGGGATTTAAAAGCCTTGTGGATGTGGCACTTGGGCTAGTGGCAGTGCTGGGGGCCAGGTGGACACAGTGATCCTTGAGGGCTTTTCCAGCCTCAGTGGTTCCATGATCATGTGCAATTATTTCCTGAAGGACTGGACTAGGTGACCTTTTCAGGTGTCTTCCAACCCAAACTATTCCACGATTACCTTCCCAGGCTCAATTCTGCAGCACTAACACTTTGTAACAGGGATATTAAGAACAATCTGAGGCCTGACTGAACTCCCATCTGCTGGCATCTGTTCCCTGCTTTAAATGAAAGCTGCCTGGACTCCCAGCCCTGTGAATCCTGCCACCTGAGAAGAATGCTTCCTCTATTTTCCTTCTACTCAGCTGGGAAGGAATCTATGTCTGAATGCTCATTCCCTTTTCAAACACCCCTACAAAGCAATAGATTTTTTTGGGCACTACCCCTCAGTAACAGCTTCAGAAATAGCAGCATTATTGGGCAATTCCGAGCACACACGATGGAAAACTTCCCAGCCAAGGACAGAACCACCTTTATCTGGCAGGTGAGGAGCAAGGAATAGCCAACAAATAAATACCTGCCATGCTATAAAGAAGGGCTGGGCTGCACAGCAGCCTCACAAACCTCATTCCCTCAGGGATTTCTGCAATCCATAGGACTGGGAGGAACCTGCTGAAATGCTGTGATGAAATTCACTATTAATATCAGTAATTCAGCAACTGATTTTACCTTTGCTTCAGCCATTTCTTCCTGCACACACAAACTCTCTGTACCTCAGATCAGCAAGGAGAGTGTCCCCTCTTTGGAAGGGAACCAGGGCCTGCCTGGGTGACAGATGAGGGCCACAGCAGCCAGGGACAGGGTGTCAGACCAAGAATTCATCCCCCTCAGGGCCATGGCATGGACCCAGCAAGTCCAGCCTCACTTTGCAACAGGAGAACAGGTCCCAGAGAGACCTGAACTCACCCGGGTGCCACAGCAAACCTCTGCCTGTCTCCCTGCTAGCAGCCCACCCAGGGTGAGCTCTGCAAACAGCACAGAAGCACAGACAGCTTGGAAAAGTGGGAGAAGTGCTCCGAATGGCCGGAGGCACCTTGCTGAGTGCACAGACAGGAGTGATGTGAGCCCAGCACCCAAACAGCCTGAAAGCTTCCACTCTGTGCCACATCCCCTGGAGCACAGGGACATGATCTCTGGCACGCTGTCAGCCATCGACCCAGCCCAGGAATGCTCCTGCAGCAGCAGCAGCTCAGCTGCTCCTGTCCCTCTGGGGAGCTGCCTGAGCCTGCTGCCCCCAGCCTGCCAGCAGTGACAGCCCCTCAGAGCAGAGCTGCCACCATTCCAGACAGGAAAGCAAAGTGTCTGAGGGACACAACAAGGAATGGAGTGTGCCAAGCAGGGGGAATGAGCTCCATCAGCAAACACAGCTGTGGGGCAAAGTGGGGCAGCAGTGATCAGGCCACGTCCTCCAGGCTGTGAGCTCAGAGCAGGGAACTGGAGACAGGCATCAAATGGGGACAAATCTGGTTTCCCTGTAAAACAAAACAAACTTTGTACAAGTGAGGGTGGGAACACCAACCTGGCAGGGAGCCCTGGTGCTGTTTGTCCTGACATAGCCCTGCATGTTCTCTGCAAGGTCAGGGCCAATAACATCGATGGTGCCTTAAAATGAAGAGTGGGTCCTCAGGGAAAGAGGACACAGGCACAAAAAGCCTGGGAAGTTTTCCCTGCAAGTAAAGATACATCCCTGCATTTAGCTAAAACATAAGGAAGTGGTGTGGGACTTGTAAACCTGGCACTCTGGGAAAGCAGCAAGTCCCTGGAAGCATCACTTCAGTTGTGGATAAATATTCATTTTATCTCCACACACCAGTGTTACAAGTGTCCCTGTGCAATCCACCCTGGCTCCAGGAGCCTCCCCCGGGCCTGGGACTACCCTGCTCCCAACAGGAACTGGGACACTGCCCAGTTCTGAAGCTCTTCCATGTGCAGGTTTTCCTAATGGCATAATCACAGTCACAGAATCACTGAGGCTGGAAAAGTCCTCTGAGTCCCTCCAGTCCAGCCATCCCCCCAGCACTGCCAAGGCCATCACTGACAGTGTCCCCAGGTGCCACATCCGTGTGGATGTTAAATCCCTTCACCACCACAGCCCTGAGCAGCTGTGCCAGGGCTGGACAAACCTTCTGGGGAAGGAATTTTGTCAATATCTAATATAAACCTCTCCTGGCAACCCTTGAGGCTTCCTCTCCTCCTGTCCCTGTTCCCTGGGAGCAGAGCCCGACCCCTCCACTGTCCCCTCCTGTCAGGGAGGTCAGAGCCACAAGTTCCCCCTGAGCCTCCTCTTGTCCAGGCTGAGCCCCTTTCCCAGCTCCCTCAGCCTCTCCTGAGGCTCCAGACCCTTCCCATCTCCCTTCCCTGGACACACTCTGTCCTGTACCTGGGGACCACAAAACTGCCCCCAGGACTGGAGGTGCACTGCCCTCGGCCTGTGGCCACACCATTACTGGTCTCCAATAAAGATCTACAGCAGCAAGCTCTTAAGCAAATTTAAGAGTAAAACTACCCTGCCAAGAACCACCTTTTCTGAGCCTGACGTGTTCATGTGTGCAAAGAAGGATTAAAGCACAGAGAAGACGTGATGGGAACTCGGATATAAATAACTGATGTTGCGACCTCCAGCTCCTCAGAGCTTGGGAGGAATTCACAGCAACGACCACAGGGGCACCTATGAAGTTGCACGGCACGAGTGACTCAGAGCTGAAAGCAGCTCAGCGCCTCTGGGAGCTGTGCTTATCACCTCCCTTGTGCCAGCCACCTTTTGTTCGAGTATCAGACAGCAAATCGCCCCCATTTGCATCGCACGTGCCTGCAGCTGATGCTGCTGCTCTCTCCCTCCTCAGCCTCCCAGGGCCATGGCAGCAGCTCTCATTAGTGTACAGGGAAGTCTCTGCATTAGGAAGCACACTGGCCTGGGGAGCAGGCAACGATCCCGTGTTCACCGGCGGCATTTCCTCCCCACGCCGCTTGCTGTGCCGCATTTCCTGCCCCACGCAGCAAGCTCCCGCCACGATTTCCTCCTGTCTGCACCGCAAAGGCCACGACAGCTCTGTGCTCGAGGGGGTGGTTTGCTCAACCACGGGGATCCTGTCACACCCTGAGGATCCACCTGTGAGTGACAGCTCCGTGGGGGAACACAGTGTCTGCTCACTGCCTGTACCCCGGGCCACTCATCTCCTTCCCAAAGGTGAAAACTGAGCAGTAAATCCAATAGCAGCACCATGTTACGGTGGGGAATACAAGAGCTGCTTCCTCAACACCCGGGGGGTGTTATGAGCAGCAGTGCTGCTGGGATTCACAGCAGAAGCAGAGCAGGGAGCAGCAGTGCAGTGCAAGCCCTCGCTCCTTCAGCCCTGGAAGGTCACCTGGACGTCCCACCTGGAGTGTTTCACCTTGCAGGGTTGTACAAAGAGCTGAGGGAAGCAGTTTGGAGCTCACACAGTTTGCTGACATGCAGAATTACCCTGCCTGCTTTGTCTCTGCTCCCTCATTTCAGAGTACACATAATCCCTGCCCGACTCACCATGGGAAGGAAATCCCCAGGAATTTACCTGGGGCTCCTCGCAGAGCTCCAAGGGCTGGCTCAGCCCAGAGGCACACAGGTGTCCTTGTGACTCAGTCCTCCATGCCAACAGCAACCAGAGGACAGGGAACAAAGTCACCTCAGGAGTTCCTGCAGGCGTGCAGGGGTCCTGGGAACACTGCCACCACTGCATTTTCCTCTCCAGGGGATTAAGGAACCTCCATCTACCAGTGAGGGCCTGTCTGGGAACGCTGATGCCCAGAAAACATTTCTAAGCACAAAGCAAGCAGCTCTTGGCAAAGCAGAGCCGGGCTTTTGCCCGAAATTTCTCTTTATCCCCCATCACAGGAGCACCAATCCTGACTGTCCCCACCAAGACCTGGAAACATCTGCTCCCCATTCCCATTCCTGCCCACCCAACAGAAAGCACCTGGACCTGTAATGATGAACCCATGCCAAGAGACTCACCAGTTTCTGTGCCACGATGCTGTAGTGGCTGAAGGACTGGAGCAGGGCCACAAAGCAAACCTTGCAGCCAGCTGGGGAGGGACAAAAGCACACATTAGCAGTTCCACTTTGCAGCTGGCATTATCAAAGCTCATAAATCACAGCAGACAGGCCACAGATCTGTCTGGAAGGACCTTGAAGTGATGCAGGTCTAGACAGACCTTCCTTTGCTTTCAATTTTCACCCTTCTGGAGGATATCTGCATGAGGGGAAATGTTAGTTTAAAAAGAGAGGGAAAGATGGAAAAAGGTGACTTTAAAAAGTGTAAGGCCTCTTTTCTGCCTCGTGCCAGGCCAGCCTGGGACCTCCTGGCCCTGTTTGCTGGTGTTACAGTAAGGGGGCCAAGGGCTGGCCATGACAATGAACTACTGAAACCACAATCACGCCAAAAATTCCCCATTTTGGATCTCACAGGGCAAGCGACCTTGACTGGAAAAACACACAGAACAGGGAGTTGTGTCAGACACCTAAATAAAAAGTGATTTTGGAACACAGTTTGAGTATGAACATAATCAGTGTTTGCTGGACATGGATTTTAAGTAGAACAAGTCGGTGGCCTGAGATAAACCTTCAGATCTCCCAAAGGTTTTTGGCACCAAGTGGACAACATGGGGGTGCTGCAAACAGGGAATAACTGCACACAGGTGCTGGGCTGGAGAGGGGCAGGTGACAGCCTGAGACACATGAACATGCCACAGGGCTGCCCAGCCAGCAGGATGGAAGGCTCTTCCCAGGCACACAGGCAGCTCTGGACAGCCCCCAGGGCACTGCTATGGGGCAGGACACCAGCAGAGCCCAGGCAGTGGCTGGCAGGACTCTTTGAACCACTCACACTCTCCATGGGATTTCCTCACGTTTCCCTCTGCTCCATGAAGTACAAAAACATTTCAAAGCAGGGTAGAGCCCCAGCTGAGGCACTTGTGGGGGCAGAATGTCTCCATCCCATGCCCTGCCCAGCACTGTGAGCTCCCTTTCAGCTCAGAGTTGCTGGGCTGGTGGCTGTGCCAGCAGAAAGCTGGAGGAGTCCCTGAGTCCAGCACTGCTCTGCAGGGGCCAGGAGGTTACTCACAGGGGAAACTGCTCCCAGAAAAGCAATCAGACACCTTGCCAGGCTCTGCTTGTTTCTTGACTCAGTCTGAGCTTATCTGTTGTTAATTGATCCTGGTATGTGTAGTTCTATCATTAAAATGGAGGGGATTGCAGTGAACACCTCCCTGTCAGAGCCTGTGTGACTTACAACTATCGCCACAATCTATGATGAAACAAGGCTCAGAATTATGGGATGTACCCAAGGATACAGAGGAGTCCCAAGAACAAGTTAGGACTAGGATCCATGCTAACCCCAAAGCTTTGTGTTTCTCTGAGGTTACCTCACACTCTGCAGAACTGCCCTCTGCTCATGGAGCAACCCTGAGGGAGCCTCTGAGGTGTCCCTGCCTCTGAGTGCTGCTGCTGACCCACCTCTGAGGTAGAAGGAGAGGAAGTGGTGCACCAGGAAGCTGCCATCTGTCCGGGTGTCTCGCAGCAGCGTGAATTTACCCTGGAAAAGAAGCAGCAAAGTAACAGAGTGAGGTGAGGGCACAAACTGCTCTTGGTAGACAAGATGATGGCTCAAGCTGCAGGAATCCTGCAGCTACTACTCACAGGAAGAAGTGGGCAAGCAGAGCTGCAGCTGCCTGTTTACAAAGGGAAGCCAACACTTCCTCTGGACACAGCCCACGGGAGGCACCTGAACCACAGCGCTGCTAAGGCTGGGAAAGCCCTCAGGGCTCACCAAGTGCAGCCATTAACCCTGCCATTAGCACTACCAACTCACCACTGAACCATGTCCTCACGTGTGTACCACCTAAAAGCCCAAAAAAGCTAAAAGCTCAACTGGGAGCCCAGCAGGACCCCCATGCCTGTGCCCACCCCCTCCCCTGGAAACAACAGATGTGCAGCACGGTGTGTTCCCAGTGCCACCACATCTGGTGCTGGACACCACCAAGGGGGTTCTGGGCAGTTTCCACCTCTGTGCCCCTCTCCTCCAATTCACAGGCATCTTTATTCTCCAAGTGGCAGGGGAACAAGAGCCACTTGCTCCATTCTCTGCCACAACCAGCACTGGCAGAGTGTTTAAAATGTCAGCACCACTAGAGCTGCTGCTCCTGCTGTGCCCAAACAGCCCTCCCTGTACTCCCTTCCAGGTTTACTTCCAACATTGCCACCGTTGGGGTAGAAAACCTCATCACCAAAATTCTGTAGTGCAGCAGAGCTCTCAGCACAAGGTGTAAACCTTGTTTTGATCAGGCAGGAAATTAATTCCGTTCATTAGCGCACACTCCTGATCAGCCCCAGTCTCATCAAGGTGTTTGTTTCCATTAAAATCTTAGTCAGGATGTTTCTTTAATCAATACAAATCATAGACCAACTGCTTGGAAACACAAAAAACTTATCAAAAGGGAGTTTTTCTACTCCCAAGAACAGAAAGAGCCTTTGGCAGCAACGAGCCATCTCGGCAAGGCAATTCCCAAGCGATCCATCAGAACAAACTCCCCGATGCCTAAAGAGGAGCGAATGGAACGGCAAATATTGAACATGACTGCAGGGAATGCAAAGCAGAGGCCAGGGCCGGGAAGCTGCTCTGCCTCAGCCTCAGCGAGAGCTTTTCCCCCCAAAAAAGGGTCACCGCAGTGACAGGGACACCGCCCCAAGCCGTGCCCTCCGTGAGCCTGGAGGAGATTTGTGCTCCAACAGCACAGACCAGGATGTTCAGGGCTTGATCTTGTGCAGCTCCATCCCCTTCAGCTCCCCTGCTCCCCAGCAGAGCCCTGGGAAGAGCAGGCTGAGTGCTCCTCGATGCCCTCCCTGCTGGCTGGCTCCCCCAGGCTGTGCTGGCACGGTGGCACTTGTCACTCCGAGCACGCAGCATTCCAAAGGCAAAGCCTTCCTGTAAAATCTTCTCCATGAACCTGTTCTGCCCGTGCTCTGCCCTCACACTGCCAACACCTGCGGGCTACGAGGCACAAGCTGCAGCTACTTGTCAGGAGCCGCTCGTGGGGACAGCAGCGGGCGTCACAGCCCCAGGGTGACACAGCAGCCACAGCCAGCAGGGCTCCGGGGACACGCCCGTCAGCAGCAGAGCTGTGGAGACCGGCATGGGATGGAAGGAGAGGGCTGCTGCTGTTACACGGGCTGGGCACGCAGCACACGGCTGGGACTGGCTCTGCACAGGCATCGGGGACACTCGGGGACACTTGCACACACACACATACTCATCATTTACTATCGGAGTACACCAGATTTAATGCCAAGAGGATTGCAGGGCAGACCAGATCTCCTGGTGGGCAGGCAGTCACACTGGTGTGACACCCGGACAAAGGGGAACCTGCATGGTGGGATGGGAAAAGCCCACTCAATCCAGGGAATTCCTCACATGGATGAGGCCAGGGCTCCAGCTCCAGGATCTTGAGGCCAGAACCTTTTGGTTGTGCTCTGTGGAATTCCCTGTTCACATCAAGGGGAGCTCCTCCTCTCAGCATTCCCACTCATTCCACACCACCAAACACCCCTCAGAGCACAGGCTGACAAACTCCACCTAGCATTTCTCACTTCGTGTTTTTGCATTAAAAACCCAACATAACCCACAGGAATCACAAGGGACTTCAAGGAATGGCCTCAGAATTACCTTCCAGATCCAGGAGAAACCTCCCCTATTCCCACCACACGCTGGTAGGAGGGCAAGGGGGGAGAGTGGAGACAAAGGGGGAAAGTCAGGCTTATAAAATAAATTATCACCCCAAAATTGCTTTTATTATCTAAGTTTCTAACTGTCAGGAAAAACACGGAGTAACACGCAACAACATATAGTTTATAAATAATTACTGATTATACTGAGCTGGTGGTGTGGTCACACAGCAGAGGGAAGGGATGGGGTATCCAGAGGGACCTGGAGAAGCTGAAGGAGTAGGAACCTCATGAGGTTCAACAAGGGCAAGGTCAGGACAATCCCCAAAATCAGCAAAGGCTGGGGGATGGACGGATGGATGGAAAACAGACAAGCTGCTCCAGGGCTGGAGCCAGGCTGGGAGAGCTGGGAATGTTCCCCTGGAGAGGAGAAGGCTCCAGGGAGAGCTCAGAGCCCCTGGCAGGGCCTGAAGGGATCCAGGAGAGCTGGAGAGGGACTGGGGACAAGGCATGGAGGGACAGCACACAGGGAATGGCTTCCAGTGCCAGAGGGCAGGGATGGGTGGGATATTGGGATGGGATTGTTCCCTGTGAGAGTGGGCTGTGGATATTCCCTGGATCCCTGGGAGCATCCCAGGCCAAGCTGGACGGGGCCTGGAGCAGCCTGGGACAGTGGGAGGTGCCCCTGCCATGGCAGGAGATGGGACTGGATGGAATTTAAGGCTCCTTCTAGCCCCAACCACTCTGGGATTCCGTGAGTGGCATTTTACCTGCACAGCTCTCACAGAGAGCGAGGGTGTTTAGTTCCAGCATGACTCCAATAGCACAAAACCTCCCTGGGAAAGCTACATTAATTAATTCAGTGCCCGAAATGACAAGTATCTCTAGAACAGCTCCCCGGCCTGGAGCAGGGCCCACCAGCGGGTTTAAGGCCCAGTTCTGTGTTTATTCCCCGCACGGCAGCACGGACACACCGCGGGAACAGAGCTCGGCCACTCCTCAGCGGCGATGCCGGAGCCAGAGCCGTGAGGAGCGGCGGGGAGCCGGGGACGGGAGA
Source organism: Toxostoma redivivum (assembly GCA_013397375.1). NCBI lineage: Eukaryota > Metazoa > Chordata > Aves > Passeriformes > Mimidae > Toxostoma > Toxostoma redivivum. Next base: position 52,189 of record VXBI01002841.1, on the reverse strand, counting down.
TAGAGGGGCCGAAGGCGGCTCAGCTCAGGGACCGGCCGCCGCCTCCGCCCGTGCCCCTCCCAGCGTGCCCCGCCGCTCCCGGCGGCCGCGGCCCGTCCCTCCCGCCCTCTCAGCGCCCTCTCACCGCGTCCGGGCGCTCCGGGGAGGCCCCGAGCAGCTCGTTGAGCTCCGCGAACATGGCGGGCGGCGCTGAGGGGCCGCGCAGGGCGGGAAGCGCCGCGGGAGCGCGCATGCGCCGGGCGGGTGGCGCCGCCTGCTGGCGGGGCGGGGACGGGCGGCAGCCGCCATTGCCGCCCCCCGCGGGACCGCGTGCAGCCAATTAGTGGGGCCGGGGCGGTAATTAACGGGCTGGATCGCCGATTAACGGCCTAAGATCGCTCATTAGCGGAGATAGATCGCGCATTAACGGGGCTGGATCGCCAGTTAATGGGACTGGGCCCGCGTCCCACCGTCAATGAAAGAGGCTGGATCCTCACTTGTGTGGTTAATTAAAGTGCTAAATGAGACTGGATCCTCATTCCATCATTAATTCCTGAGAATGGATCCTCATCTCATCAATAATTTCTGGGAATGGATCTTCATCCCATTATTAATTCCTGGGAATGGATTCACATCCCATCATCATTAACAGGGCTGGATCCACATCCCATCATTAACTCCTGGAACTGGATCATCATCCCATCCTTAATTCCCGGAACTGGATCCACATCCCATCATTAATTCCTGGAACTGGTTCCTCATCCCATCATTAATTCCCGGGAATGAATCCTCATCCTATCATCAATTCCCGGAACTGGATCCTCATCCCATCATTAATTCCCAGGAATGAATCCTCATCCCATCCTTAATTCCCGGAACTGGATCCACATCCCATCATTAATTCCCGTGAATGGATCCTCATCACATCATTAATTCCCGGAACTGGATCCTCATCCCATCATTAATTCCTGGAACTAGTTCCTCATCCCGTCATTAATTCCCGTGACTGGATCCTCATCCCATCATTAATTCCTGGAACTAGTTCCTCATCCCGTCATTAATTCCCGTGACTGGATCCTCATCCCATCATTAATTCCTGGAACGGGATCCACATCCCATCATTAATTCCCGTGACTGGATCCTCATCCCATCATTAATTCCTGGAACGGGATCCTCATTCCATCACCAATTCCCGGGACTGGATCCTCGTCCCGTTGTCCACAAAGGCACAGACCGGACCGGACCCCGGTTCCCAGTCCCAGTGCCGGCCTCTCGCTGGCTCGGTGGCCCCGTCGCCCTGGCCAGCCCCGGTCCCAGGGTGCCACGCGCCCCTTTCCAAATCCCTGCAGTCTGCGGCAGGGTTAATACATCTGGGAAACGCCTGGGACACTTTGGGATATTTGTGAGAGGTCTGTGACTCTCTCCTTGTTTCCCGTTTTGTTATCAGCACATTTGGGAAGTGCTGAACCTAAATCCCTTGGGCACCTAACAATGGCCTGCAGTAACAGCAAATTTACACCCCATAACCACCAAAATCCACATTCTTTGCTGTCGTTTCTTGCCTCCGAGACCGAATTTGAGTTTTTTGGTTTTTAATTCACCTTTCCATTCGTTCCAGCAAAGCTTCTCTAACCTTATGAGTTTTGTCATGGAGGCAAGGATTGCCCTGCTGAGGGGAGATGTGCTGGAGCTGGAGAGATGATTCTGGAATCTGGGATGTGCCAGGGGGACTGGGGAGATGATCCTGGAGTTAAGGATGTACCAGAGGGACTGGAGAGATGATTCTGGAATTGGGGATGTGCCAGGGGGACTGAGGAGACGATCCTGGAGCCAGGGATGTGCCAGGGAATTGGGGAGATGATTCTGGAATTGGGGATGTGCCAGGGAATTGGGGAGATGATTCTGGAGTTCAGGACGTGCCAGCGGGATTGGAGAGATGATTCCTGAGCCAGGGATGTGCCAGGGGGACTGGAGAGCAGCTCCTGGAGCCCGGGATGTGCTGGGATGCTGCCGCAGCCCGAGATGCGGCACTGTGAGCGTTAGGGGGCATCCCACGATGTGATAAAAGCCGGGAACGCGGCTCCTCGGAACCGCGGCTCATCCCTGCCCAGGGAGGGACTGTGCGGGTTTAGGGGTTCCACGGGAGATGGGGACACGCCTGTGGAAAGCAAGGCTGTCGCCATCGGGGGAAGCCCCTGAGCTGCAAATTCCTGGGAAAAGAGAGATGTTCGCCTCGGTGTTCCCTCGCCTTGCCACAGAATGATTCCTGTAAAAAAGATGGGCTGTGTGAGGATTTGGCTGAGGCACTGTGGTCGTCCTTCTGCCCTTATTCCCGCTGTTTGTGCGCCTGTTTTACCCTTAAATTCCCCATCCTGCCCTCCCTGGTGCGCCCCAGGCCCGGCTTGTGCCGGCCCCTTCCTTCCTGTGAGCTCACTGAAAGGAGCTGCCTCTTCTTTCCCTTGGATGCCTTCAGTCCTGGAAAAAGCAGTGCTGAAAGCTTCTTTAAAAGTCCAAATCGCTTGGCTTTTGTTCTCCCACTCTTTGAGGGAGCTGGGAACCCCACTCGGGTCCCGGGGAGTGCAGGAAGCAGTGCCTGCCCTGTGCTGGTGCGGCCAGAGCCGGAATTCCTGCGGGGAGAGCCTGGCTCTGTCCTGGCTCCTGGAGCTCTCTCTGTTCCCAACTTTCTCCTGGAGCTGTGCGTTCCCTCCTGGCTGTATTTGTATGTGATGGAGCCGCTCCCAGGCTCCTTTTGTCTGCCCTGTCACGTTCCCCTCCCTGTGGCACTTCCCGCAGGAGCCGCAGAGCCCGGAATGCCTTGGAAATGAAACCTGAAATCCTCTTTTTTTTTTTTTTTTTTCTCTCCACGACGGGAAGGGGACCAGAAGCGCATGCAAAGTGCGGCTGCGTCTCTCGAGCACCTCTTGTCCTTCCTAATATATTCCTTCCCACATCCCAGGACTTGTTACCGTGCGAAGGCAGCGAGGATTTTGCTGTTAGAGCTGGTGCCCCTTCCCTCCCATCTGCTCCGTGCCTATTTCCAGTATTTATCGTGGAGCTGTTTCCCAGAGGAGCCATATGGGATCCATAGGTATCCAATGAAGCCCCCATGGCAGAGCAGTGGGTGAAAAGCATTTCATGCCCAAAAGTAGAAAAAGAAAAAAAAAAAAACCCACAGCAGAGCAAATAAAACCAATAAATCTTGCAGTGTTTGAGGTGATTTCCAGGAGCCTGGCAGGGAAGGGGAGCTGAACCCACCAGGTTTCATGGAGTGAGCGTGTGGAAAATGATTTTTTTTAGGGAGAAAACACTTTGATTGACCTCCTGTGAGCGCTGCTTCTTGCTGAGCTATCCAGGGTGGATTTCAGCGCACAAATCCCATTCCACCGCAGCAAAAGGAGGGTTTTCTCCTGCCGGGACACCCCGGCTGCTGCTGACACAATGCCAGGAGCTCCGGAGCCATAAAGGATCGGCAGAGCTGCGGGGCCAGCGAGGGTTAACGGGAGCAGATGTTGGCCGAGTCAATGGGCAGGGAAGAAAAGAATGGGACACGTTCCGGGATCAATTCCACCTCCTCAATGCCCCCCTGACACAGCAAGAGCAGCTGGAAGGAATAATGGATGAGCTGAACCAGGTGCTGAATTTCTCCGAAGAAATGCAAGAAAGGGCTTGAAAAGAATTGCTCAAGTGAGGTCCCTCCCTGTGACAGGGAACCGGGACAGGCAGGGATGTTCCCGATGTCTCCAGAGCCCTTTTCTCTAGGAAAACTCAGGGAAAACCAGTCCCTTTTGGGTCTTCCCCTCTCCTTTCGCTCGGCAGGGTTGGGAAAAGTGCTGCCGGTGAAACGAAATCCTCCAGGTATTTACAAATATAAATTTGTTAATTTGTATTTGTAAATATAAAATTACAAATCACAGCCTCGGTCTGTGATTCCGAGGCTGCAGATCATGGGGTTATTCAGGTCGGGCTGCAGGGACAAAGCACAAAGGATGGGACAAGGAAAATAAATATGGATTTAGATGCTGAGGGCGTGGTAAAATGAGCAGGACACCTGAGCTGCCTTTAAAAGACTCCAGCAAAAACATGGAGCAGCATCAATTCCCATCTCCCTCCTTTTACCTTCTACTTCTTTCCTGAGGCCAAATCTTCATGATGGAATTATTCTCACCTCGGGGTGTTCCTTGTGCTGGAAGATTTCATGGGAGACTGATACAACTGGAAAATACAAGAAAAATAGAGGAAACCCATGTTTATTTTTTCCCATTTTAAATCTTATTTTTTGCTTGCTTGTATCAATATAAACAAATGCATCTCTGGTGAAAGGAGCAACTGTGAAAAACGTTGGCAAAAAACGATGAGGATGGAGCTGATAAACTGCTCTGGCAGAGGCAGGGAGGAGCTGGGCTGACATTTCTGATGGAAGAAGAGCAGGATCACTGAGCATGAGGCCAGAGGGACCCGGAGAGGTCGCTTGGATGAAGCAACACCTGCCTGCAGCAAAATCTGCTCAGCTCCAACCTTCCCTGACAGATGTTTGTCCAACCTGCTCCCACAAACCCGGGGCAGCCACGGCTCCACAGCCTCTCCTGGCATTTCTTCCCAGCTCCCCCTTTATTCCCACTCCACATCCCCATGTGGAACCTTTGCTGGGTTTATCCGTGCTGCTCCTGCTGATTGCTCGTGGCTGTGGACAATAATTCACTAATTCGAGATAATTCAGTGATTTGTCACTAATAATTAAATCATTCATAAAGCAGGGAGAAAAACAAACCAGTTTGGATTCCATTTTCAGCTCACCTTTAAAATTCACTTGACCATTTCAAAGCAAAATGCCACTGGCTCTCCACAAGGGATCTCCAAAAGAGACTGGAGAATTCCTGGGGAATGTGCTGAGGCCAGCAGGGACCTGGCAGCGAGGTTATCTCAGCACGGAGTTCCTCACATGTCCCAGGGAACCACTGAGGTCCTGAGGGTGGATGAGAGCACAGTGGGATCCAAGCTGGCAGGGAAAGCTCTGCCCCCTCTCCCAGATCCAGGTGTTCATTCCCTAAAGCCACTGCCCTCTGCCAGATCCTCTGTGCCTCCTCATCCTCACTCTCCCTGCTCCTTCTCCTCCTTTTCCCCCATCCTGCTCTTCCCCTCTCCCCTCTGACCACGCTTTGCAGCACTTCCATGTCCCTCACAGCTCCTTTTTCCCTTTTCTCCTGCCCTCTCCTTTTCCCACCCATCCCATGGGCACCTTCAGAGCCCCCCTGCTCCCCCACACCTCTGGATCACCGTGCAGAGCTGGAGTTAGGAGGCTACAAAAGAATCTCTGCATTTTCTCCCAGATCCTTCCTGAAATCTCCCCTTTCCCGACAAAACCCCACCAGGTTTGGCTGCTCTTGTCTGCCATGGCAGCCAGTGTTGTCTCTCTGCTTCTCCATGCTCCTCAGCCCACCAGGTTGTCCCATCTGCCGTCTCTTGCCTCGCTGTGAAATTCTCAGCTCTGACACCAGAGCTGCATTTTCACGCTGCATTTCTGTGGCTCCCAGCAAAAGGTGATGGAGACTCCTGGGTGCTCCTGCAGGGTGGCTCCAGATTCCTTTAATAGATGGAAATTGCATAAATAGATTGAATCACTGAGCTCTGGAGTGGGTTGGGTGGGAAGGGACCTTAAAGTTCATCCCATTCCAGGGACACTTTCCACTATCCCAGGTTGCTCCAAGCCTCATCCAGCCTGGCTTTGGACACTTCCAGAGATCCAGGGGCAGCCACAGCAGCTCTGAGCAGCTGTGCCAGGCCTGGACAGCCCTTCCCACAGAGGGATTTTCCCAATATCCAGCCTGAGCCATTGGCATGGCTTGAGGCTGTTCTCCCATGTCCTGTCCCTGTTCCCTGGGAGCAGACCTGACCCCAGCCTGGCTGCCCCCTCCTCTCAGGGACTTGTGGAGTCTTTCAGACACTTCCCCATTCCCTGCCTCTCCAGTTCTCCCCACCACTCTTTCCTACATTTCTCTTCTTGCTTCTCCTGGAATTTCTTCCATCTTCCCTCCCATGACATGTCCCAAACTGAACTGGCTCTTGTAAACCCTCAGCCATCCCTGTGCTACCTAACAGCTCTCAGGAGCCTTTAACTGGTTTCTACCCAACAGCTCTCAGGTGCCTTTGGTTTTCTGAGCCCCCAGGATGAGGTTCTGAGGGTCAGAAGCAGTCTGGGTGTGCTGTTCAGTATTCCCACTCCTGCAGTCGCCGCTCTCTCGGTGGCAGCACAGCCCCTCATTATTGTGGTGGGCATCTGCTGGCACTTGGCACCTCTCAAGGCTGAGCTATCAGCCTTTGAAACCTTTTAAGAGGTTTTAAAACAAGCCAGTGATCCCGCTGAATTCCCAGCCTCCTTTACCAGCCGCCTTCCTCCTTCCCTGGGTCCAGACCAAGGCTCCCTTCCTCCTCCTCCTGCTGATGGAGCCTTTTCTTCTTCTCCTTAATGATCCCTCCCTATTTCCATCTCAATTTGGCCTTTCTGATGTCTCCCCACATGCTTATGCTCCCCTTGCAACTGTCCTTAGCAATTTGACCCAGTTCCCACTTGCCATAAACCTTTTTTCTCGAGCCTGAGGTCAGTGAGGAGCTTGTGATGCAGCCAGGCTGGTTCCTGCTCCGTTTCCTATTGGGATGGCTCCTGTGTGTGCTGCTTGCAGCGCTCCTTTGAAGCCCTGCCAGTTTCCTCAACTCCTTTCACTTCCAAACCTGCCTCCCACCAGATCCTACTTCCCACTCCTCCAAGCATCCCTTGTCTTTATTTTTCCCTTTTCTCACACGTCCCTCCGTGAGGGCTGGGTCACGCTCAGCCTTGGCCGGTCCAGCTCCCGCCCTTGTGTCCCCAAGCAGCCTGTGGTGCTGCTGCTGGCCATGCCCAGCTCTGTCCCTGTCCCAGTGGCACCAGTCAGCCCAGTGGCAGCGGTGGCACAGAGGAGCAGCCGTGCCTGGAGCTGTCCCAGCCCTGGCTGGCATCAGTGGGCGCATGCCCAGCTCCTCGTTCCCACACTGGGCATTTTACAGTTCGCCAAGCTAAGAGGATTTTGCTTTTCTCCTCTCTTTAAATCCAACGTGGAGTCAGTTTAATGCTGGAATCGCTCCCTGTTACAGCCAGGCTGTGAGTAATGGAGTAATTGGTATTTCCCAGCACTAAATACCGGGATCCCGGTGCTTCCATCAGTTAGGGGCTCCTCCCAGCACTGGTGGGAACGCTGGGATGTCACCAGAGGTGCTCCCCACAGCGACCCACAGGACATGGCCCCTCCCAAACCTTGGGCTCACTGGGGAGCATCACCACACAGCGCTCCTGAGCTGGGCTCAGGGATGGGCCAGAAGGGTTTGGGAACGGCTCCTCAAGCCTGAGCCTCCTTCCCCTGGGAGCAGGGGCGGGATCCATCCCTGCACTGTCGCTGTGTGTGACCAGAGCCAGGCTGTGCCGTGCGGGGAGATGTGGGACAGAAGCACCAAGCAAGGGAAGGGACACCGCCTGCCTCGTCTTCCAAATATTCCCGCAAGAGAAAGGGTGTGGGGCCAGCCCTCAGGCTGGGAAATGTCCTCAGAGGTGTCTAGAAGGGGACAAGGGACAGACTGGGGCTCTCAGCTGCTGAATCTGGACTCAGGGCATGAATGTGGGCTCTTGCTAAATGAATGTGGGCTCTCGATTGATAAATCTGGACTCAGAGCATGAATGTGGGCTCCTGGCTGATGAATGTGGGCTCCTGGCTGATGAATGTGGGCTCTTAGTTAATGAATGTGGGCTCTTGGTCAGTGAATCAGGACCTGGGCTGGTGAATTTGGCCCCGTTTAGTGAATCAGGACTCACCCAATGAATCCCGAGTCCGGATATTTTGTTTCAGGCAGCCGGAGCTTGTCAAGGGAAGAAAGGCTCCTTGTCTGGGGGTCGTGGCTCCGATCCTGTTTTGTGTCTGTGGGAGAAAGGAGGACAGCAGGGAGAGGAGGGCAGGCTCGCTGCCGATGCCAGCTCCCTTCCCGCATCCCGTGCCAGCCCTCGCCGGCCACAATGGCCATCTCCCCTCCCAGCAAACCAGCCAAGCATTGAAATTTAATAGCTCCCTGGCCTCTCTGCAGCCCGGTGATTAGGCCTGTGATTAAAGCCCGTGTGTTGCTTCGCTGGCTGGGAGGTGAATTCCTCCCCAGGGCCGGTGGAATCGGCTCCGAGTGATGCACGGCGCCTGCTCCCCGCCCTCTCCCGTGCCCCACGGCGGGGAGCCCTCGGATAACCCCGTCCATCCCTCCAGAGCCAGCTCCTCCCTCCTCGGGGAAGGCAGAGGGGATGAGAGCCCCGGGCTGGGCTGGTACCCCCGGGGCACAGCGAGGGACCGGCCCCAGAGCCGGGTGGGGCTCCTGGAGGCTGGAGCGGGAACGGAGGCTGTGCCTTCCCGTGGGGACAGGAGCGCGCCAGGAGGGTGAGTAGGGTCTGAGAGAGCGGGGGGAGTGAGGGGGTCAGAGCAATGCCCCAGAGCAGGGGGACACGGGGACAAATCCCCCCACAGAGCCCCCAACCTGTGCAGGAGCATCCTTAAACCTGCTTAAATCCTTGTGACCCAGTTCTGTCCTGAATCCCACTAAGTCCCTCCAGCCCACGGGGGTGAGTGGATGCAGCCGAGGATTCCTGTGTGGGTCACCCCTCCCAGCTCGGGGACAGGGCCTGCCCCGAGGAGCCACCTGCAGAGGGGACAGTGCCACCACTGCCCACCCGGCTGGTGGGCTCCTTGGAAGGGACCAAAACGGGAATGTGGGCACCCCTGCAAGGCGGGCACCTCTGTGTGGAGCCACGGCAGGTGGCTCTGCCCTGTTTACCCACAACCCTACATCGTTCTGGGATCCCCAATCCCCTCCAACATGATTCTGGGATTCCCAATCCTCTCCAACATCCCTGTCCCTACACAGCCATTTCTCCTCATACACGAGCACAGATCCTCTCCCACCACAGCCATGCTCATCCCACTCCTCCCTCCCCATCCCACAGGAATCTTATTTCCAGCCAGGACACCCCATCTTTCCTCGGGGTTTCCTCCTCTCTGCTCTGCCGGGCTCCTGCTCCTCCAGCACATCCCTCTCCTCTCTTCCCACCCTTTTTGTTGCTGTTCCCACGTTCCCAGTGCTTTATCCATGGTTTCACCTGTCCTAGAGCTCCGTGCTGGGAGGCGATGGCGAGGACCAAACTCCGCCTCGCCGGGATCCACTNGATCCCTGCTCCATCCCAAGGGGAGAGATCACCGAGGAGAGATCCCTGCTCCATCCCAAGGGATAGATTCCCTGCTCCATCCTCCATCCCGGGATGAGAGATCCCTGCTCCATGCTCCATTCCAGGATGAGAGATCCCTGGGGAGAGATCTCTGCTCCATCCCAAGGGAGAGATCCCTGCTCCATCCTCCATCCCGGGATGAGAGATCCTTGATCCCTGCTCCATCCCAAGGGGACAGATCCCTGCTCCTTCCCAGGGGATGGTGGCAGGGCCAGCCTGACGTCGCCAAAGCCACTGGGACAATGACACCGGTTCTTCTCCACACAGGAAAGTGGGAGCTGGGGGGGTGACAATTCCGGGGTGTTTCACCCAAAAATCCCGCTGGCATCCCGGGCAGCTCCAATGAAGGAGGCTGCTGGAGCAGGAGTGGCTGGGAGCCGTCACCCCGTGTGCAGCCTCGTTTTTGGGGGGACCCATGGTGGGGACGGGGATGGAGCAAACCCTGGAGCAGCCCTGGCACCTCCACCAGACACCCCGGGGTGTCCAGGATGTGCTGCACCCCTGGCAGAGGCAGGAAAGTGCCCGGAGAGGGTGACAAGGGCGGGCCAGGCACGCAGCACCCCCGGGTGACGCTCAGAGGGGACCCTGTGGGAGCAGGGAGTGTTCGCGTCNTCAGCTTTTAATCTCCCCGAGAATTAATTATTTAGCGGCTCACAGGACGCACGGGGAACATCCGATCCACGCGGAGCGGCGGCTTTGGCTCCCGCCCGTCCCGGGAGAGCTCCGGCTGCATCCCCGACGAGCCGCACACTTAATTTTGTGTGCTGATTAATGGCTTCGTGTGCTCTCTCCCGAGGAGCCCGGAGTGCTGGCACGTGGATGGATCTCCAGAAGAAATCGGTTNTTTTTTCCTCCTTTTTTGTTGTTTTTACCTGTATTTCAAAAAAAGTGGGGCAAAAGTACAAAAAAAGTCAGTTGCGGGACGGCAAAGGTTTAGAAATCACAGCGCGGAACGAACCCAAGCGAGAAACACGGAGCACGAACCAAACACCCCCCACGACACGGCCGAATTATGACTGGAATTTTCGATTTCCTCTGTACAAAACACACCAAAGCATGCCAGGGAGCGGGAAGGGGAGGGCGAGGGGAGGTGGGCCGCCGCCCCCGGCCCCGCCGCTCACGTCAGGTTGTTCTGGAGGCAGTTCAGCTCCCCCGCCTCCTGCTCCCCTTTGCCGCCGTCGTGCTTGGGCGACGTCGAGTTGTGGATGTTGAAAGGCTCCTCGTCCTTCAGGCAGGATTTCAGCGAGTCCTGCAGCTTGTGGGGAGCGCTGGGATCGTCCTGCGGGAGAGAGGGGGGGGTCAGGGCAGGGCGTGATGGGGGCGAGACCCAGGGAGTGTCCCACTGACCCCTTACAGATAAATGTCCCCTCCCCAGCTCGGGTGGCGGCACTGGGGGCACCGCGGTGCTCCAGGCGTGGGGATAGAGTGCGACACTCCCATTCCCCAGCGCAGCGTCCCCACCCCGGGGTGCTGCGGCTCCCAAAGCCATCACGGGCTGTGCCAGCCTGGAGCCTGTGCCAGCCGCGGGCACACCCCCGGCATCCCGCCCACCGTCCCCCCACCGGGTTCTGCTCCCGGCGCATCTCCTGGTCCCCGCGACAATCAGGCAGTCCCGGAGGAGGCCAGAGGGGTTGGGTTTATTGCGGTTCCTCAGCGTACAGCCGGTGCCCCCGCGCCGCTGGCAAAGCCGGGCACGCCTCTTCCCGATGTCCCCCCTGGAGCCAGGGCCGCGCTGTGCCCCGAGCGTGTCCGGCCCCGCACGGTCCCGCAGGGTGGGTGGGCCCTGGCCTGGGGGCTGCCAGGACGGGCCGTGGTGGTTCCGGTGCTGCCGGTGCCACGCGGAGAGCGGCAGAGGGACGGGGACACCCAAGGGCCGCTGTCACACAGGGACAGGATTCTCCATCTCCTGGGCAGCGACGTCCGACCAGTCCGGAGCTGGTGCCATTGGCTCCACCGCTGCACGATCCCCAAAAATCCCTTTCCAGGGGGGCTGACCCCTCCTCGTCCTCGGAGTGCTGCGTCCCAGGCACCGCGTGCCGAACCCTCCAGCTCCGGAGGGGACGGGAGCCCGGCACCGAGTCCATCCCGAGGTTCGTGCTGTCGGCAGCGGGCAGGGAGCCGGCCCCGGAGCCTCCTGCCAGGGCTACGGCGGCTAAAGGCGCTCGGAAGGCGGGGAACACCGGCCGTGGGTAGGGAAAGGCTAAAGGGACCTACGCTCCTCCTCCGGCTCGCGCTCCGCAAAGCCCTTGGCTTCTCTCTGTTCCGAGCCGAAAGACAGCGGGTCGGGAGGGCATCCCAACCCCGGCGGCTTCCCGGAGCCACTCATCCTCCTGCACCCGCGCTCATCCGCTGCTCCTGCCCGGGCGTGCCACAGCCAGGGAGCGTCGTCTGTCCCGGCTGTCCCCTCCCTGGGAATTCCGGCACAGCCACCCCTGCCACCCACAGACGGAGACAAAGCCGTCGGCAGCTCGGGATGGCGGCTCCGCGGGGAGCCACACAGGCAGGAGGGGACACAGCGGTGACACTGCTCCCCTGCCTGGCCTAGGTCCGGTTTAGGTCACTGGGGACCGAGCAGCGAAGGGACGGAGCTGTGACATGGCAGGATGGGGACAGGAGAGCAGCGCTGGGATCACGGAGTGGGGCAGAGGTTAGCGGACAGAGGGACAAGGACGGGGTAGGAAGGGGCACGGGGGGATGGTGCCACACAGCTCCTTACGTTTGGGTGGGAGCCCTCGGCGATGGTGGAGAGGGAGAAGTTGTCGTTGTGCAGCTCGGACGGGGTGCGGTATCTGCAGGAGAGCGGCGGTGAGAGCAGCACCCCACACAGCCCCCGCCCACGGTTTGGGGTCGTCCCAAACTGGAGGTCTAGGGGGGGTAAATGTCCCCAGGGATGGAAGTGTGGGCTAAAAACCCCCAGATGTAAGGGCTTTGGAGGGATAAATCTTCCCTACTCTGGAGGTTTGGGGTTTTACACCCCCAGCTCTGAGGATTTGGGGAGCTCAGTGCCTCCAAGCCCAGCGGGATTGGGGATTTAGGATACCCAGGGATGGAGGTCTGTGCGCTTAAATGTCCTCAACTCTGGAAGTTCGGGGGCTAAATGTCCCCAGGGAGTGAGCTGGGACTAAAGGAGCCCAGCGTGACATTTTGGGGGGGTCGGTGCCCCCAGCTGTGGGGTTTTGGGGGTAGCTGGGCTCTGGGCAGGAGAGCGGGAAGGGGAGCCCGGGGCAGGGCTGGAGAGGGAGACCCGGGAGCTGGCACGGAGCTTCCCTGCTAATTACACTTGGCATTTCCAAACACTAATTAACAGCTCATTAGGGACCGGGCTGGGAAGGCTCCCTCCTCCCTGCTCCCGGAGCTGGGCAGCAGTGCCTGGGGAGGGGGGGGTGACCCCAAACCCTTCCCTGTCACCCCCCAGCCCCGTCCCCAGCCGGACCGTCCCCGATGCAGCTCAGCCGGTGTCCCCAGCTCGCAGCGAAGCAGATTAACTGGTGCCAGTCAGGAGCAGCTTTGAGGGATTAGCCGAGGAGCAGGAGCCACATCCACGCCTCCCGCCTCCGGCAGCTTTCCCACCCACCCTCTCCGCGTCCCCACGGGGGTCCCGCTGACACCAAAAGCGCGGCACCAGCGAGGCCGGG
>VXBI01002841.1:0-34031 GCA_013397375.1 Toxostoma redivivum | reverse complement strand
GGAGGATGTGACAGCCTGGGGGGGGAGTCCAACAGGTCCCCACCTGCTCCACCTTGCACCCCCCAGCGCCACGACAAGGAACTGGGGGGGGCAGAGGAGGCTGCACCCCGAATCCTTGAATCTCCCGGGCACTGATGGGGTGACCCCCACAGAAGCCCCCAGCTCTGCGGGTGCCCCCACACCCAACTCTGTGACACCCCCTCAGCACAGCCCCCCCAAACCAAGCTGCCCTTCAAGGGGATCCATCCCCCTGCAGAAGGATCCAGTCCTCTCCCAAATGGATCCACTGCAAGGAGAGCCAGCCCTCCCCCAAAGAAATCAGCCCCCCGTCAGGGGATCCAGCCCCCCAGACAGAGCCAGCCCTTCTGTGGTTCCGGNCCCCAGTTAGATCCAGCCCTTCTGTGGTTCCTGTAAGCGCTCTCCATGCACACAGCCCTGCAATGGGATCCAGCCCCCCCTCCCCACCCCATGGATCCGTCTCTCTTTGCCGGGGGTCCAGCCCCTCTGGCTGCTGCGGATGCTGCACACAACGGGATCAGCCCCTGCAGCGGGATCAGCCCCTCTGCAATGGAATCCAGCCCCTTCCGAGGGGATCAGCCCTCTCTGCCTCCTGCGTGTCCATCCAGACACACAGCGGGATCCAGCCCTCCCCACAGCGGGATCCAGCCCCCTGCAAGCGGATCCAGCCCTCCTCCGGTTCGGGCAAGTGCACCCCATACACAGAACCCGATCCCGCCCCTGCGAGGGGATCCAGCCCCTGCAACAGGATCCAGCTCCCTGCAAGGGTACCCAGCCCCTTCCCAAGGGTATCCAACTCCCCCTGCAATGGAATACAGCCCTTTCCAAGGGGATCCAAGCCCCTCCGCGTCCTGCAAGTACACCCCATAATCATCCCAAGAGGACCCAGCCCCTGCAAGGGAATCCGCTCCCTCATGCAAGGGGCTCCAGCCCTTCCCTGGCTCCTGCAGATGCTCCCCCTACACACGCGGGGATCCAGCCCCTGCCGCAAGGGATCCGGCCCCGGCAAGGGGATCCCGCCAGCCCTGCAAGGAGATCCAGCCCTTCCCTGGCTCCTGCAGATGCTCCCCCTACACACGCGGGGATCCAGCCCCTGCCGCAAGGGATCCGGCCCCGGCAAGGGGATCCCGCCAGCCCTGCAAGGAGATCCAGCCCTTCCCTGGCTCCTGCAGATGCCCCCCCACATAAAGGGGATCCAGCCCCCGGCGACAGGATCGATGCCATCACCCCCCCGGCAATGGGATCCAAGCTCCCGCCCAGGGGGATCCACCTTCCCCCGGGGCTNNNCGGGGGCGGGACCGCGGACGCGGCGGCGGCTCCGGGCACGGGCACGGCTCCCCCCCGGCACCCCGCGGGCAGCGCCGGGGGGCGCATCCCGGGACCCCCGGCATCGAGGGACACACAGCCCAGTACCCCCCAGCATCGGGGGACACACAGCCCAGTGCCCCCCGGCATCGCCGTCCCCGGAGGGGCACACTGGGGACACATCCCGACACCCCCCAACACCGAGGGACACACACCCTGGCACCCCCAGCATGGGTATCCTCTGGGGGGGCACATTTTGGCATTGCCAGCATCGGGGGGGGGGACACCCCCCGGAGCCCCCAGCATCGCCATCCTCGGGGAGGGACAGCGGGGGTCACATTCCCGCAGCAGCATCCCTGGGGCAGGGCACGCAGAGGGCACATCCCTGCACCGCTGTCCCTGGGGGGACACTAGGGGACACAGCCCGGCACCCCCCGCATCGGCATTCCTGCAGGAGGACACGGAGACACGTCCTGGCACCCCGCAGCAGCGGGGGAACGTGTCCTGGGATCCGCCAGCGCCAGCACCCCTCTCTGAGCCCCCCAAAACTGCTCCTGCACGGGGCGGGGCCCCATCCCTGCACCAGCACCGGGATCCCCCCTCATCCTCAGCCGGTGCGGGGGGACCCCACCCTGCGCCCACCCCCCTGTGCCCCGGCCCGGGGCGGGGCTGTGACCGCTCCGACCCCCGGGCAGAGACCCCAGGGTGGGCTGGGACCCCGCTGCCCCCCGCCTGGGCGTCCCACGGCCCTGGCATTGCTCGCCAGTGCCAGACTGGTCTAGTTGCCACCAGTTGCCACCAGGACCTCTGTCACAGTGACCTGTCCCCGCGGGCCATGGGCAGGGGCTGCTCCAGCCCTGGCAGCGTCTGGGGCAGAGCCGGGAGAGGAGAAGGGCGCGGACGTGCCCGGGTTCGCAGTGGCCACGGCCAGCCGGGACCCCCGGGCCAGCTCCCAGCTCCGCAGGGTGTGCCGGTGCTGGGGCGGCACCGGACCCGTCCCCGGGGGAGCGGCTGCTCCTGCGCTGTCCCTGCTCCATGGGTACCTCATCCCCCTGCGGCCCGCAGCGGCTCCCGGCTGGCCGAGGCTGCCCAAGGTCACCGCGTGTCCTTGGACACCTCCACCTGCAGCGCAGGGATGTGTCCGGCATGGCTGCGCCACACCCTGCATCCCACATCCCAAATCCTGCACCCCACATCCCAAATCCTGCATCTCACATCCCAAATCCTGCACCCCACATCCCAAATCCTGCATCTCACATCCCAAATCCTGCATCCCACATCGGTTGTCCCACACTAGACATCCCATACCCCACACCCCAGTGCAGGACGCTCGGGGCAGTGCTGGGAGCTCCCTGTGGACCCCATTTTGGTGCCCCCCATCAGCTCGGCCGTGTCCCCCTCCTGTCCCCATCCCGTGTGTGCCAGGGCTGGGCTGGGGGCACATCGGGAATGGGGGTCCCCTCTCCCCCCAGCAGCCGCGGCTCCTGGCCGGGCTCTGAGCTGGGAACAAGCCCCGCTCTGTCCCTCTCAAAGGGGGATTGAAGGGGCTGCACCTGCTTAGTATTCCCCAGGCTTCCGGCCCTGGATGCGTTTCCAAGGGGACCGGCCGAGGGGCCGCCAGCATGGATGGGGGACACGGCTGTGACAGCTGGGAGAGGGGCATGGGGGTCCCAGGGGCTGGGGGGTCCCAGGGGCTGAGGGGTCCCTGCCTGGCAGCAGGAGGCCGAGGGAAGGAGGGTGGGATTGGGAATGGGGCTGGGATGGAGCTGGGTGGGATTGGGAATGAGGCTGGGGTTGGGATGGAGCCTGGGCATGGCAGCAGCCCATGGAAGCTTCCAGCACCCACTGGAACTGCAGCTCCTGGGGGGGCTGGCAGGGACCCCCAGGACCAGGGGATGACCCAGGGTCACATCTTGGACACCTCCATGGCTGGAGGCTCTGCCAGCCTTGGCCAGGCCAGGCCCGTGTCCTGGAGCAGCAGCTCCTCCTCTCCACTGTTGGGCCAGTGTCCCATGACAGCCCCGGGGCACCTCACCCAGGGGTGTTCCCCATCCTGAGGGGTCCCCTCAGTGTCACCCCAGGGTGCAGAGCCCCCCGAGGAGAGACCTTGTGCTGGGGACAGGGGGTGCCAGCATCCCCACCCTGCCCAGGGCCAGGGTCAGGACATTCCCTGAGCGCCCCTGGCACGGGAGGAGCCCCCACCTCTGTGCACAGGCAGGAACATCCAGCTGGGAGAATTCCAGAGCCTCCCCATTCCCACAGCCAGGGAGCAAAGCAGGGCCAAGCCTTAAGGCCCCGATTCCAAAAAATCCAGGAGCAGCCGAGCCCAGCACGGGGTCAGAGCCAGATCCCACCACATCCCTAAAAACCTGCCTTGGATGGGGCCTCGCCAGCAGCAGAGGGTGGGGTGGGGGATGGCAGGACAGACAGACAGGATGGACACACAGACAGGTGGACAGTGATGGCTCTTCAGTCTCAAAGGAGAAATCCAGCACCAGCTCCCTCACCTGGGAAGAAGCAGCTGCTGCTGCCAAGTCTGGGTTTTCCTGGGGCAGTCACTCAGAATATTAAAGGTGATTTGAAAGCCTGGGAATTGCAGCCACCATTTGGGGCCTGTCCAGAGCAAATCCGTGAGCTCTGTCCATCCCTGCCGTGACCTGGGGAGGGATCTCACCCCAAACCCGGCCCAGTTCAGCACTGGCACTGGATCCTGCCCTACCCTGGGATCCCCAAAAGCCAAGGGAGGGGCTTTGCTGCCCCTGTCCTGCTTCAGGGGCACACACCAGCCCCTTCCTCCTCCCGTGGGCACCACTGGCTGCAGGTGCCAGGATTGTGATCCAGGGTCCCATGGGGATGGACAGACAGACGAAGAGGGGGAGGCACGAGCTGGGCTGGGATCCTCACCTTCCCAGCTCCCTGCCAGCAGCTGAGCACCAGGAATCCTCAATCTTCTGTTCCTCCCATCACCTCTCCCTGCCCCTTCCCTGCCCTCAGCCAGGTACTGGAGCGGCTCAAATCACCTTTTACCCACATTTCTTTCATTAACAACTATTGGAAAAGTGCAGAGAAAATGAAGGATTGAAACAAAGAGCCAGGACTGAGGATGGTGTTTGCTGCTCCCCTCGGTGAATCCTTCCCTGCCTCGCAACATCCTGGATGTTGAGCCTGAGCCCGGCTCAGCCAGGCGGGGTTTTAGGGACAGCTTTGTCCTTGATTGGGGCTGGCACCACCCGGGCTGGCTCCGAGGTGACGAATCCCGATGCGACACCGATCCCTGGAGGAGCCGCCGCCGCATCGACCTTCAGCCTCCCCCTGGATGTGGTTAAACATCCATCCAACCCCTTTGTGCAGGGAACAGATTCCCTCTCCGGGACCAGGCACACACCGAACCGCTCCCGACACCCGGCGGATCCAAAAATCACCGCCGTTTAAATTCCTCGAGCCGCGTTTGGCATTGCAGGAGCAGTTTGGGGAAGGATGCTGGAGGCACAAAAACACAGAGCCACAATCTCTGCGTGTCCTGTGGCGCTGGAACCGGGATCCTCCCCAAAAAACCAAAAAACCCCTTTCTGACCTGCACACGGGCTGGTGCATTTGGGTCTGCAGAGGCAGAGTCCCGGAGTCCGAGCAGGCTCTGCCGGACCTGCAGAGCCCCTGTCCCGGCCATTCCCGAGCCACATTCCCCTGGGGCTGCAGAGGGAAAAGGTGAGAGAGGTTTAATAATCACCTGCCACAGCTCTGAGCTGCAAAGAGCAGAGAGAGCCCTGAGAAAGGCAGGCTGAGATCTGGGGAGAGGAGCGAGTGGGGAGCTGCATCCCAGGGACGGAGCCTTGCATGCAAGGATGGAGCTCCGCATCCCAAGGATGGAGCTCTGCATCCAAAGAATGGAGCTTCGCATCCCAAGGATGGAGCTCTGCATCCAAGGATGGAGCCCTGCATCCAAGGATGGAGCCCTGCATCCCAAGGATGGAGCCCTGCATCCCAAGAATGGAGCCCTGCATCCAAGGATGGAGCCCTGCATCCCAAGAATGGAGCCCTGCATCCAAGAATGGAGCCCTGCAACCCAAGGATGGAGCCCTGCATCCCAAGAATGGAGCCCTGCATCCCAAGGATGGAGCCCTGCATCCAAGGATGGAGCCCTGCATCCAAGGATGGAGCTCCGCACTCAAGGATGGAGCTCCGCATCTAAGGATGGAGCTCTGCATCCCAATAATGGAGCCCTGCATCCAAGGACCCATCCCACCTGCCAGCTGTGCCCAGCTTTAGTGTCTGTGAACAAGCACAGTGTGCAGAGGTGACAGATAAATCTGTCCCTGACCGGGCTAAGTCACTGTGAGCCCCAGCAGCGCTCCCACACCTTCCTCCTTCCCGCCTGGAGGAGCCGGTTTAGTTCTTGTGATTTTGCCAAGAGGGCACTAAAGGCCCTTCAGAAAAGCTCTTCACCTCCAAGGCTTTGCTTTCATTCCTGCCGGGAGTGTGGGTGAGTCAGGGCGGCTGTTTCACAGCCAGGACCAGGAGTGAAGGCACAGCTGCACCCCCTGAAAGGAGGGAAAAGGGCTCGGGAAGGGCTGAGCTGAGCCTGGAGTGGTGAACACCAACCTTGTCCCTCTTACAGCAGTTTAACCACGCCAGGGCTCTGGCATCTGCAGGAGGGAACCCAAAATTGGAGCAGCAGAGAGAACCAGACCTGCAGGGCACCAAAATCCACCTGGAGCCTCCTCTGAGGGCAGCACCCAGACCCAGAGCAGTGGCACCACAACATGCCGGTGCTGGCACTGAGAAGGAACGAGGGGATTCCCTGGAATGGATCCTGGGGAGTCTGGAGGTTCTCCAGCAGCAGCTGGAGCAGAGCTCAGCCAGGGGATGTCCCTCAGGTCCCTGATCCTGCACCTGGAAGTGGCTCCAGGTCTTTGTGGGGTCAGTGACACAGAGCTGGGTGGGCAGCCTTGGTCCTGGCACATGGGGACCACCAGCTCCATGCCAGGCCTGGAATTCTGGGATGGCTGGAAGGCTGCTGGCTTTGATGGACACCAGCTTGTTTTTGTCACACTGCAGCTTAAAAAGAGATTTGGGGGAAAAAAATTCCCGATGATCAGCCCTCGGTTTCCCGTTGCAGCCTCCAGGTGAGATCCAAGGGCTGCTGGAAGGGTCCCTGTGCTGTGAGCCCAGCAGTGTCCCGGGGTTCCTCTGAAAGGGGACATGGCCAGCACAGGCAGACAAAGGGGGACAGTGTTCCTGGAGAGCCAGGCGGGGGTGGCCCTGGCACAGCCCTTGGCAGGTCACCCAGAGCTGCCTTCAGCCTCGCCTGGGGCACGTCTCTTCCTCTGGGATTTGGGGGATTATCCGGGGGTGGGCAATGGGGTCAGCCTTGGATCCCATCCTGTAAAAGCTGGAGTGGGAAAAGGAGCTGCCAGCCTTCCAAAGGCCGTGAGGGATGGGACAGCAGCGAGGGGACGATGTGCACTCACACACCTCCAGCCCTCCATGAGCCCCAGGGTGCATTTTGGGCTTTAAATCGGCCAGAAAAGCACAAAAGTACAGCTTTTCAGGCAGCTGGGGTGGAGTTGGCACCCGGGGCAGGACAGGGGGGGTTTAGGGTGTTTTTGGGATGCACAGAGGCTGTGCCAGCTCCTGGTCCTGCTCCGTGCTGAGGAAAATCCTGCGGATCACCTCTCCCATCCCCAGCAGGATCCGATTACTCGGATGAAGATGCAAACCCCTCCCAGCTGCACAGGGAATTGCCTGGAGCAGGCAGAAGGACTCACCCTGAGCAATTCCCTTTATCCAAAGGACATCTTGGATTGGAGTGACCCCAAGGAGCGACTTTGGAGCAGACACAGCCAGGTCAGAGCCGTGTCCTAACCCCGGCTGCACCAGGGACTGGGAACAACAACAAATTCACTCCCTGACCCTGCTCCAGCCCCCAGCCCAGCTGCGGGGATCCAAACACCCACAGCAGCAGCAACACCCCAGAATGGTTTGGGTTGGATTGGAGGGACCTCAAAGCCCATCCAGTGCCACCCCTGCCGTGGCAGGGACACCTCCCACTGTCCCAGGGTGATTCAGCCTGGCCTTGGGCACTGCCAGGGATCCAGGGGCAGCCACAGCTGCTCTGGGAATTCCATCCCAATATCCCACCCATCCCTGCCCTCTGGCACTGGAAGCCATTCCCTGTGTCCTGTCCCTCCATGCCTTGTCCCCAGTCCCTCTCCAGCTCTCCGTCCCCAGTCCCTCTCCAGCTCTCCTGGATCCCTTCAGGCCCTGCCAGGGGCTCTGAGCTCTCCCTGGAGCCTTCTCCTCTGCAGGGGAACATTCCCAGCTCTCCCAGCCTGGCTCCAGCCCTGGAGCAGCTCTGGGCTTTCCCTTCCCAGGGAATGAAGGACTGTGGGCATTATGGGATGCCCAGGAAGAGCTGCCACCTCTGAGACAAAGACTCATCAGGCAAAGCAGAGGGAATTCTTGGAATATAATTCAGACTGGGATCTGCTTTCAGCTCAATGTCTGCCCCAAGCTCAGGTTTTGTGTTTGCTGCTCTGGAGTTCACATTCAGCCCCAAAACAGCCCCGGATCACAGTGACAATCCCCAGCTCTTCCCACACACAAAGGCAAAGCAGACTTCACAAACTCCACAGGCTTTGTACAAAAAACGCTTTTTTTTGCTTTTATTTCACAAAATTGGGTGGCTGCTGCAGGAATCAAACCGGCCCTATACAGAGATCAGGTGAAAAAGTGGGCACAGGGATTATTTATACAGAAACAGAACAGAGCCCAGGATCCAGGTCCTCGGCAGGATCAGCACTAGGACAGTAAAAAATAGTCTCCACCTGGATCCTGGGATCACTCACGCTAAAAACAACCTGAGGTTACTCTAAACTGGACTAAGGGCTGCACCAGAAACCCCACACTCACCCCAAAGACCCTGGAGGGGAAGGAAGCCTTGGGAAGGGGAATGGGAAGGCCCCGGCCGCTCTCTGTGGCACTGTGGAGTCGTGCTGGAAGACCTGGCAAAGCCTTCATTTTTAAATGCTGGAAGTGGTTCTGGAGGTTCCAGAGTTTGTGGGAGCCTCTCTCCAGCCCAACCTCAACTCCCAGCTGGACAAAAAGCAGCCCTGAAATCAGGGAGCAGTGTCCAGACCCTCGGCAGGGAAACCCCAAATGTTCCAGGGCCAGGATGAGGGCACAGAACCCGAACCACGGGCAGAAAAGGACTTTTTGCAGGACTTTCCCCCAAGTTTTGGCAGCCTGGAGGTGAGCAGCAGCAGCTCTGGGGTGCTCCCAGCTGTGCCTGCTGCAGCTGTTCCCTTCCCCACCCCTGCAGCTGCACTGGGGGGTGACAGGAGCTGTCCCAGCCCCGGCTGTCCAGAGGTAGTTCTGGCATTCCCATCCCAGCCATCCCAACCCAATCCCAAATTCTAGCACTTCTTCGCTACCTACTTGAATTTTTAAATTTTTTTTTTTTTGTTTGTTTTCTCAGTTTTAAAAAGTACAAAGTATATGCTCCAAAAAGAGGGACTAAAAACAGGGGGTTATTCCTCAGTTGGCTACTGCACCGAACTACTCAGGGAAGGTCCAACTACCACCTCCAAAGGCAAGGGAAAGGTAAAAACTGGAGCAAGAAAACTCCTACCATCGAGTGGTTTTATTGGGCTTGAGTCACTGCCAGCTTCACACCCCCGTGGATCAATGAGTATTTCCTGTAATAAGTTAGAGGCAGCTCCAGGAATGGCCAGGGCTGCCGGCCCTGTGCCTCCAGCCCTGCTGCCCTGCCCCAGGCTCTGGTTTGGCCTCTCCTCTGGGTGCTTTGCTGTGCCCAGAACACGGAATCACCCCAAAGCGGGCACGTCCCAAAGCCCAGCTCAGCCCTACAACCTGGCTTATCCCACCAAGGCTGAGCTCAAAGCACCGAGAGGAAGGAAACCAGCGTGGGGCTCTGCAAGGTGAGCAGGCCAAGGGGTGAAGGGACTTCCCAGCAGCAACATGGAGGCACTGCTGGCACATCCCCAGGGGAACACCGAGCTGTGCCAGGAACGCCCTGTGCCAACCTGAGTGACACCACAGGGTTGGGACAGGAGGGGACACCTCCCCAGGGGACAGAAGGGAACTGAGGAATTCTCTTTTGGTCACCACTATGTTGCTGTGGAAGCTCCTTCCTCCTTTCCTTGGTGCTTAGGGAGCAGCTGAGGCCGGGGGGGCTCCGGCTGGGGGTGGGGTCACTCCTTCTGCAGGCGGGGGCTGCGCCGGGCCAGGATCTGCAGGGACACAAAGGGACAGTGAGGGACACTGACAAGGGACACAACGCCCGTGCCTGAGAGTCTCCAGCCGTGGCAGAGCCTGTCTGAGGGCAGCCAGCACCCAGGAATGGCACCACAGCAGCTCTGCTGCACCTTGATTGTGCTTTTCCAGCACCCAGCACTGCATGGACTCGGTGCAAGAGGAAAAAATTCCTGTATTTTTATGGACAAGATGCTGGGGATGCAGCTCAGCTGCTGGCAATCCAGCCAAGCAACTTCCAGAGCTGCAACTGGCACCTCTCACCTCCCAGCTCCAGCCCAAATGACAGCTCTCTGTTGGAACCAGGTGAACAATGGGTTTGATAGAAAGAGAGGCTGCTCTCTCTGAAGGATGGATGTAGGTTACAGCAGAGGAATCCAGGGATGCAGTGAGCAGGAGGCAGGGAAGGAGGGGTACAAAGGGCCAGGGAGGAGATGCTAATGGAACATGACTGACTTGTTTAGTAGGGGAGGAAAAAAGGAGAAAGTAAGAGAGCAAACAGGAATCCAAGCTGACACAAGACATCCCCAGTGGTGAAGGCTCAGGAAAAAGGGTGGGACACAAGGGAAGCTGGGGAGCAGGGAACAGGAGCCATGGCCAAACAGAAATAGCACAGGCACAGCTCTGCTGGGGCTGGGAACACCCGTGACTCACAGCTCACAGCAGCTCCTGCTGCTCCAGCCAAAAGCAAAAGGGCTTTTCCCAATTATTTTTTGGGAGAGGTACTACGAGTGATGATGACACTTCCTGCTCGTGTGGTGGGAACCACACAGAGCATTCTGGGGGTGAACATTCCTGAGCAGCAGCTGGGCCACGCTGCAATTAATTAATAATGGCAAATTTATTGAGGAATTCCTGATGGAGAATCCTCAGCCATTCCTCCCTGTGCCAGCTTGTCTTCTGCCTTCTGGGCTTGGCCACACTCTCACACTCGTTGAAGCAACTCCCACGCCATGGCTCCTGATCCAGCTGCTTTTTTGGCTGCCATAAATCAACTTCATTTTTAGAGGTGCAGATTTTATACTGGGAATGTTCCTCACAGGCTTTATCTTCTCCTTCTTCCTAATCAGGACTTCCTTGCTCCAATTCAGGGTGCCAAGTCCTCAGCAAGGAATTACTGAACTGGATCCTACTCTGGCCTCCAGTATTTAGGAATTACAGTGAATTCCTGACTAAGTCAGGAGAGGCTTTGGATCATCACCACCAAGCCTCTGTATCGTTATAAATAAAATAAAGGATGTTATAAATAAAGTAAAGGACAATGGGATGTGCTGAGATGCCCAGAGGGCTGAGGAGCACTTAAAGCTTCCAGCACATCCCTGGCACCACTCTGGGGCTGGCAGTGTGCAGCCTGCTATTCCTGCAGGGAACAGGGAATTTCCAGCCCAGAGGAGCCCCAGGACTGTCCCAGGACTGTCCCAGGATGCCCCAGTGCTTCAGTTACACAGAGGAGCCCCAGGACTGTCCCCAGAGCTGCCCCAGGATGTCCTAGAGGAGCCCCAGGACTGTCCCAGGATGCCCCAGAGCTGTCCCAGGATGCCCCAGGATGTCCCAGGATGCCCCAGAGCTGCACTTACACATGCCGTTGGGGGCTGCCAGGGGCACCCGTGGCCCCAGCAGGTTCCCAGCCATCGGGGCCATCCCGGGCGGGGCGGGCATCATCCGGCCTGGCATGGGCTGCCCTGGCATCATGGGGCCAGGCCCTGGCATCTGACCTGCAGAGGAAGGACAGGCAGCAGCGTGAGCAGAGCTCTGCTCTGTGTGTGCTCCTTTGCAGCCCCCAGCACACCCCAGGAGGGGCCAGGGGCACCGACACCACAGCAGCAGAACCACATCCCATGGAACACAAGCACTGGGAAGCCAAGGGAACAACGGGGCAGCAGAGGAAGGGCCCCTGATGGAAAGGAGCAGCCATGAAACCTCATGGATAAATTCAGTGGGAGAACTGGAATCACAGAGTTAAAACTGGGCTGCACAGGAATTCCTGCTGGGATTCCCCAAGGCTGTTCCTCCATGGGAGAACTCCCAGCCCTGGGCTGGGGTTGATGCTTTAAAACCTCACTTAAGGGATGGTTTGGCATGATCCAATTCCATTTCCTTCACCACACTTCCACGGAGGGACAGTATTTCAGTGAGACAGGGATGGAAACAACCCCAGGCAAGGGGGAAGGACCTAAGGGGCTCCAGGAGAGCTGGAGCGGGACAGGGGACAAGGGATGGAGGGACAGGACACAGGGAATGGCTTCCACTGCCAGAGAATGGGATATTGGGAAACATCAGTTCCAACCTCCCAAAGACTCAGAAACTTTGTAGCAGAAGGAGAAGATATTCACAGCTATGAGGAGTCTCATTCACTGGCAAAATTAAGGTTCATCAGGGAATAAAAACATAAAAACTGGAACAATACAGCTGTGTTTGAGAGGCCCAGAAAAGGTGAGAACTGAGCAATTCCCAGCCTGGGAGCTGCCACCTGACTGGAGCCTCAATAATTTGGCCATCCCTGAACACCACAGGCCTGTGAGATTCTCTCTCACTAATGAAGTGATTAATGTTAAAATCCCTCTTCTGAAACATCCAAAGCTGAATCAGATTTTACTACACACTGCGTGGCTTCACGTGAAACCCCAGCACTGGGCAGGAATTCCTTCAGGAAAGGCTGCCAAACCTGCAGGGAGGTGAAGATTCAAGGATGTTTTATATGCAAATCAACCCCAGCTGAGCTAAAATCACCACCAACAGAACCTAACTCTGCTTTATAAAATGTCTTTTCTTCATAAATGCCCAGTGTGCCCTTGGCTGGCACAGGGCTTGGAGCAGCCTGGGACAGTGGGAGGTGTCCCTGCCATGGCAGGGGTGGCTCTGGATGATCCTTAAGGTCCCTCCCAACCCAAATCAAGCCCAAATCTCCCAGCAGTGCTCACTGGGAAGCTCCCTCCTTCCCGGGCCATGGAGCACCCTGAGCTTTTTCCCTGTAAACCCTGGAGCTTTAAACCCAAGCAGCACTGCTGAAGTTGTCCATAAGCTGTGTCTGTGGGGAGGGTTTGGCTGCCCATTTCTCCCCTTCCCGACATGGGATGCAACATTTTTATCTCAAAATTAGCTTAGGGAGCTGGCAGAGGATCAAGCCCATCCCATCCCAGCTCCAAAACACCCAAGCTGAGAGTACCCAAGGCCTGAGCCACCCCCAGTGGGATGAACCAGGGGAAATCCCTGCTGCCACCATGGCAGAACCAAAGCCCTGCTTCTACAGAGATGGTTTTGTTTTTTTCCAACAGCAAGCGCTCCAAGACAGCGGCTCAAGCAGAAAATGTGGAAGTGTGACCTACATAGGGGGGAGAGCTTAGGAACAGCAGCTGTGGGAAGAGATCCAGCCCAAAGGTTCAACACAGGGAGACTGAACTGCCTGAAAAGCCCTCACACAGAGGGGCTGGCCAGGCTCACCTTCCCCTGCTGCCACTGCAGCTCCAATTCTGGGGGAATTGCCTTTAGAGGCTCTCCAAGGTATTTATTTATCTCCATTAAAGCCTCTCCCTCTATTAAATCAGCACTTGAGGAGCACTGGGCTGATAAGCAGCCAGAGGGGTTTTGTTTTGATGCACGAGGCTTGGAGCTGATCCAAATCCTGCAGCAGCTCTCCCTGGCCAGCCTGAGCAGGGAAAAGCTGTGGGCACAGCCAGGGCTGCTGCAGGAGGGCTTTTGGGTGGGATTTGGGAGGGCTGGCTCACACCCTGCTCTCCTGCTGCTGGAGCAGCTCTTACCCAGCCCCGACAGGGACAAGGCACACAACAGCTCCAGGGAAAGGCTGCTGCCATTGCAAGGTGTGCTCCTTCCCACTGGGAATGGTTTGGGATGGAAGGGACCCTAAAGCTCAGCTCATTGCAGGGATATTCCAACAGCAAACCCATCCTTCCCTCCTCCCTCCTGCTGCCCCCCCCAGCCAAGCACTGTGAATAATTAACCACAAGAAACTCATTTAGCCTCGTGTCTCGGGGAGGGAGAGGCAGAATTTCCACTTCACTGGCATCCAGAATTCCAGGATCCAGCATCTCTGAATCCAGCATTTCAGGATCCAGCATTTCAGGATCCAGCATTTCTGCACCTCCCTCCCAGTGCTGGGACTGGACACCTCCAGTGCCCACATCCCCGTTCCCTGCCTCCCAGGAAGCATGTAGGATACACTGGGAATTTCTCCTGGATACACTGGGTACAGCACCATGGATCAGCTCCAACCCCATCCACCACCCCCTGACTTGGATTTCCTCTCATCCCTCTGCTCCCTGCACCTCCCCAGCAAGCTCTGCACATCTGATGGAGAAATAGGAAGCACTGACAGCTGTTAGGGAATATTTAACTAAAAGGAGTGAACTCAAAATCTTTTTCTGTACCCAAAAAAGCCCCCTGGAATCATCACCAGTCCAATAAGGAAGCAAACAGCATCCAGCAACTTAATTTAAATCCACAAATAATGAAATGCTCAGCAGCTGAAAAACCCCATGCCCAAAATGCCTGACCAAGGCTTTTTTTTTTTTTTTTTGAGTATTTTAACCACTGACAGAAAATGAGGTAAAATATGTCAGGGAAAAGGTTATTAAAGCTGCTCATCCAGCTGTGGTGGGAAGTGTATCCTGCCCTCCTCATTCCATTTCTGCCTTAGGTCAGAAATGATTTACCAGGTGAAAATCTCACCTGAAGGAAGAGTTAGTAATGACAGATACTAATTCCCAGCTCTCTCTCTCTTCCTCCAAGAATTTCCAGAAGTTTCCTGCATCCCACACCCTGGATATCACCAGAACCAGGAATTCTCATCCCACTGATCACCAGCCCAGAGCTTGAAGATAAATCAATGAAGTGCCAGAAGTGGCACCACGGGAAGAAACTGGGAATTTGATTTCCTGCTACAACAACAAGGTGCAGCTTTTCACAGTGAAACTGGAATCCAACTTTGTTTTCCTGTTTTAAAAGTTTTCATTCCAGGGCAAAGGGGAGACAAAATAAGCTGAGGGAAAACGAATTCTCTGGTGCAGCAGAGCCAGACATGGCCATGCCAAGGAGAAGTGGGTGACCCTGGGCTGGAGATGCTCCCCATGACATCCAGACTGACATCTGAGCTAAAATCCATCATTTCTGGGAAAAGCCTCCCTTTTGGCTTTTAGTGAGGAGCTTGACTTTGCTGCTTCTGCCCTGGAGTCCAGACAAGAGCTCTGGCACCCTTGGGCTTCCCAGGCACTCCTATCAAACCTCCCCTGAAGAACTCAGGGAAATGAACCTCCCCTGCTTCCCAGGCCATCTCCAGCTGGGGCTGCAGACACAGAGGGCTTTGCTCCAAACTCGGAGCAAGTCAAATTCCTCCCCTCACAAAAGCAGCAAAGCAGAGAAGTGTCAGAGGAGGAGACAGAGCCTGGTCCTGGTCTGGAATGAGGCAGCAGTGCTGAGCCTCAGCCAGGGCAGGTGCAAGGCAGAGCTGTGGATGGATGTGCCAGGATTCCCTCCTCTGCTCTGCTCTCATCTCCCAGTTTTCCCTTTCCAGGTTTTTCCTCCACAGCCACACGAGCAGCCCCGAGCTGTCCACACCCCCCAGCAGAGCCCAGCACTGAGCCAGGCTGTTAAATGGGACTCCAGAACCAGACCAGGTTTGATCACACTCCCAATCCAATCCCAGCACAAGCCAAACCAGCTCCCAAACAGGGATTTTTGTCCATAGTGAACCCAGGAACTCCCTGAGCCTCAGCAGACACCTCTGCACCTCCTGAGGGAACCACTTTGGTTTTGGATTAGACATTCCCCATTTTCCTCATCACCTGCTGTTTTCCTGTGCCCTTCTGCTCCTCCCTAAACCAAACACCTTTTGTCTTAAGAGGAAAACTCAAGTTCCTGCAGCTCCTCGTTGCCATGTTCTATTTGGATGATGACAGCCAAACTTTGCAGCTTCTTCAGCAGCTTCCTATGAAAAATCTTCCCAAATATTTTTGGCTAATAACTGATCAGGTCTTCTTCTAGAGGAGTGATTGTTTTTGAAGGAGCATCCACTCAGATCACTGAGTATAAAACAGGTCTAAGGAAATACAAATAACCTAAAAACATCTGGAAGTGCTTGGGGCAGCCTCATATTTCCCTTTACTTTAGAGCTTGACTGCTCCAGGCAGGGGACTGCCAGCCTTGCCCTGGGGCTCATGAGCCTCCCAGGGTAAGAAGTGTTTTCCTGTGGCTGGAAGGAATTTCTGTTGGTGCCCATTGCCTCTGGCAGTGCTGGGGGGAGCCTGGCCCCCCCTCATTCCTGATTTCTGGGGCTCCCACCCTCCACCCACACATCTGGAATGGGGGTGAAAGCTCCATAACAAAGCTGCAGAGCAAGCAAAGCTCATCCTTCCAGCCAACTGTGTCTGACAGTGGCACCAGTATAAACCAGTAACCCAGAGCACCCTTGGACAGCCTCCCCCTCTGGGCTCACTCCTCAGGGACCCAGGGCAGGAATTCCCTGCTCCCAGCTCTTACCTGGCTGAGGTGGGTGAGGAGGTGGCATCTGGTGGTGCATCATGGGGTAGGGTGGGGGCTGCTGGTGAGGCAGCAGCCCTGGGTGTGCTGGTGCCCCCAGGGGGTTCATGCCAGGCCCACTGGGGTGCTGGTGGGGCTGCTGGGGGTTCTGGCTGTGCTGCTGCTCCATTTGCTGGCGAGCCCTGAGCTCGGCGTATTTCAGCTGCTCCATGTGGAAGTTCTGCCTCTCTGTCAGCAGCTGCTGCCTCTGCTGCTCCAGCTGTGCCAGGACAGACAAAAGGCAGAGCAGAGTTAGCAGTGATGCATTTCAAACACCAAGCAGTGGGTTGGGTTGGAAGCAATGCCCTGGGTTTTAGCTTTTATATTTTCCAGAATCTCTGCTGCTTACTGTGTAACTCTGAAAGTTCATGTTAGGTGTGAGTAAATTCTCTTCACAGGGTGGCTGGACAAAACAATTCCTTTCTAGCTAGAGAATCACAGACAACTGGTACCCAAAAAGCAAAAAAAACCAGTGAGGGAACGAGGGCAAGCCAGGGGGCTGAGACTTCATAACCTGGGGCTGTGCTTGGATAATTGACCCCAATGTGTGGATCAACCAAAACTTATACAAGTGTCAAAGTCGTGACCAGGATCCATCCTGGATTTGATTTGGGTGTAACCTCAGTCAGGCTCCTGCACTGCCCAAAGTGTATCCTTTCAATAAATTCCTATTTTATTCCTTTTGCTCTGCCTAGTCTCTGTTCCTTGTTCTGTCCCAAAACCTCCCAGCAGCACAGCTCGTCACTCGCTGAGCTCTGCACTGAGAACTCAGCCCCAGCACAGCTCTGGGAGAAACTGGGCGTTTTTCTCTCCTTTCTGCATGTTGGAATGAGGTTTTCTAGGGAAGCCTGGAGCAGAATGTGTGTGCAGCTGCAGGAGCTCAGGGATCACAGGCTGGATCCTTCTCCACCCTTTGAGTGCAGGAATGGGATGGCACAGCAGCCAGACACCAGTGATTTGCACTATTAAAGGCTTTATGTAAAAAACCCTCATGTCATTTAGGCCAATTAACATCAAAAGGCTACTTGGATTAATTATGAAGTCATGTAGAGAGTGAGACCTGGCCTAGGGAAGGTGCCCCTGCCCTGGGTGGAACTGGATGATCCAGAAGATCCTTCCAACCCAAACCACTCTGAGATTCCATGAAAAGACAAAAAAGCTACAGAAAGCATTTCCTGCCATTGGGCATTTGGATGATGGATCAGTGCTCTGCTGAAGGAAGTGATATTGGAATTATTTCAGGAATATTCCCACAGCATTACTCGTGGACAGCCGGACCTGGGGCTTGCGTGACTCGTTTACAAATAATTAACGAGTGTTTGAAGGTAAACTCCATCCCTGAGCTCAAAGCAGGTTGCCAAGGAGACTCTCACCTAGCACGAGTTCCCCAAAAATCCCCAAGCTGCCTCCGTAGTCAGAGCTGGCAGCCTGGCTGCTGACAAGGCAGGGAACGGGATGGAGCTCCACAGAGCCGGCATTGAGCAGCCCCAGATGGGCCGAGCTCATGAATTAAACATGAATTCAACATGCTCCTGGCCGGGGGCAGAGCCTGCTGCAGGGCCCACAATGGCATCATTCACGCTGCCCTGGCTCCTTTCTGCTCCAGCACTCTGATCCGCCCAGGGAAGCGCCCCACAAATCCAGCCCAGGGGGAAATGGGGCGTGTGGGGAAACATTGCTGAGGTGGCACACAGCTGCCAGAGGAATTCCTGCAAATGACCCCAAACAAAGGCTCAGGCAACTCTTGTTTTATTGCTCTGACACCCCTCTGTGGCCCTGCTTTGCTCTCTTTGTGTCACCCCATCCTGCTGCACTTTAAAAGAGTCTTTACGTGGATGCTCCAACAGCAGCCAGTGCTTGAAAATTCATACTTGAGTACGGAAAATCAGGGGAAACTTCCCTTCTACACAATCCCTGTGCTTGGGATGAGGAAAGACAGTTGGACAGAGGGGAAAAAAGCACAAAAATGTAAGTTGTAACACCCGTGTTAGTGCTGCTGTGGAAGTGCTGCACCAGAGGGGCAATAAAAGCATTTAATGTTCACACAGAGTGTGCTACAGCTTCATCTCCAGCACAGAACTTCCTCTCAGGAGGAATTCCTGCATGGAAAGGGTGGTCAGGCATTGGAAGTGCCCAGGGAGGGCTGGAGTGCCCATCCCTGAAGGTGTCCAAGGAATTCCTGGATGTGACACTGAGTGCTCTGGGTGGGGCTTGGGCACAGC
Organism: Toxostoma redivivum; assembly: GCA_013397375.1. Classification (NCBI taxonomy): domain Eukaryota; kingdom Metazoa; phylum Chordata; class Aves; order Passeriformes; family Mimidae; genus Toxostoma; species Toxostoma redivivum. Next base: position 15,684 of record VXBI01002841.1, on the reverse strand, counting down.
TTGAACTCCTGGAGGGCTTTCCCAGCCTCAGGAATTCAGGGATTCCTCCCTGAACAGAACCAGCGAAGCTTCAGGTGCCATCAGGAATTCTGGGTCAGCAAAGCTGCACCGAAGCTGCCTGGTTTCCCACACTCAGCACTGGGATCAAACACAAATAAATGTGTTTTGCCTGGAATGTAACACCCTCCAGTCTGCAGCACTGATTGCTGTCAACACTCCCAATCCCTGCTCCTTCCCTGCAAGGAAAAGCCAGGGCAGCAGGAACGACAGGCACAGTGTGCAGTGGCAGCAAGGAGGTTTTTCTGCTTTAATTATTCCACTAAATATCCACAATGACAGGTGAAAAGACCGAATTTAAGCACCAGGAAGCCAAGGGGAAAATCTGTATGCACATTTTTAAAAAGGGAAATGTCATATGCCTCAAAAGGGAGAAAAAAACCCTCCCTGTCACTAATGGAATATATCCCCCAAAGAAAGAATCTGCAGGGAACCTTTCCAAAAGAGTTGGGTCCATTTCCTGAGCTGCCAATCAGGCACAGAGTGAAACGGTGCAGGATGTGGAGCAATCCAGAAATTCCTGCTCCAAGAGAAGTCCACATCCTGTCAAACTCCATCAGTGTGACTAGGGGGAATTCTGGATTGGAAAGAAAAATTCTCCATGGAGAGGGTGGCCAGGCTGCCCAGGGCTGTGGCCACAGCAGAGCCCAGGGAATGCCTGCATGGTGCCCTTGCTCACATGGTTTAGTTTTAGGAGCTGTGAGGAGCAGGAGCTGGACCTGATGCCCCTTCCAGCCTGGGACAGGATTCCATCAATGCCAATTGGGGCTGTAATTCCATTCAATGCACACAGAAGGGCAGATGTGGAAATCCCTGGAATTATGAGTCAGCACAGACAGGTTCAGTCTTCAACCCATCCATAGTAACGGTCTACCCACAACAGAAAAAGGAAATGAAAAACTGGTACTCTGATAAAAAGGAGACTTTGAGTCATCTTTCAAGCAGCTGCAGAGGCAGCACTTCTCCAAAGCCTCTGGCACTACATGTGCCACAACTCCTGGTAATTCCTGAGTAATCCAGGCCCAGACAGCTCCTCTCCATGTCCTGAGCTCACTCCTCCCTTCCCCTCATCAGTGATGTCACTCCTGAGCACTCCCAGCTCCTCATCCCACTTGCAGGGCTTTCCCCAGAGCTGCTCAGAGTGCCCCCAAAAACCCGACCTGTCTCTTGTCCCCACTCCTCACTGGGGGCAGGGCTGGTGCCCTTCCCTAGGGAAGGAAGGTTCCCCCCTTTCACTATTCCCAGGAAAAGCTGTTTTCAGATCAGATAGAATCCATGTGAACAGGCCACATAAAGGCTCAGTCCCACCTTCCTGCTTGGAGTAAGGATGGGGAAGCAAAGCCAGGATACCCCCAGTGCTTATGGAATAGAGAAAACACTGGATGGAGGAGGAGAGGGCTCAAATGGCACTGTGGGAGGGAGTTATGGATTCCAGCTGAAGGGCACAAAGGAGAGGAGAGGAGCTGCTGGCTTCCCAGATTTTGGCACTCAGATGTGTGCAGTGAGAGACCAAATCCCCAATTCCCACTTACTGCCTCCTTCTCCCTGTCCATGATGGTTTCCAGCTCCTCAAAGTGGCGAAGTTTGATCTCCAGCTTCTTCATCTGAGTCTCCACCAGAAGGGCCACCAGGGACTTGATCTTCCTCTCCTCCACAGCTGCCAGGTGCTGGGGATGGAACACAGGGGCTCTTCTGTGACACTGGGCACAACAAGGGGGTGGCAGGGAGGGAATCACCCAGCCCCAGCCATCCTATTCACTTCTGGACACCAAACAGGGAATTACACTCTGACAGATAAGGAACCAGAGGTTCCTTGGAAGATTATTAAGTTTTAATCAAATAAATAAGTGTGAAGGTTTAATACAGCAGGATGCTCAGAGCTCTGCCTCAGAGCCTTCCCAGCACTGGGAGCACTTCCAGTGGGAATGCAAATGAGGGAGAAGGGTCTGTTCAGTGGAGTCAGCTGAGGGTCACCCAAAAAGCTCCCAGCAGGACACACAGAGGGAGCTGTGACCCAGAATGACCCCAAAGCAGGGAGATGGCACTGCCATGTCTTCATTAAAACAGATTTTTCACAGGCAGAAGGCAAATCGATTCTTTATAAAGATGAACTTCATCCCATTTATATACATACATAAATAACACCAGAGATCTGTGGATTTATATTTGATACATGAGCCAGCCATGGAAGTGTTTCACACCCCCAGAGTGTGACAAGTGTGGTCATGATGCCTTTCCTCATTTTTGTTAAAATCCTGCTGGCTCAGGAGGAGAACACCCTGGGAATGCAGCCACCATGCCCTGCCTGGGGGGCTCAGCATTCACAGTGTCCACCCTGCCCCAGCCTCCCTGACACACCCCAGGGCTGGGGGCACGAGGGAAAGGTGAGGGGAAGAAGGAAAAAAAGGAAAAGCTGGAGCTCAGCCAGCTCCAGCTGCAAACAGACCCCTACTGAGGGAGCTGGGCCCCAAGCTGGCTCAGACCTGGGAGGAGAGCAGCATTAAAAACCTGCCTGGAACCCTGAATGGAATCAGAATTTCTCAAAGCCATGTGGTACTGTGCCATTTGACAATGTTCACCTCCCTGGCTCAGCAAAGGTGGGTAAATGCAGCCCTGACTCTCTAAAGTGAATTTCAAATCAGGGCTGAGAGAAGCAGAGGGACCCCCAGCTCAGCCAACACCACATCCCTGTGAAATTCCAGCAGCTGCTCCAAAACTGACCAAAGTGCTGCACACAAAAGAATGAAACAAAGCTGACAGAACAGGAAATTTCATGTCAAACAACACTGCTTAGTGAAATAAACTCGTTGGTATGAAAATTCAGAGTGAAGGAATCACCTGGTGATACAGAGCCTTGTACCAAACATTTCACTCTGCTTCACATGTGCAATTTAAATCATGAAATGGGATGAACACCTAATAGGACAGGTCTCAAAACACACCTTGGGAAGGAAATGATCCCTGAAGGCTTTCCTAGACAGACTCAAAGAGGCTGTTCCTCAGCCTGGCATTACCCAGGGCTTTCTGTGGGCAAAGGACAAATCCCTACAGCTGCAGCTGAGGAAAATCAGAACACAAATTCAGTGGTGACTGGAAATGCCTGATAAACTCAGCACTGCACCAGCCTCCAGTCATAAATGAGCAAGTGATCCTAAAGGGTTTTCCCAACCTAAATAATTCTATAAAAAAGAATCATGGAATCCATGAATGGTTTGGGTTGGGAGGGACCTCAAAGCCCACCCAGTGCCACCCCTGCCATGGCAGGGACACCTCCCACTGTCCCAGGCTGCTCCAAGCTCTGTCCAGCCTGGCCTGGGACATTCCAGGGATCCAGGCGCAGCCACAGCTGCTCTGGGAATTCCATCCCAGCCAGGAATCCCATCCCAATATCCCACCCATCCCTGTGTCCTGTCCCTCCATCCCTTGTCCCCAGTCCCTCTCCAGCTCTCCCCATTGCATCACTGGGATCAGCAGCTTCTAGGAATGATCTACCCAGTCCCAGCACCTCCAAACAGGAATCCAGGGAGCTCAGGGTCTGGCAGGGGCTCAAACTGGGACCAGAACAGTCCTGGGAGGGGAAGTGATGGATCAAGAACAAAAATTCTGCAGCTCAGTCCCAGCTGGAGCAGAGCAGCAGGAGCACAGACCAGGATCCATCAGGGATACTTTTGCACAGAAAGGGAAAACCCAGCTCACAATCAGAGGAAAATGAGCAGAAGGTACTTAAATTCTAATGCTGTTTGTTCAGAAACCAGAATCTGTAAAAACACATTGAAAGTGTTGGGCTGTATGAAACAGAGTCTCACCCTGAACATTCATGTTCACCACTTCTCAAACAGCACAACTCAACTGCTGGAAGCCACTGATCTCAATAGAAAAAAAACAAGGAAAAAAAACCCAAATAAACAAAACTCCCATTTCAATCACTTGTCTTTAACTCCTGTCTTCCCTCAGAATCCAACTGCAATATTGCTCTGATATAAAATCCTAGGGAAAACAGCTTTTCACATGACCAGGCCTAGAGTTGATGATGAAGAGTTTAATTACTCCCTCAGACAAGACACAGACCACCCAAAGCTCTAATATTGTCTGGCTTTTTAAGTGAGTGGGAAGAGAAATCCCTGTTGAACCTGAATTCTACTCTGAAGTGTCAACCTCCTAATTACAAGGCATTATGGTGTGCAATGGAGAGCTGAAGCTGTTCCAGAACATGATTATTGCCATAATGAAAAGTGCCATCAGGCAGGTCCCTGCTGCCTGCACCTCCTGATCTCCAGAGGAAGGGGAGCAGCAGCTCATCCTCATGTGGAGACAGTGGCTGCCATAAAACACAGATTAAATCTCATGTCTCCTCATACAATACAGGTTTTTCCAACCTGGCTGGGGATATCTGTGAGCCTGGGGAACTGAGAGACACCCTCAGGTTCAAAGTCTGGTTTCTGCACTTCACCAAAATGCTGAACCCCAGCTTGGCCTGCAGTTTGGGATTTTCATAGGCAAGGAGCTGTCTGCCTGGTTTGAAAGGTGAGAACTAAAATCTCCTGCATGTCCTGGGTTCAAAAGGAGGGACTGCACAGGACATCACCCACCATCCTCACTCTGGGGGAAAAAGTCTGAAGTTAAAAAGTCAGAGTGGAAAAGTTAACACACAACACCTCATTCTATCCATGGAAATCCATCAGGAATAAACACCACCCATGCCTTGCTCTTGCTTTCTAGAGAGCAGGTGGACATGGAATGTGGCACTGAATGAAAAAAACACCCAAATTAAAACTTGAATCCTGAGAAAATTTGAAAAAGATGCTCCAAAAGCAATGAAAGCAGTGTGGTTCCTGCAAGAAGGAAAGGCAAGACAACGTGCAATTAGTAATTACAGGGTAAAGAAAAGCTGATTGAACACAGCTCATTAGAGACCACACACAAACAGGAGTAGAAGGGGAGACCCCAGGGTGCTCTGAACAGCACAGCACACCATGAAGGTGTGTGCCAGCTGCAGGGCCAGGAATGGACAGCCCTGAACCCCTCTGTGTGTGCTCCACACACAGCCCAGGCCTTGGCACAAGTGCCCAGTCAAGGGGCTGTGCCCCTCAGCAGAAAACAGCCCTGCCAAGCAGTCTCACACATTTTGGGGCTGTTCAGCCAGTTCAGAATCCCCCAAGGAGCTGCTTAATTAACAGTGCTCATTATCTCCCTGAGGGGCTCAGGCAGGAGAAGTGGAGGCAGCTCCTGGAGGTGTCAGAGGGTGGATCCAGGCACAGCTCTGCTGTCCCTGCAGGCCCAGCCCAGGCTGCTGGCATGATGGAACCCTGGGCACTGAGAATTCACTGACCCTTGAGGCCATAAAGAAAACTCCCAAAATTAAAATGACAGAACTGGGATCATGGAGGTGCAGTTTGAACAGAAGTGTGTCATGTCACATGGTGGAAAACTCAGAGTTTAAGGTTTTAGAATATAGTAATATAGATAAAGCAAAATAGAAGTTTTAAGGCAAAGGCTAATCCTTCTTCTTCACCTTCTTCTTCATGGCTTTGGGTGATATTGTGTAATTAGGTAAAAAATTCTGCATTGCGGGCCACAGATGGTTGGTTATGGAGTTAAAAGTAAAAATAATTTAAGTAGCATTTCGTAACTGAACAGTTTACCCTTAAAAGGCCTTGGAGAGAAAGAAATAGAACTCCATTTTTAATTTTTTAGCTTGAAGTGCTGTAAAACTCACACTTTGTGAAACTGTAATATAGATAAAAACTAATAAACATCTAAATCCAAACAAAAAATACTGTCTTGCTCATTTCATCCCAACCCTAGAAAAAGGAATAAATACTGGGACAACACTGGGACAGCACCAACCTTGGCCTTGGTGGCAGCAGAGGCCAAGGCAGCAGCTGCAGCTGTGGCCACGTTTCCTTCTGAGATCTCGTGTTCCACTTTCTTCTTGCCAGCCTCAGCCTCCTTGTCCTTGCTGCCATCCACGTTCTCCTTGTTCTCCTCTGCCTCCTTCTCCTCTGCAAGACATTCCCAGGATGGGGGGGGGCACCACACTAATTAGGCACTAATTAACTGATCCTCAGCTCCAGCACTGCTCCTCATCCAAATGGTGACAGGGAGCCCCAGTTGGAGAGGATCTGATCCAACAATTGGGGCAACTTTAAATGCTTTTCATCCCCAGCCTCTCAATTCAGCACCAGCCATCAGCTCCCCCTCATCATTTCCAAATCAATTCCATCAAATCCAAATGCTCCTTATTCTATTCAATGTTAAAAACTTGAATTTAAGTTGCAAGAAAAAAGTAACGTATCCATTCCCACCCCTGGCAGTGGCCAAGGCCAGGCTGGACACTTGGAGCAGCCTGGGACAGTGGAAGTGTCCAGGGGTGGCACTGGATGATCCTCACAGTCCCTGCCAACCCAAACCATTCCATGATTTTATGAGGCACAGGGGAAATGTCAACAAGAATGAGGTGTTAACTCCTCAGCCTGTTAAAATCCAGGCTTGGCATCACTTCCCAGGGAAACTGAGCTGAAACAGCAACTTCCAAGGGGAGAAGTGAGCAGAGAATCCCAGAGTGGTTTGGGTTGGAAGGGACCTCAAAGCCCATCCAGTGCCACCCCTGGACACCTTCCCCTGTCCCAGGCTGCTCCAAGCCCTGTCCAGCCTGAAACACCTCCAGCAGTTCCACTTCTTTGCATCAAAAAAATCAAAAATCTTGTGGAATATGGACGATCTCCCACTCCTATGAGCCACGGGCACTTTGGTGCTGCAATTCCTTGACATGGAGCTGGGTCTGGGGCCTGTCCCCAGCACTCTGGAGCAGCAGCTGGAACAGCTGGAACAGCTGGAGCAGCTCTTACCTGTCTTGGGCTCTGCAGTCCCTTCCCCCTCTGGCTCCTTCTCCACGCTCCGCTCACTCTCCCCTTCTGGGCCCTTCTCTCCTTCCTCAGTTTCACTCTCAGCTTTGTTCTCCACCTGCAGGGGATGGGATGGGATGGACAAAGGCAGGGAGAGAAATACTCATGGGAACTTTGTTCATGGCCTTCCAATGAATTCATTACCACACAATGGAAGAGATGACATTTTCAATTGGCTGCTTCAGCCAAATCTGACAAACAAACCCCAAATGTGAATAAAAGTAAATGCTAACCTGGACCAAGTCCAGTGACCCAGTATCTGGGTTACTCTGAGGGTACAAAAACTCCTCAGCTAAGATCACAGAATCATGGCATGTCTGGGAACATGCAGATTTCCAAGCCCTGAGTGAGTCTTCCCCACTGATCTCTTCCCAAATGTTTATCAGGGAGGCAGAAGAACTACCTGAAAACAGAGTGGGAAATATCCCCAAGGCTGCTCTGATCAGCCCCAGGTCACTCTGAACTCCTCATGTGGTGAAGGAGGCAACAAGAAATATCTCCTGTTGCTGCACACTCCAGAAAAAAACACCCTCATTTATTTACTATTTAATTCCTGCTACATTCCTGATGCATAAATAATAATTTTAAAATTAAATGTACATATATCATTAAAATATTAATCTTATTAAAATACATATTAAACATTACATTAATACATAAACAAATTAAACAGCAATAATTAAAATATTCAAATAATTTAGCAGTAATTAAACTGCTATCCTGGAATTTCAGCTTAATCCAGTTCACATCTGAAACACTCACTACAGTTTGAGGGTTTGGAATTTGGGGTTTTAGAATACAGCAATAGGTGTGGGACAAGATGGAGGTTCTGGGATGTTGGCTCTTCTTCCTTTTTGTTCCTTCTTCTTGATTTCAGGCAGTTTTTGTTTGGATAGAAAATCCCACACGGTGGGTCACAGGTGTTTGGTCATTGGGTTAAAAGTAGAAATAATACAGATGTTAAATTGAATAGCTAGGCTTTAAAAGTCCTTGTAACTAGCTAGAGTCACTGACATTTCCTCACTTTTAGCTCATTAGCTGGAAGTGCTGCAGAACTTACTCTAATAAAAATAAGAATTAATAAACAACTGAGTCTGATCACGAAAATCCATCTCTTGTGCTTCAATCCTGACTCTGACTGAAGGCAGAGAAACAAGAACAGAGCCACTGAAATGTGGGGACACTGAAATATGGGGACACTGAAATGTCACAGCTGTCACCTGTGTTGCAGGCACCCCAAAACTCGTGAATTCTGAAGTGCCAGAGCTGTCCTGGCAGCACAGCCCAACTCACCTTCTCTGCTGCCTGCCCCTCTGCCTCTGTTTCCATCTTCTCTTCCTCAGCTCCATCTGAGAAACAAAGAGGGCAGGTCTCAGAATTGCCCCCACAGCCACTCCCCACTTTCACTTTTTATTTTGGCTTCCACTAAAACCTGCTGTTCTCTGCAGAGGCTTCAAGAAAGGGCCAGAAGGAATTACAAAGATAATGATGAAGGGGTCACTGTGACACAGCCCTTGGCAATTCATTTATAGTTTGTCAAATATTGATTTGTGACGTTCCTGGGATGCCAGCTGGTTCTGGAGGTCAGGGGACAACAACCAGCCCTGGAAACACCACGGAGGTGGCCTGGATCACGTCCTAGAATCCCTGATATTTTGTGGGATTGTTCAGAAGCTCAAGAAATCCCAATTTATCCACAGCTCTGCAAGGAGGGACAGGAGGAAGCACAACCTCGTGGTCCTGGCCCAGGATTTCACAATTTAATGTAGAGAGGCATTAAAGGAGCTTATTGAGCTGCTGGAGTGGGGTGATGCAGAACTGCTGGTGACAAGCCCTGATCCATCTCTAAGCTTCTGAAGACATCAGCTGGTGCTGGGGGCTCATTTTCAGTAATCCTCATTTTCCTGCTAATTCCTGTGTGCTACACTCAGGAAAAACAAGGTATGAAGTGTTCTTGAACAGCAACAGTTCTGTAGAGAAATTCTTACACAAACCCCTTCCATATATAAGAAAAAGCAACTAAAATATCTGACTGAAGGGTAATGGTTTTCCCTCTTGGCCTATTTTAAGATGATAAACCCACTTATCTGAACTATCTGCCACCATAATTCAATTTAGGGAGACTGGGGACATTCTTCCTCACAGGTTTTATCTCAGAGTTAGGATTTAGTGACCCAATAATGTCACAGGGAAAATCTCGATTAGATTTTGTCAGACAGCTCTCTCAAGCCTAGAAGCAGAGTTCCAAACTGGGCTTGAAAGTGTCATTCCTGCCAGGAAAGGGAAGGATTTCCAAAGAAAGCTGGATTCAATCCTTGAAGGAAAAAAAAGGGGAGACAAAGTGCAGAACACACTGAGGGTGGTGGAACCCAAACCAAAAAATCCTGCACAGAAATACCCAAATTTACATTCTTGGGTGAGGAGGATCATGAAAATCACCCCAGTGCCACCCCTGCATGGCAGGGACACCTCCCACTGTCCCAAGCTGGCCTGGGACACTGCCAGGGATCCAGGGGCAGGACAGGACACCACTCCATGGAGCATGGGAGCTGGTCAGGGACTGATGCTGCTGCTGTGGGGGAATTCAGAGGATCCCAGGATCCCTGAGGCTGGAAAAGCCCTCCCAGCCCATGGAGGGCACCCTGTGCCCCATCCCCACCTTGTCCCCAGCCCAGAGCTGCGAGTGCCACCTCATGGAAATCCTGGGACACCTCCCTGGGCAGTTCCAATGTCTGAGCACCTTTTCCATGGGGAAATTCCTGCTGCTGTGCACCCTGAGCTCCCCTGGCCCTCTCCTCCTGTCCCTGTTCCCTGGGAGCAGAGCCCTGGCTGTCCCCTCCTGCCACCAAACAAAGAGGACACCCAGAAGGACAAAGTGCTTCCCACCCACTCTATAGAGAAGATTTTCTCCAGGAACAGCACACAGAGCCCCTCCCTCGTGTCAGGACACACTGATGGACACCACCCAAACCCAAGGGCTCCTCCCATTCCCAGGGACACCCTGGGAAGGAAGGGACGTGTGACACCAAGATTACTGCAAACATCCCGATTTAACCCGGCTCCTCTGGCTCGGGCTGCTGCAATAAATGTTAGGTTCAAATTAGGCTGACAGCTTCAGACAGGCTGTAGTCAATGGGGTTTGAAAAGTGTTTTCCTGCATCAGCTGCAGAGCCCTGATGTGCAGTGACAGCACAGTGGCTGCAGCTCCCAGGGCCACCAGGTCCCAGGGGTGGGACAACAGGATCAATTATCCATTGTTAATTTGGGGGGGAAATTGTTAAAATTGTTAATTTTGGAGGGTCTGCCTGGGTGGAAGCAGGTTTTGGTTCTCAGTCACAGGCTGCTCAAAGGATGCCAGAGTCACTAAGGTTGGAAAAGACCTTCAGGACCATGGAGGCCAAGCTGTGCCTGATCCCTCCCTTGTCACCAGCCCAGAGCTCTGAGTGTCACCTCCAGGCCCTCCTGGCACACCTCTGGACTCCACCACCTCCCTGGGCAGCCCCTTCTAATATTGAACATCCTTTCCATGAAGAATTCCTCAGGAGGTGCCTCAAAACAGCAGAGTCTGGTAAAACTTAATCCCTAATTCCCACATGAAAGGATGACACAAAGCCCAGAACACGCCTGACCTTCTCCAGAGCCATGACAGAACTGCCCCTGGCACAAACACAGCTGTATTGATTTTCCTGTGGGATCTGATGAGCTTAATGAAAATCCATCCCACAGGAACTGATCAGCTGGAGATCTGTGTCCCTGGGACAAATGGGGAAGCCTTGACTTTGAGGACAGAGCCCCTGAAATGCCTTTCCCCTGCACCAAAGATGCTCCCAAACTCTTTTCAGCAAGGTGTTGCACCTTGCAGGAGGTGGAATCAAGGAGCACAGAATCCCAGAATCATGAAAGCTGGAACACACCTCTGAGACCGTGGATTCTGTCCTGTGCCTCATCCCCACCTGGTCCAGCCCAGAGCTCTGAGTGTCACAGCCAGGAATTCCTGGGACACCTCCAGGGATGGGCACTTCCAATCCCTGACCACCCTTTCCATGAGAAATTCCTGCTGGTGCCTACCCTGCCCCTCCCCTGGTCCAGCCTCAGGTTGCTCCCTCTCCTGTCCCTGTTCCCTGCAGGAAAGGACATTTCTTAGGTGAGAAAGAGGCAGGTGGTTGTGGCCATCACAGGACAGCTCCCAAAAGGGAAAAACCACAGGGAGATGAGGAATCATCACCTCTCCAAGCCTCCCCTTCCACCCCAACCAGCAGCTATTCTGTTTCTATGGAATTTAGTTCTGCTCTGCACAGAACACTGAGCCCTTTTCTCTAACACATGAACTTGGAGCCCAGAGACTTCATAGAGAACTTAAATGGACTTTGTGCCAACAAGGAAACCTGTGAAACATCCCCTGTAAGAATCCCCTGTGTTACCAAAGAGCTGCAGAAGCAGCAGATCCAGACAGAACAAACAAAGCTCTGCAAACAAAAGCAGAGTCACCTGCCTGACTTCAGCTCAGCAAACAGTTTAGGATGCCCTGCAGACAGCCCAGACTCCTCTGCTGTCACTGAGGCAGCACAGCACCTGTCACAGCCAGGCTGGAATATTAATATTTAACTGAGAGGAAACACATGATAGCTGTGGAAATATCCTGGGTATGATAATGGTGCTGTCATCTAAACCCTTTACATTTAAATCACGGAACCCTTCCCTTTAAATCATTTACATTTCCCACAGTAAATGAGGGCTGCACAGCCACCAGAGCTGCCTCTGCTCCTCACAGAGCCTGGGGGCTCAGCAGCAGGGGGGACTCCATGGGGGAGACTGGGGAGCCTCAACAGTGTGAACCCCAGGAATTCACCAGGAGAGGACTGATGGGCTGAACCCCCCCGTGGTGCAGAGCCAGCCCCCAGGCACTGGGACTCACCCAAAGCTAAGGAGAATCCAGGGGTTTAGGAATGTTTCCATCACCAGAGCAGGAGAGAAATCTCCAAATGATCAAAATAACAGTGTGCATGTGCCCTGCTTGTGTGTGGTTTGGGAATGAACCAAACCCACCCACAACAGGGGCAATGTAACCCTGCACTGGTGCCCTTTGCAGGGGTAGGGATGCAGGAAATCAAACCAGCATTCCCTCACTCACAGGCACTGTGACAGGGCTTGGAGCAGCCTGGGACAGTGGGAGGTGTCCCCATGGCAGGGGTGGCACTGGAGGGGATTCAGGGTCCCTTCCAACCCAAACCTTTCTGTAACTCTATGAAAGCAGGAGACAGAGCCCACCACACTCACCACAGCACCTGAACCACTCCTGTCTCCTCCTAACTCCACTGAACCCTCACTTTATCAACTTAAAAGGAATTATCACCAGCTTTTAGAAAACCTAACAATGAAGACTTAGAAGAGGAGATTCTTGGGTATTAACTTAAGCTCCTCCAATCTGTTCCAGTCATTTTCCCTTTTCACATTGCTTATTGATTATAATTCACTGATATTAAATAGTTTTTAAATTATTACAGAGCTCTGATATAATTTTTATTGCTTAAACATAACAACTAATGAACTTTAGTATGGAACCTTAAGCAGATACTTTGAGTTCTCCATGGTTGCATTTAAGCATAAAGCCAGCATTCTGTGATTCCATTGCAGAATGGATGGAGGGACAGGACACAGGGAATGAGAAAGAGGGCAGGGATGGATGGGATTTTGGGAAGGAATTGTTCCCTGTGAGGCTGAGGAGGGACTGGAATAGATTTCCCAGAGCAGCCCCTGGATCCCTGGCAGTGCCCAAGACCAGGTTGGACATTGGGGCCCACCTGGGACAGTGGGAAGTGTCCCTGGCCATGGCAGGGGTGGCACTGGATGATCCCTGAGGTCCCTTCCAGCCCAGCATCCTCTGATTCTATGACACTGTAACAGCCAGTGAACTTCCATTTCCATCTGGAAGCCCAGGCAGATGTTCTGATCCCTGCACAGCTGCTCTGAGGCACAACCCCTGGTGTCCAAGCACAGCCACAGCCATGGGACAATCCCTGCCATGGACACCCAGGGCCCCTGTGCCCAGCACCACAGATTGCTGAGTGACCCAGTTCATGGGCTGAGCAGCTCCCCCAGGGAGAACCATCTGCTCCTGCCCTAATTTATTCCATTAGTCACAGCCCCGTACAAATCGCATTAACGACGCTGGCCGGGGCTGGGCCAGCTCCCCACGCCTCACAACCAACGGTGGGCTGGGCTCTGCCCTGACACCCCCCAGCACCGCTGCCAGGCACCTCTGAGTCCCCATGGCCAGCCCAAATCGTCCAGAGAAAGGGCCAGCCTGCAACCTGGCAATGGGCAGAACTCAAAGCAGCACGTGTGTTATGGGGACACGTTCAGGACAGGAGGAAATGGCTCAGGATGTGCCAGGGGAGCTCAGGGTGCACACCAGCAGGAATTTCCCCAGGAAAAGGGGTGGTCAGACGTTGGAAGTGCCCAGGGAGGGTTGGAGTGCCCATCCCTGGAGGTGTCCCAGAATTCCTGGGGATGGCACTCAGAGCTCTGGGCTGGGGACAAGGTGGGGATGAGGCACAGCTGGGACTCTGTGACCCTGGAGGGCCTTCCCAACTGCAATGATCCTGTGCAGTCCTTAACAACCCACAGTGACACCTGTACCAGGAGAATATGGGAGAGGGGAACAAGGACTGGAAGAAAAACTTAACTTCAGCTGACCTTATTTTAAAACAACTCTGAAATTAAACTCAGCCCCGGACGGAGTAACACACAGATCTGGTTTATAGCTGACTTGTAAACAAACCCCAAAGCCTTGTCCTTCCAGCAGAGCTTCACTGCCTGCTGTCAGCTCTGAGGAACAGGGAGCAGCAGATGTTCCAGATGTTTCTCTTCCCTTCCCAGCACACAGTGCACCCCATCCCAAAGCACTGAGCTGCCTCATGGCAAGTCAGTCCCCCTGAGTGCAGAACTGAGATATGTGACAGAAGGGCTGAGTGGCTTGTTTGCTTCTTTTCTAATTAAGAACTATCTCGGTGATTTAAATGGCATTTTGCAATCTAATTCACTGGGTAGTTTTGCAATGGACATTAAGTGCTATAAATAGCAGCCCTCCATGGGGAGCAGTTGACAACTGAAGAGCACCAAAGCCAGTCCCTTGTGATGCCATCCCACAATCTGGCACCTTGCTCGTGTCCCTGGCTGGGGTGACAGCAGGTCAGCTGTGCAGTGCAGGAGCACATCCCAAATCCAGCCTCCCAGTCAAGCTCCGTCCCATCCAGACGTGCCTTTTCATGTCCAGTCACTAAAGTCACTAAAATCATTTGTGATAAGCTCAGCAAAGCAGGAGCCAACAGGGCTGAGGGGAAAATAACAGTGACAAGATGGGAGATGTGCAAGGAAATGAGGAGAGCAAAGTCTGGGAAAGCCATGGGGATGGAGTGAACTGTGCCTGCCCCTCCTGCTGGGGAGGGCCACGAGGGGCACACAGGGCTGCACTGCCCAGGGAGCTGCTGTGACACTCCAGAGCAATGAGGAACCCATCTGCACCAGCCAGCGTTTCAGAGAAAAGACTTCACAGCAGAATATTTGCTGAACATGACAGAAATGAAACCAGAGCTTGTTAACACTCACAGGTAATGCCCAGCAGAATTCCAGCCCAACCAGAGCCAGGACAGGATTGTCACCTGCCTGTCCAGCACTTCAGAAATTCCTCTCCTGCTGCCTCCACAGTGAGTACCAGATTCACCTCAAAACCCACTGCCCAAATCCCTCAGTTTGCTCTAACACCACAAAGGCAGCATCCTCCAACATCCCAACTAATGGAACATCCTGCTGTGGAATTTTTGCTCATTCCACTCAGCGCATCCCAAGCAACAGCATTTCCACATACAACTCGAGGCAGTCCTAAATCCCTTAGTTCAGTGTCCAAATCAATCCTGCAGTGAGCAGAAGGACCCACCCCTTCTCCCCCTGTGCTGCTGGAGCAGGATGCAGGGTTGAGGAGCACTCAGAAGGCAGTGCCCCACGGGGGCAGCACTCACCCAGCTTGTCGGGCTCGTCGGGGCCCGTGCCCGCGATGCAGCTGCTCTCCAGCCCGAAGGTCGGATCCACCTTCCCCGAGGCTCGAGCTGCTTCCTGCACCTTCTTCACATGGGCTTCCACCAGCTCCAGGGGCACCTCCTCCCTCACCCTGGAAAACTCCTCTGTGGGACAGGACACAGAGCGTGAGCAATCCCGGGACTTCTGCAGCAAATTAAATCACATTTTCTCTGATCACACAAAATGGTTGATTTTGTCCTTCAGGTGTGGCAGAAAAGAGTCTCTTCCCAATGACATAAAATTGTGTTTTATGTGGAAAAACAAGGAAAAAATAGAAAGAAACTATTTTATCAAATGGTCACATCCAATGTCCACTCAAGACTTGAAGCTTCTAGTGCAAGATGTCCCTGCCCATTGCAGGAGGTGGAATAGAAATTTCAGACCTGGGAATTCTAGGATGTCTGGCAAGTAATTTCACACAAGTAAAACAGGAAAACTGCAAGATTCCCACTGAATTTACCCAGAGCTGCAGTGCTGACAGGGGCAGAGGAACACCAACCACCAGGTGAAAACACAGCAGGAGCAGTGAGGGCAGGAGGGAACAGCAGCCACTGTTAGCACTCAGTGGCCTTTTGGAGCCACTCCAGCTTCAGAGAGCGTGGGGATGGAGGGTCTGGAGATGACCCAGGCAGGGTCACCTGGAGCA
>VXBI01002840.1:0-10916 GCA_013397375.1 Toxostoma redivivum | reverse complement strand
GAAAGAAAGAAAGAAAGAAAGAAAGAAAGAAAGAAAGAAAGGAAGGAAGGAAGGAAGGAAGGCGTAAAGAAAGGAAAAAAGATCGAAGGAAAGGGGAAAGAAAAAAGAAAGAAAAAGGAAAGGTCAGAAAGCTGGGCAATCGGAAGTTCCAACCAATCAGCTGTCTTGAGCCGGGGGATTCAAACCCGCTATATAAGAAAGGTCCGAACGATAAAACAGGCTTTTGTCATATGGATCTCTGAGAGTTCGTGTTGTCTATGTCTCCAATCCACAACTCAGCCTAACAGGGAAGAAGACTCAGGATCCAGGCAGGTCTTCTGTGCCAGTGCTCTTGGGATCCACGAATGTATATGTTTATGAATCTGGAGAGTGTGGGGCAGTGTTCTTTCACTAGTCACTAAAACAAGTCCTTACCAGCCTAGGAGAAGGGAGGGGACTTGGCTGTTTATACTGGGGGTTTTTGTGAGTCCTATATGTAGGTTCTATTTAAAAGAGTGCCTTTTCTGTGGCAGTCTCTGTAGGTATCTCTATCAGTGTGTGTATGGTGTGTGTGCATCTACATGCATCTACTGGTTGAACCTGCAAGCGAGAAAGCAGCATCTGTGTCCCTCAGTGGATTCTTGCTCCCAGGAGGTGCAGTATGTGGCCCTTGTCAGTTCTGTTCATTTTTTTTTTTTCAATGATCTGGATTCAGGACTTGAATGCACCATTAGCAAGTTTGCTGATGATACCAAACTGGGAGGTGCTGTTGGCTCTCTTGATAGACAAGTTTCCCTGCAGAGAGTTTGAGATAGATTTAAGCATTAGGCAATGATTAATTCCTAGTGGTAGTGTGGCATAAAACAAGAAACTGGAGTAAAGTGAGGGGATGTCAGCATGGTTGACAGAGCATCCATCTGATTTCCACACTTGATTTGCTTCACAAATTAGAATGTTTGGAAGGATCAGCCCTGAAAATTGATCATTACTTGTTTCCCTTTCTGTTGACCAATCCACTCCTGATATCTTCAATTATTCCTCCAAACATACTCCAGGATGACAAAGGAAAGGAATAGATGAAATTGTTAGCATAGCAATTTTGTCTTTACTGAGAGGGTGGTCAAATCCTGAAACAGGCTTCTTAGAGAGGTGGTTGATGCCCCAAGTCTGTCAGTGTTTAAGAGGCATTTTGACAAGGCCCTTAATAATATGCTTTCCCTTTTGGTCAGCCCTGAAGTGATCAGACAGTTGGACTAGAGGATCGCTGTAGGTCCCTTTTTAACTGAGCTATTCTATTCTATTCTAGTCTAATGAACTTTTACAAAGAATGTTTTTCCTATGGGTATATGTATTTGAGTAAAATTATTTATTTTCATAAGTATTGGGAGATAAAGAAGAATATGACTTATATGATAAGATTATAATAAAATTAGCACAAATTAGATATTAATGTTTATGTTATGGATTAGAGCAATTTTTTGCTTCTATTCAGAAAGCAGAAGAGAGAAGCATGTGCTCTTTTTGGTATAAAAAATAATATTTAATACATCAGGAATGGGCAGGTAGTTTTGCCACCTCCTGAAGGGTTTTTTTATGGCAAGGTAAGTTAGTGATTAAGAAATAGGCCAGGCCATAATATCTGACTAATCATTGTTTGTACANTTTTCTATCAATGACAATACAAATGATTTCTGGGTATAGTCCAGGTTCTTCAAAGAATGGGTTTCTGGTTGCATTGTCTATGTTCCTTTGAGTCCGCTTACTAGTTTCGTCTTTTCTCATTATAAGCACAGCTGAGCAAACATAAGATGACAGACAGTCAATTATTTAAATTCCAGATAACTATCTCAAGTCCGATTTCCTTCTAACTTTTAACTGTTTTCAGCAAGGCCTATCTACCCATTTGCTTCTTAATTCTAGTAAATAGCTAACTTTTAACTAAAATCCTAATTTTTATGATTAGTGTTTCAATATGATTTTGATTCCAGGAGATTGGTTGTAAGGGTTCTTTAACTTTTAATCTAGGTTCTCTTCTGAATATGGACACCTTGTTCCTGCCTCTAGAGTCTTGAAAACCAATCTCTAGTTGTTTTCTTTCCTAATTTCTTTTGCCACCTTTTGCTGTCATTCCTTTTTTTTCTATACTCATCACTAAAACACTGGAAAGAAATCTATTTCAAAGAAACTTCAATTTACTATAGAGAAGAAATATCACCATTCTTCAAGAGAATTTTTTATTAGTATTGGCTCTATATTTCTTATTGAATAACAAGGATTCACATGGGGAGAGGAAAAGAATTTGATGTCTTAGTCTGATATACTTTTTTATGGAAATTGAGCATAGCATACATAATTTTACCTGGCCTGTTAAGTCAGATATGGCAATTATCCTTTCTATCATGTCTTAAATATCCCTTTCCATACAGCTTTTAAAACTAGGTTAACACAGAAAGGATTTTTATTTAATTGTCTATTTCAGGGCTTCAGATATGTTTCTTGATAAGATAAAATCAAGTATTCCTGCATCTGTCCAGAATTTTTCACAATTTCTGTGTTCTTTAAGCATCTGCGATTTTCTCATTTAATGTCCAAGACTGTATTTTCAGTACCTTGGTCTGTAGCTTCCCAGGATCTGGGGTGTCCATTCAGGATCTTCTATCCATGTATCTCAGCAGTATCTGGTTGTCTAAAATGGTAATTTGTATCAAATTACTTTTAGTTGGAATATCAAAAAATTAAACAGTATTCTGTGAGTGATTATTGTTATTATTTATGAGATTTTCTCTCTTCATAGATTGATTCATGGCTGACGTGAGTTGAGAATGAGATAAAAATACAAAATAGCTTTAAATTGCTGATGTGCTAAACCATGATGATATTCAAAAAGTTTTTGTTTTCTGTTCAAACTTCTTTTATCCACCTTCTTCGGCGCAGGGTCCTCCATGGGCTTCAGGTGGATATCTGCTCCGTTGTTGATCTCCATGGGCTGCAGGGTCACAGCTGCCTCACCATGGTCATCACCATGGGCTGCAGGGGAATCTCAGCTCCGGTTTCTGCAGCAGCTCCTCCTCCTCCTTCTCCACTGACTTTTGTGTCTGCAGAGTTGTTTCTCTCACATAATCTCACTCCTCTCTTCTGACTTCTGCTGATGTTGTGCAGGCTTTTTTCCCCCTTCTTAAATATGTTATCACAGAGGCTCTACCAAGAGCTCACAAGAGGCTTGGGAAGAACAAATTCTGTTACTTAATCTAACAATAATAGGAATTGAGACTGTGAAATTGATGCAAATTTCAGAGGAATACTTTTACCCACCTATTTCAGGTAAGGCATGCAATGAATATTACTAGTTCTTCAAGAAACAAATGAGGGGGCTATCATAGGAAGACTGTTGTTTCCTAATGAAAAGAAAAATCTCAGGGCATTATCCAGAGTTTTCTTTATATTAGGTTCAGGACAAAGCAAAAGATACTTTGATCAAATATCTCATGTGATTGTAAATTATTCTGATCTGCATATTCCTGAAAACCTTTTGTTGAGACCTTCAGACAGTACTGTATAGACAGTGGGCCAATAATTTGCAGTGATGATAGGATTTTTTCCTATTAAAAGGTAAACTACCCAGAATTAAATTCAGAAACGACTAGCTGAATATGTTATTGGACAAGTATTATTGCCAGCATTTTGTATCCTTCTCTCTTTAAGAATCAGAGAATGCTAAATGTTAGAGAACCTCAGTGACTTCAGGAATTATTAAAATAACCCATCCTGTTTTCCATTGTGAAAGATTCCCAGAAAGTGCTTTAAAACATATTTATTTATGAAGGAACAATTACAGTTTTGTATTGCAAGGGGAGGTGTTGGCCCATAATAGTAAAACTGGGCATTAGATCATCCTCTAGCTTCTGCAATATTCACTTCTAGATATGAGTCATATTTCAACATCTCTGATTCTCTGATGCTGACAAGCTAAGCAACTTCTTTTGTCTTTGGGAGTTCTTCTTTGGTGATTAACTTCTTAGCAGTTATATGAAAGCACAATACAGTAGAAATAGTCACCTGTTTACTCTACCTGAATCACAGAATCACAGAATCATAGAAAGGCTTGGATTGGAAGGCATCTTCAAGATCATCTAGTTCAAACCCTCCTGCTATGGGCAGGGAACCTTCCAATAGACCTGGTTGATCAAAGCCCCATCCAGCCTGGCCTTGAATACCATCATTCACCAAGGTGAATAGTTCCAGTGCAGGCACTTCCCCCAGTAGAGCAGGGAATCATTGCAAATGGGGCAAGTTTCTAGAGTCAGGGGAACAGTAGGAGTGCCAAGATCCATATGGTTGGCAGTTCACACTAGAGCGGTGACTCAGTGTGGGCGGAGCCAGAAGACATGGTGTCCACTCCCACTCGCTCATAAGGGACCCCTAAATAGCATGAGCAACCCACAGTGAAACCAAGACAGCTGGCAAACAGGGCATGCCACATCAGTCAGGGCATGGCATGGCAGTTTTCAAGGAAGGGCACACAGGGAGGGCTCCTCTCTGTAGGAGGCCACTCCACCAGCCCAGTGGGAGTATCAAGGTAAGAGAAAACCAGCAACCAGGCACCAGTCTGTGACCATATGGGAGCAGCTAAAAGAGGCAGTGAACAGACCCAGTAGTTGCTGAAGAATGGTGGAAAGAGATCTTTTCATCCCCAATCTTACTAGTGTAGTCTCTAGAGTAGGCTCCCTCAGGTATGGTCCTACACCTGGGTCATGGCAATCCCAGGCACAGCTACAGGTTGGGTGGAGAAGTGATTGAGAGCAACCCTGTGGAGAAAGACTTGGGGGTGATGGTTGAGGAAAAACTCAATATGAGCTGGCAGTGTGCACTCACAACCCAGAAAGCCAACTAAATCCTGGGCTGCATCAAAAGGAGCATAGCCAGCAGGTTGAGGGAGGTGATTCTTCCCCTTCTACTCCTGTGAGACCCCACCTAGCATACTGTGTACAGTTCTGGTGTCCCCAACATAAGAAGGATATGGAACTGTTGGAGCAAGTCCAGACGAAGGCCACGAAGTTGATAAGAGGTCTGGAGCACCTCCCTTATGAAGACAGGCTGAGAAAGTTGGGGCTGTTCAGCCTCGAGAAGATTGCATAACAACCTTCCAGTACCTGAAGGGGGCCTACAGGTATGCCAGAGAGGGACTCTTCATCAGGAACTGTAGTGATAGGACAAGAAGTAATGGGTACAAACTGAAAGAGGGGAAATTTTGGTTAGTTATTAGGAAGAATTTTTTTACTGTGAGGGTGGGTGATACACTGGAACAGTTTGCCTAGGGAGGTTGTGGATGCCCCAGACCTGGCAGTGTCACCAAAATTCACTGAAAACCAGTCAAATAAGACTCCTTAACACCAATTTAGTGTTAAGAAGGGCATTATTTATTACAGGCTTCTGGGTCTTGCATGCACAGGACCTTCTACAAGTGTGCTGCTTATATGCAGTCACCACGTGCATATTATGATTTGTTCATTACCATAAAACCCTCCTGAAGTTCCCAGGTTCAGTTCTTGTTTTGGCTGTGGCTGCATTCCTAAGACAGATGTCTTCCCCTTATCTTCCAACTGTCCTTGCTGAGAAAGCAGATCCTACATATCCTGTTTGTTGCTAAAAGTACACAGGCACAGTAGAAATTGGATTAAGCCTTTTCATATCAATTCCCCCCTTTGAAACTTCTCAAATTCCTTTAGGCCATTTGACAAGTTTCAACTCAGGTTTTATCTATAGTCACATATATTCCTGCAAGATTATGACTTATCATTTTGTGAACACAACCAATAGCAAGACCAATAATTATTAGAATTGCAATCACAATTATGATAATTTCCAGTATTCCAGCCAGCCATCCTTTCAGGGACCATCCTCCTATTCCTTGAAGAATTTTATTGAAGCAATTAGTTTCAGAGGCCATTTGGATAGCATTGCTATCTTCAGCAACTTGCTGCATTTTGTCAAGTTGTTTCAGAGATCTGTTACATTTGAGGTGTGTACACAACAGTGTTCTCTATTCAGTTTTAAATAACCACAAACCCCTTGTTCTTTGGACAGCAATATATCTAAGGCCAGTCTGTTTTGTAATGTCAATTTAGTATTTTCCTGTATTTCCCAATTTATAGTTTGAAATCCCCTTTCTGTGGCTTAGGATAGTTTCTTTACTTGCCAAGTTAAATTAGCTAACAAAATTCTGTTTTCCAGAGCCATAGCTCCTGGCAAGAGCAAACTCTGCATGGCCCATCCAAACTGTGTGGAAGCTGAAGGCCCTGTCCATTCATCCTCAGTGTCTCATTTTACCTTACTCCAATACTGGGCTTTTATGGGGTTTCTTCTCCAAGTTGGGCATAAGGTTAATAACTCTAAGGTAGCTTGCCTGGTGGTGGGTCCAAAGAGTAGTCGAGTGGCCCAATATCTGCCTGAGGTAGCCCAAACAGTATAACCTGGGGAAGGAACTTCAGAGATTTAATGCAACTTAAAGGTTGGTTACTTCAATTTACAAGTAATTTGGCCATCCATCTTATGGTGCTAGGCTGACTTCCATTGTTTTGTTTTTCTCCACACCTCCATTGATTTTTACTTAGATTATACATAGGTGTAATTCCCCAATTTAGACAACATCTCACCTCCCCCGAATATTTCCATTGTCCTTCTAAGGGCTTCATCCAGGTATGAGGCTTGGTTCAGACAGTTTGATACTCTGGCAAGTTTGAAACATTTTGGGTGTGATTTTTAGTAACACATAATTCTAAAAACCTGGTTGCTTCTCCTGAGGCTGCTAAGGGGAATTCTAAAAAATGTTGGTCGAGACTATGGGACCCTGTTGGACACTCCTTACCTCCTTTTTTCCCAGAAATAGTTCTATTATGCCCTGGCCTCCAAGCTGTTGGATCCTCAGGAATACCATCTCCTCCTTGCCTACATCTCCTCATCCAAACAATGGGTGATATTGGCCTTTGCTATTGCATTAGTCAGATTATCATATTGAATCACTATTGACAGATCTATAGGGATAATTCTCCAAGGAATAGGTTCCCCTGCTGAACTGGCAATAGGGAGGCAGGCTGTAATGCTGGACAGATTGTGCATTTTACCAAACCCTTGGATTAAAGTTAATACTAAATTTTCTTCAACCCCTCCCCCTAAAGACAAAGATATTTCCATAAACATTAGTCTGTACATTTTGCTGCTCATGTACAGATGTCTTCAACATTTTCAGCCACAGGAGTCTGGTGTTTTCCACTGTCCACTCTGAGTCGGGAGCCCTCTTAATTCGGGTGCAATGTATCCAAGAGTTAATTCCTTTCGCCTTCACTGCTGTTCATGTAGTCAACAGAATTAGATAAGTTCCTTTCCACTGCTCTTGAAGTGGTTCAGATTTTCAGGTCTTGATGTATATGTGATCCCTGGGCTGAAATGAATGAACTGGGATGTCTAGGGTAAGATGTTCTGAGAGAATGATAAATCTTTTTAGTTCATTCAAGGATTTCCCCAATGAAATGAAATATTGTTATATTTCCTGATTCCAAATTTGTTGTTCAGCTCCAGGGAAAGTTACAACAGAATACGGTCTCCCAAATATCAACTCATACAGGCTCACCATCAGTTTAGTTCGGGGTTGCACTCTAATTCGTAACAAAGCTAATGGTAACGCCTGTGGCCATTTCAAGGAAGTTTCCTGACAAATTTTGCTAATTTGTCTCTTTAAAGTTTGAGTCATTCGCTCAGCCCTTCCACTAGATTGTGGTCTTCATGGAGTATATAAATCCTGACTTATAACCAACTGTTTGCTAAGTTGCTGTAACACTTCAGATATAAAATGAGGTCCCCTATCAGATTACATCCCTATAGGCACTCTGGACCTGAGTATGATCTCTTTGAGGAGTATGTTGGAAACTTCTCTAGCCCTGTTGGTGCAGCAGGGGAAAGCTTCTGGCCACCCGGAAAAGGTATCCATTAATACTAGGAGATACCTGTATCCTTGTTGGCATGGTAGCTCAGAAAAATCAATTTGCCAGTACTGCCTGGGAGTGTTTCCTCTTTTAATAACTTCCGTAGTTGGTCTTTTTGAATTCAAAGGATTATTTTTAGGACATATCAGGCATTTTTCTGTAATAGACCTGACAATTTTTGTCATCCGAACACCGAGTATCTGAGTCCGTAGACTTGTCATCATAGCATCAATTCCCCAGTTGGGTTTGCTAGTGTTTCTCTTTTACAATTTGTAACATCAGTTGTGGTGGGACTATGACCTGGTTATTGGGAGTTCCCAGCCATCCACTCTTTTTATTCTGGGCTTTTAGATAAGTAGCTAATTTAAAATCTGCTTGACTATATCCAGGGCTACCTTCTGGCACTGACATAGCTTTATTAGGTATTAACGGTAGGATGCCTTATTGTGCACTCTCATGCTGCTTTATCTGAAAGTCTATTTCCTATATGAATTTGAGAATCCCCACACTGGTGTACCTTGCAGTGTAGTACAGCCACTTCTTTGGGCAGTTGGATAGCATCAAGAAGGGACAATATTTCTTGTTTATATTTAATGGGAGATTCTTGTGCTATTAATAGGTCTCTTTCCTTCCATATAGCTGCACGGGCATGAACAATGCTAAAAGCATATTTCAAGTTGGTCTTTTTCCTACTGCCAATTCCAGGTCCCTTCATAGGGCTATGAGCCCTGCCCTTTGTGCTGAGGTGTCCGTGGGCAGTAGTGCAGCCTCTATTATCTTGGTTGACATGACTATGGCATAGCTGGCTCTTTGTTTTCCATCTTGCACCAAGCTACTTTCATCTGGAAAGAACTCTGTCTGGATCTTCAGTGGGTGTGTCTTGTAGGCCTGGTTGCCTTGCATAAACTTGCTCAACTGTCTGTAAGCAATCATGGGTTAGCTGTTCATCCCCTTACATCAGGGTGTTCAGGAATTAGGCTGGATTTACTGCTGTGTTTAATTTCAACTCCACATCTTCTTGCTCCATTAAAATAGTCTGATACTTCAGCATATGGCTCAGGGAAGGCCAATGCCCCCCTTTTTGTCCTAATACAGTGGTGACTTCATGTGGACTGTACACTGCTATCTTTTGTCCCAAAGTCAATTTCCTGGCCTCTTGGATGGGGAGAACAGTCATCACTATGGCTTGCAGGCATCTGGGCCATCCCTGGGTGACCTTGTCAAGCTGTTTTGAAAAGTACCCCATAGGCTTCTTGAAGTCTTCTACCTTCTGAGCCAGAACTCCAAGGGCTAGGTGCTGTCGTTTGTGCAGAAAAAGCTCAAAGGGTTTTGTTAAGTCTGGAAGTGCTAAGGCAGGTGCAGACATCAGGGCCATCTTTAAGTTACGGATCGCATGTTCACTCTCAGGAGTCCAAATCAAAGGTCCTCCTGGGGCCTCCTTTAAAACCTCATACAGTGGTTTAACTAAAAGTTCATAATTTGAAACCCAGAATCTGCACCATACAGCCATACCCAAGAATGCTCTTAAATCTCAGGCAGTCACAGGTTGGGGTACCTGGAAAATGGCTTCTTTTCTGTCTGTTCCTAATTTCCACTGTCCTGGTATTGTTTCAAATCCTTGGTAGGTAACTTGCTGCTTCATGATCTGAGCTTTTTCCCAAGACACTTTGTAGCCTTCTTGGCCTAGGAAATTTAGAAGACTGATAGTCAATTCCATACACTTTTCATTAGTTTCAGTTGCTAGCAAGATGTCATTAACATACTACAGGACCAACCATTCAGGGTTGTCCTTTTTCCAGACCTCTAATTCTTTTGCCAGTTTGTTCCCAAAAATCCTCGGACTATTTCTAAATCCTTGCAGTAACACAGTCCAGATAAGCTGAGTCTTCTGGTCAGTTTAAGGATTTTCCCATTCAAAGGCAAAAATGCCCCGACTTTGCTTATTGAGAGGTATGCAAACGAAAGCATCCTTCAGATCTATTACTGTCTACCATTAGTGATATTCCATAAGGGCTGTTAATAGGGTATAAGGATTGGTTACAATAGGGTGGATATCCTGAACTATTTGATTGCTGGCTTGTAGGTCTTGTATCAGCCTGTATTTATTCATCCCAGGCTTTTTAACTGGCAAAATAGGAGTGTTATATTCTGACTCACATTCTATTAATAATCCAAATTCCCTGAAATTTTCTATTAGACTCTTGATTTCACTTCTAGCTTCTAATTTTAAATAATACTGCTTCTGCCTTACTGGCTTTGATACAGGTTTTGGGGTAATGCTTACAGACTGAGCTTGTTGGGAATGACCTGGAGTTCCACTGGCCCAAACCAAGGGTGTTACTGCATTTTCTACTGCTTACAGTATTCCTCCAGAATTCTCTGGTTCTGGTATTGCCTGCAACATAATAGTCTTTGCCTCAATGGCTTTAGTCTCAGGTACGAATAATTGTACTTCTCCATCTTTAAATATAATCTGAGCCTCCAATTTACTTAACAGGTCACTTCCCAAAAGAGGAACCAGACAATCTGACATAGATAAAAGTTGGTGTGTTAACTTTTTTGGCTTTAATTTGCAATCTTGCCTACAACTTTTCCACACAAACCCCTTTCTTGTGAAAAACCACATATGCACAGTATGGTATGATGCTTTTAAAAGCAGACACTTGTAGCTACAGGTTTCCTAGCATGTGTAATCTTGGTCCTGTTACGGTCACAGTATGCTATTAGTTCCTGTAGAAGCGGACCCCAGGACCTTCATGGAGGGACCCTGAACCTCGACTCGCTCACTGTGGGGACAGACAACGACCTGCTGGCATTGCGGATAAAACGGTATGTATTAAATATCAATAACAGGGCTGCTGGTAAGTCGTACAGAGACGTCTGACGCACAGCACAGTCCCTTGGGCTTGCAAGCAGCCGGCCGGGGGGGGGAGGCCAGAGACAGAGGGAGAGGGGTCA